>JACEVL010000520.1:449580-602080 GCA_020284085.1 Aporrectodea caliginosa
CATGTGGATTTGTCCCATGAGGCTCTTCTCTTTAAATTTCTGTTTCCGCCTACGCCTATAGCGCTCCGAAACCTTGACTCCACTCTCAAAGCGGTGCCGATGCTCATTGATATTTAATACGCCTAAGTGACTCAACCTTGACATCTTTACAGATTAGTTAGCGAGAACCATAAGTAGGCCCTACACGTTAACTGCTTTCATAAAAATACTTGGAATAAGACAATCAAGCAACTGCACAATTCTCATTCAGTAGAATTACAAAGACGTTACAAAGAAGCCGCCGATATGCACTCACCATTTAGTATTACAGCTGCTAAGCAATGTATAAAATTACGACTGTCAAAACTAAGTGCCTACAAAAAACCTGTGAGGTCATCATCGGTTATGCGAAATCGCCATTTTCTACAATTTGCTAAACAATTGCTAGAATGTTGTTCAACCAATTACGCCTAAGTAGAAATCAAATTTGCTGTAATTTAGACATTATTAAAACAAAAGCATCTCTGATTACTTTTCTAGTTATTTTATTCTTGCGTGCAGATATTATTTCTGCACGACTCAGTCTGCCTGTCATCTTCAACCTGTTTTCGTGGACTGGCGAATACAATCTTTATCAAGGAATAAATCAGTTCTATTACCTCGGCCGCTGTCAGGATATAGATACCGAGCCAGAGATTCAAGGAACCGCCGAGGTTTGACACCATTGTGTCCCATGACACAGCTGGGACGTTGTTAATCAGCTGAATGCTTTTCATTTGCATTTTGACGGAGATCTTGATGAAATTCTGCTCGATTAATTTCAGATTCTGTAACTGGTCGAATATTTCAGGCTCACTCAAGTTATTGCTGTTCTTCCACAGGTTCTCGTAGACCGCGAATTTCTTCTTATACCGATCATCGGAGCGAAGGTAAAAGTCATAGAATCCCAGGTGGTAGTAAATGTTGGGCCATTGGGCTGTTGAACTGCTGTACTCATATTGCGTTTCAGAACATTCGAGCGGACAGTCACATGCGTCTTCATCGAGAGCAAATTCCCTGGAACAACGAAGCACCTTCCAAAACTCGTCTGTTATGATGTTGTCGACGATATACTTTGGGGAATTTTCAAGAAATCGTGTGATGTTAGCGCACACCGTGTAGTTGCTCATCTGCAATTCGACGTCGGTAAAATACTCGTACATGTCGATGCAACCGCACTTCCTTATGAACTCGCGTTGTGTACACAGACTTATGCACGTTCCCTGGCTATAAGGTGGTGACTCCTTCTCACCAGGGTAGATGCTATCACGCGTGGTGCAATTTTCGTATGGATATGGCATTCGGGTGATATTATTCTGCTTCACGGTAACAATCAACTCTGTACCTGGAGCTACGTATATTGCAGTCGACGGCCGTGGTTTTACGTCTCTCGGGTGGATCATGACTCTGATCCCTCTCGACAGAGGAACTCGAATCCAATCGTAAAACGAGTTAATTGTCTGCGAGAAGAAATTATCTAGAAAGACAATCGTGCTTATCCCAGCACCGTCAACGTACGCTTCTGGTCGAAGCGTCTTGCAGACTTGAAGTGGTTTATTCAGAGACGAGAACTGACTGCAATTGGATGGTACAAAGAAATCCCAATCGTATGAATCGCAATTCACTACAAAATCGTTGTCGGAAGATATTGCTATGATATCGCCGTCATTCAGCAAAGGGATGTTTGCACTAAAAGTCGAAATCATCTGGTGGAATCTCCAGACAGCATCGTTGCTCTTCATGTCATCTGGAGCTTGATCTCTTATAAACTTAAGCTTTTCCAAGTACTTTTCGTATAACGGAAGATAGCTTTTAAAATCCGATATCGGAAAGAGATTGCAAATTGTGATATCCGGAAAATTCGGTTTACTATGAACCACTAAGAAGTTTCTGGCAACCGAATAACCGTAGAAATTCTTGAGAACCGTAATGACTTGAAACAGCAACATCGAAAAACAGACTAACAACGAAATCAGCCAGAAAGTGCGAACAACCCAACTGTGAGCTTTTATTGTGCGGCTTACACCTTTCACACCAGTAGTTTCGCCAAACTTTCGCAACTCTCGTTTTATCTGGTCATGCATGGTTGATAAGTTGAATCACAAACTCGTGTAGTTTAAGTGCTTGCTTTTGTTATTTCTCTAGATGGGTAAAAGAACTAGTCACTTACTTTTCTACGAAAGTAGCTGTATTCTGTTTAGAATGCGCCCTATAGAATCCACAAAACCTACCTCAACAGTTGTACATGACACCGATACACCATGATCTCTAGGCTCAGTCACAGCAATGCCCACAGGCTTAAACAAGCGCAAGCGGTCGTTGCAGCTTTACCGTAGCTGCCGTATAATTGACTTGGAGATTACCAGACTCCATTAGTCCTACAAATATCTATAGAATGACGCACTGAATCAATGACTAAATTAGCAAAATGAGCAATGCGTTGGCTGACGTTGATGAGTGCATCAGCTGCATTGGGTAGAGTCGTTCACAACTGAAAATCTATAGACATTAGTGCTTTTTGAAACAATCAATACCAGAATATTTTATGCGTCACAGGAAACAAAGTCGACATGTACAATTATGTATTTATGGTTTGCGTACATAATCATCAGCGAATTCGTTTCCATTAATGTAAAGCCCAATGTCCGTGCATTTTTAGACGCCTAATTGTAGGCTGCATTTGTTGTCGCTAGAAGGGTTCTTAAAAGCACTTTGCGAGATGCACATTAGCAAAATTGCTTTTACTGAGTTTGGTGACGGGTACCTTCAATTGTGTAACTGCGGATTCAAATGTTTAGCAACTGCGGGGCAGAGGCCCTAATGCTGCAATGAGTTACCGTATAAAGCATGATGAATTAGTAAAGACTATTTGCACAAGTCCTACATGCAAACGAAATATGAAGCAAATTAATTCTGCTACTGGAGAACGCAGGAGCTACTAACTTCTATGGCGCCGGTGTCTATGGCGCCCGCTCGATGAGGGACACGATCAGCGAAGAACTCGAGGCAATAAAGGAATGGGCTACAGATAACGATCTCCGGATGAACACAAATAAGCACAAAAAGATGCTGGTCGCCCGATGATTATGAACATCTATCTTGCCACATCTTATCCAGGGCATGGAGCGTGTAACCGAGATGAAGATCCTCGGCGTCATCCTTCGAGGCGATCTCCGGGCCACATCGCACGTTGAACGGGTCTTGGGATCGTGCACTGGATCTCTTCAAGCACTTAGGGTGCTAAGAGCCCTTGGACTATCTCCCGAGGCGCTGTCCACCGTTGCCAGGACCTCGACAGTCTCCCGCCTCCTCTACGCGTCGCCCGACTGGTGGGGATTCACATCGGCAGAAGATCGCTCGAGATTCGAACGCTTCCAGAGGAAAATGCAACGGATGCAGTTCCTCTCATGATCCGACATCGAGCCACTCACGGTGAAGGCGAAGGCCGCTGACGCGCGTCTGTTGAGGGCGGTGACAAAAAATGACGCGCACGTCTTGCGGAGATTCTTCCCGCCCACCGCTCAGCGCCATTACAACATGCGCCTCAGTTATCACCCCTTCCAACTTCCGATAAAAGACGACAGAAATTTCGTACCAAGAATTCCTTATAAAATACGGTAGCATACATACGCTAGTTTAAGCCTTCTAGCGAACGGTAAAGTACCCATCAGCAACTGTTACCCCTATATTAGATTTGCCTGCCTTTCCATTATGTAACTCGCTGCGGTTTGTGAGTCTGTTTTGTTAAACGAAGATACATATAAATATAAATATAAAATGTGCAACGCATTAACCGAAATCGGTGAACCAATGACCTCCACGAATTGTACATATCAACATGGATTTCAGACTTCGGTAGTCAGACCGGGGGGAAAGTTGGAAATTTCCAATTGCACACGTTTTTGGGAATTTATAACAAGAACAATTGTAATCTTTTTAATCAGACTATGGCCTTACAATGCTTACATTTTAGATATATAAAGAAAACGCATTAGATGGATTTTTATCAAATATAGCAAAGACCATCAAAATAATGAGCATCGCCGGGGTGACAAGTTAACCAGTAACTGGGTATGTTGTAAAAATTTAATGAGCACTGGCATATTGTAACGATACTGGGGATGAAAGTTAAAAATATAAAATTTTGCTTCTTTGCTAAATTGTAACACTAAATTTCTTGTAACTACGCGTTAAAAATAAAATAGTCTACCATGTTAGGTAAGCCCAATAGTTACTTTAAAAGATACAGAAATTGTGCAAGTAACGGTTTTTCCCAGTGACCCGTTGTAACGTAAACATGAAAAAAATATAGAAACATAATTGGGTTGCCGACCGTTGCAGCATTGTTGGTTATTGTTACAATGTTCAGTACCGAGTTCGGGTTTGGCCTAGGCCTACTGTAGCCTAGTAGGCCTATCTATGCTGTAGGCCTATATGGGAGAGTCTTGGTTAGATATGCTACTTCCAAAGATCACAAACATAATAATGGGCACGCCGACAAAAGAGCGCCCGGCAAATGAACCCGGACAAAAGAGCGCCGACAATAGAGCGACCGACATAAGAGCCAAGGGACCTATCAACGGGGTTTATCAAGGGGACGACAAGCAAAAGGGCCAGTTTAAACAATTTGCATTGTACGGCCTATAATCTTCATGGGGTTAAGTGTGAAATTGTTTCTGATATTACTAAGCCTTTGAAATATATGTTCTAGTCAAATAAACCCCTTTTGTTGTTCGGCCCTTTAATCGGAATCAGCCAGAGTCGTCCAAGAACAATATTTGCAATTAACCAGAAGACTGCAGGTTATCATTCCAACGTACGCGAACACTACTTTGATGGAATACCTACGCGGCGTTGCACATAATCTTGAACTGTAACTTTTCTAGTTAACTCAATAACCAACACGACTCTTTTAGAACGTTTTTAGACGTTTCGTTGAAAAGTATTAGTATTAAATTCATACATTTATTTAGTATTAAATTCTCTTTTCTTCATAGACGTTTTAGACTTAAACTTCGAATATTTTACACTTTCCGTTGAACAGTAGGCTATTGGTATTAAATTCAGACATTTATTTAGTACTAAATTCTTTTTCTTCACAGCATTATGTTGAATAAATTGCATTAGGATTAATCTTTCTGGTTTCTTTGATTTATAATCTTAAAAGTAGGGCCTACATGTGTGGTCGTCTCAACATCGCTCTTACGTCGGTCGCTCTTAATTGTCGGTCGCTCTTTTTGTAGTGCCACCATAATAATGTTTGTGATCTTTGGGCACACTGAGCATGTACTGATGCATATCGTTTAGAGTCATAATATGACTCTGCATGTACTGATGAATATCGTTCATAGTCATAATATGACTCTGAACGATATGAATCAATGTGCCAAATAGACACATGCACATATCAGCACCTTTCCCCTAAAGAACACAATAAAACATATCAATAAAAATAGCAAAAAATATTGGTATACTATCTCTCACTTCTCATCAAGTACCACCCGAAATCCGAAAAACACTATATTACACACTCATCTACCCTCCTTAACATATTGCAAAATTATTTGGGCTTCCACTTATAAATCCAGTCTCACAGGATTAGTTATCTTACAAAAACGAGCAGTTTCATATGTGGCTCGAAAAATACATTCTTAGAGTTTTATTTCCTGAAAACGGGCCAGATAAGAAATGCACAGATAAAAGATTTTATGCTCAGATATGATCGTGGCCTCCTACCTCCAGTATTTAATAAATTCTTCGTCACACCTCGTACATCCACTCTCACCTGACTAGAACTTCTAATCTATACTACAAACCTTGTGCCATCACAAATGCCACATTATTCTCTGTCAGATACGTATGGGACTCAACTTGGAACGAGATTCCACCGTCTATTAGGACACTTCCTAATTTAGCCTACGCCCCTTCGAAAAGAGGGCTGCATCACTTTCTAGTTGGAAATAACAGTTGACCCAGGGATCCCAAGTTTCTGTCTGATACAACAGCAGCTACTGATCCATCCCATCCACATCTTCTAAACGCGATTAAATGTGGGCCTAAATTTCGTCACAGAAATTCATATAAATTGACTGTTGACCTGAAATGTGTGATGCTCAGTCATAATCCGTCATTAGTTAAGATTTATCATTTTGTTCTTTAATTCGCTGAGTTTAGTTAATTAAGTACAATGGCTTTCCTCATGAGGCTGTACTTTAAGCTTATGGGGCCCTATTTTGCGGGTCTGTAAGACCCATTCGGGGTCCCCTGTGTGACTCTATTTTGTCTTGATTGAGTGCTACTGTTCTTGGTTAGTTACCACATAAAATGATTTGATTTGATATATATATATGTATATATAATTATATTTGTCACTGCTGAAGGTTTGTGAAAGTGTATGTAATTCATTTACGATTCAACTTAGTTGCTGTCCAATCGGTCCGATTTCGTTTACCAAAATCAAAAAGTAGATGTCTTTGTTAAATTGCAAAGTGTATTTAATAACAACGATCAAACACTAAAATATAATGCAACGATTGACAACGTTAATTATAATTATAGCAGCGTGCGGAAACAATCATTGTGGAAAATGTCATAGATTGTTTCAAGAGCTATTAAAAACAACAAGTATAATTATAAGCAGCTAATTATAAACATCCACTTGAGGCAGAAAAACTGTTTGAAAAGACCAATTAGAAAGTAGAAAAATTATTTCGAAATGCACCAAATGAAAACGGTAAACGGCAATAAAACTTTACCAACAGTCACACTTAGGAGTAATTCTTAGTAGAAAATATTCAAATAAACTTAAAATTATATAAACGTCAAAAACGCCAATAAACACAAACCACAAATAGAAGATAACCGGACACAGACTATCCAGAGACTCTTAACATTATGCAATCTGTCAGCTGTGAATGCCATTGTGTTGCAAAATTAGTTGCAGATTCACCAAAACAGAACACTCAAATCCGGTAAACGGAATAAAACTTTACCAACAGTCACAATTAGGCGTAATTTTTCATAGAAAATATTTAAATTAACTTTTTGAAATTAAGTAAACGATACAGACGCCAATAAACACATAAACCACAAATAGAAGATAACCGTACAATTGTACATAGACCATCGACAAATCTTTTCCAGAGTCTCTTGACAATATGCAATCTGTCAGCTAAGTGTTGTCAACAAGACGTTGTGTTGCTTTATCGAGCACACTCTCTAGAGCTGCCAATGTTTCCACAATCTGGAAGAGTCCATTGCAGTCATACGTAAAGATTATTACGAGGCTGCAGTTTAAAAATCCAACAATCTTTCCAAACTACTTAAGATATGACATTCACTTATCAGATAGTTTGAAAAGCAATAAAAATCGAGAGAAGTAAAACCCTCATTGACGTAGACGCATTAGTGTTCAGCAAAACTAACGTATCGTTCGTCATGCGTCTTTTTAAACCAATTAATGCGCGCGTCATAAGCTCCACAATTAGGTAGCCTGATTTTCAATCTTCTTTCTGGCTAGAGCTATCTTCACTAACGAATAAATCAATTCGATGATTTCAGCTGCCGTCATAATTGATACTCCAAGCCAAAGATTCAAAGATCCACCGAGATTTGAAGTTAGTGTATTCCAGGATACAGCTGGAATGTCCTCTACCAACTGCACAAGTCTCTGACTCATTTTAACCGTGACTTGAAGAAAGTTCTGTTCAATCAACTCCAATTTCCGAAGTTCCTCAATGGTTTCTGCATTGTTTTGCCCATCAGAGTTGTTAAGAATCTTCTCGTAGGCTACAAATTTCTCACGATATCGGTTATCGTTGCGAATATAGACATCGTAAGTAGCTAGATAATGCAATAATGCAAAGCTGTTCGTTTGCTTTGCACTAATATATATATATATATATATTACTCACTCGCATATTTATTTAGTTACTTGCTTTATTTCAGGGTCTACTAACGAAGTTCGACTCCGATCACAGGATGGTTTTGGCTAATGTCATGATTTAGTATCAGCAACCATATAGCGATCCAGCGAAAGAGCTGCAGTGAAATTCCCGAATGCAGTAACGACGATGGGGAAAGAATGACTCATCCAATCTCCATGGGAGCTCATCCTAAAGAAGGGCCATGGAACCAGATTGAGCTCCACTATGGATGAAAATCGACTTCTGCAGAAGGAGTGGTAGTAGGTATTCTCTGACTAGACCAAGATCCTCCTGTTTCATAAAGAAAGCAAGTCCCTAGGATTTAAAAAACATTATAGCATTATCTGGCTGTCCCGTTTAACCTGAAAGACTCTCTCGTCAATATCTCTAGGCATTATTAGACATCCTCACCTACGATCATTTTTCGTTTAGTGTGAACAGTGGAATGCGAAAGGACAGCAGGAATAATTGCAAACTTGAAAATAAATGTTTAAATTATCGTTTGCAAAGCACTGTGTGTTGTCAAAGTAGGATTATAATTACATTAGCGCCACCCACTAGAATGGTGCAGTAAATACGATCAGTCTTCACGCGCGTTCGGTAATTGAAAAACAATGATCTGCGAAAGAAACTACTTATAGACATCAACTTAAGAAAAAAAATTGTTTCAAAAGACCAAGTAGAGAGTAGGTAAATTATTTACTGATGCACCAAATCACAACACCGAAATCCGTTAAACGGCATGAACACGTAGACAACAGTCACATTAAGGCGTAAATTTTCATAAAAAATATTCAAATTAACATTTTGAAATAAATAAATGATGCACACACCAATAAACACATAAACTTTAAATAGAAGATAACCACACACAGACTATCTTGGTCCAGAGACTCAACAATATGCAACCTGTCAGCTATGTGTGCCGTTGTGTTGCTAATTTCGAGCACACTCACAAGATCTGCCAATGTTTCCACAATTTGGTAGAGTCCGTTAAAGCCATGCCTCGAGATTATCATGATGCTGAAATTAAAAATTTCAACAAACTTTTCAAACTACTACAGAAGCGATATTCACTTCTCTAATAATTCGGAATGCTATAAAGATCTCGAGAAGTAAAAGCCTCATTGAGATTGTCACATTAGTGTTTAGGAACGGTCAAGCTTTTAGCATTTGTGCTGACAGTTGACATTGTGTATGTGTGTAAAGCATCCTAGAAGTAGCTTGCTACTGACGATGCTCTAGAAATTGTCGTAATTACAATACAACTTGCATATTCTACGTCTTGCGTAGTCCTAAACCAAAAATTACGCATGTCATAAACTTCACAAATGTGTATCCTGATTATCACTCTCCTTTCTGGCTACAGCTATCATTACTAACGAATAAATCAATTCGATGATTTCAGCCGCCGTCATAATTGATACTCCAAGCCAAAGATTCAAAGATCCACCGAGATTTGAAACCAATGTATTCCAAGACACCTCTGGAATGTCCGTTACCAACTGCACAAGTCTCTGACTCATTTTAACCGTGACTTGAATAAAATTCATTTCAATCAATTGCAATTTCCGGAGTTCCTCAATGGTTTCTGCATCGCTTTGACAATCAGAATTGTTGAGAATCTTCTCGTAGGCCACAAATTTCTGATGATATCGTTCATCGTTGCGAATATAGACATCGTAAAAGGCCAATTGATAATGGATGTTTGGCCAATGAGCTGAAGAACTAATGATATCGTACTGTGTTTCAGAACACGGCTCTGGACAGTCGCATATGTCTTCTACGGGAGAAAAATTCCAGGAACAGTTCAATAAACTCCAAAAGATTTCTGTGAGACCTCCGTGTTCTGTATGCATCTGTGGATTCTCGAGATGTTTTGTGATGTTAACGCAGAACGTGTAATTACCCATTTGTAATTCAGCGTCAGTAAAATATTCGTAGTTATCGAGACAGCCGCATGCTTTTATGGCCTGGCGTTGTCTACATAGACTGATGCACATTCGTTGGTCGTATGGAGGCGAGTTTTCTTCTTGGAGATATATTCGCTGTCTATCGCTGCAGTTTCCGTAGGGATGAGCCAATCTTGTAATGTTGTTCTGCTTAACGTCGATACGGATACTTGTGCCAGGATGTACGTAAACTGCAACACCGTTATCTGGTTTTGTGCCCTTCGGATGAATCATTACTTTGATCCCGGTGCCCATATTAACCCTGATCCAGTTGTGGTACGAATCTATGAGTTTTGGCATTAAGTCGTTTATAAATATTACAGCAGAAACTGCAGCAGCTTTGCTATTTGGTGCAAGAGTTGTGCACCATTGAAGAGGCCTACTCAAATTTGAAACTTTGTCACAGTTCATTCTTGTGAAAAAATCCCATTCATAGAAATTAGAACCAACTATGAAATCGTTCAGTATTGCCATGCTATTGAATTTCTGTAAAAATGGAATGTTAGCGTTAAACGTGTCTATCAATTTTAGAAAATTCCATAATTTATAATTGTTCCTTAGTTCATCAGGAGCTAGGTCCTTAATAAATTTGAGCTGTTGCAAGAATAAATCATATAGCTCATTAAACTGGTTTTCGTCCGCGATCGGAACCAAATTGCAGATCGTCACATCCGGAAAATTCGGTTGACTCGGAACCCACGAGAAAGTATTCGTAACTCCATAGTTGAAGTAATTGGTTGCAAGGGTGATGACTTGGAATAAAAGTACCGAAAAACAAGCAAGCAACGCCACCAACCAAAATATTCTCACAATTCGACTGTGAGATTTTATAGTACGACCGACGCCCTTGATGCTTGTGCTCTCTCCGAACTTTCGTAACTCTTGTCGTATCTCTTCCATCTTAATTATATCTAGAAGAGAGCAAATGTGAAATGACGCTTAGGCACAAATTATTAAACAAGTATTAGATGTGTTCTTAAAGATTAATTAAAACACACTGCTGTTTTTCGAGATCTCACGTTTGTTTAGAGATTTAGAATCCGATTATGTGAGTTTCGCGGTTTTCGATTTTGTGCTCGAGCTAATTGCGCCACTGACAATTTACGCTGCACCTGCTTGATGTGGAAGACTTCTTGACCTGAGAAGACTTAACTGTTAATTTATATTTCGATATTTCTCATAAACTGATCACTGTTTCAATCAAGCACACAAAATGTTCTTTCGTAAAGAAGGAGATGATACTGTCGAGGACAATCGGAAGACGAAGTCAACTCTTTGCACTGAAAAACATTGGTTCAGATCACGGTGTATCTAGCAGATTAATCGAAGCAGCAGATTTTAAAGTCGTTACCACTGTTGCTTAAATGAACTGCGACACAGAACTTTGTCCTCGGAAAACTAAACAATAAATCCGTCGCAATACTAGACAGTCGTATGCAAGGAACACGATCCTTCGGTGTAGGCTACCCAACAGTTAGGTTGTCTGCAGTCGCAGGACGAGACGAGATTTGACTCTTCATTCCTGGGCTTTCTAGCAGTAAACTAGGCTATGTTGCCTAAACGTTCAACAGACCAACATTCTTTTGTTATATGGAGCAGCAGTGATAATAAATTATGTGCAAATGGCAGAGTCCATGAAATCGGTGACCATCGGCCTACGCCTTCAAATTGAACTAGTCTGGATCAGTTATTCGAATCGTTGAATCCCACGCATCGCTGACATTTATTTTGCTGAGGAAGTTCTTTATTGATTTTATTAATATTATGGAAATCCGAAACCTAATAGGTGAACGGGCTAAACGTGTGCATATTTTGTTTAAAACACTGCGCATTGCGCACTTTTGGCCCAATAAACGGATTCGGCAAACAAAGAAAGCAGTTTCCTGCGACGTGTGAAGTATGTTTACTTGTTTTCATTGTCCGCGGTTATGAAATACAATGAGCTGCTTGAAGCAGGTGATGAATTATTGCTTTTATCAGCGGTGCATGCCCACTTTGTCAATGGATCTGTGGAGAAAGAGAGAATGAGACAGAGGCAGGGACGAACAGAAACAACAGTGAAGGATATTATGGAGAAGTGATAGAGGGGGAAGAAGCAGCGAGGGAAAAGGGAGGGAGAAGAAGCGGAGAAAATTGATCGCTAAAGGTGGAGGATTATTATGAGAGAGGCTTTGAGGGAGGGGAGGGAAAGAAGGGGAAAGATAGGGAAACACAGCGAAAGGACAGAGAACACAGAGAAATCGGGTCCAGACATTGTTCGCCAGGCAGACGAAATCATGCTAAAATGTTCAGGGCGTTTGTTTCAAAATCAATGCAATTTTATGAGAACATAAGATATAACTTGTCAATAAAACTGTCTCTACCCAATGCGCTGAGAACTGTATAAGGTCTCAATGCATCACCTGTTATAATACAGGTTGTAGCACGGTCACCCAGGACTTCACATGCATTGATTAGACACCAGAATCTACGATGATGGTCTTAGGGATAAGGTCAGTTTTTGATTGCTCTAGTAAGCGACAATTGGTCCATTTTCTTGGCCGGGAACACAAATATGAAGTTGGACATCATTTCAAACGGGGTTGTCGCACGGCTGATATAAAAAAACTGAAGGGCCGAAGACCTGAGGCAAAGTCCCAATTTAGCCTCAGAAGGTTTGCTAGTCGAGGAATCGAACTGGGTTGCATATGGCACCACATGGAGGTATGAGAATTTGGTGACGGACAAGAACAGGTGAGAGACCATAGGTGACTGACAAGAAACACCTCTGTACAGTAACAATTATGTCGAAAGAATGACTCGTCTGTTCTTTACGGGATCTCTTTCGGAAGAAACTGGGTGCGACGATGAACTCGACTAAAATAGTCGGACGCGTATTAGCGATTTCTAGGATTGGCAGATTAAAGTTAAACGTCAGCAACACTCCAAGATAATTCCATATCCTTAAATACGCTTTCAATTTCTCCGAGGCTTGATTCTTTATTAGTTGAATCTTTTCTAAGTACGCATCGTAAAGCTGAATGAAGTTCACAGTGTCCGAAACTGTAAAGAGATCGTCATGTCTGGGAAATTCGAAGAGATTGAGAGACTAACGTGATTGTTATGACATTGTGACGACTGTTGTTCATCACAACAGTTACTACTTGGAAGAACATCAGCGCAAAGCAAACCAGGAAAGCTAATGACCAAATATTCGCACAACTCGACTATTAGCTTTTATGGTACCACATACTACTTTCATACTTACGCTCTTTCCGAATTTATAATAATCTTTTAAAATCTTCGTGATCACCGACCCAGTAAAGGTATTCATGGCTCTGTGGCTTTTATGATAACAATGCCTGAAAATATTATCGAACACGTTAGTCGATGGTGGGACATAATAAAGCATGTTGCGCTGTTCGTGGCGCTCTCTCGTGACAGAGGAATCAACTAATTTGATAGATTACCTCTGTTCATTTGGTCTCTGGCTGGAAACTGATCAATCTTCACAGTCATTAGCTTTATACAAACACGCCATTATTGTTGATGATGCCTGCGCGCATCGGCGCCCGCACGCATAATATACCCAAATCCCAACCGGTAGGCTATTAGCAGATCCTAAATATAATGTAACAGTAAAACTAGAAGTTGGATGAGCAATGAAAACATGGTAGGCCTATTAATGCTAAAGTTATTGCAGTAACATTAGAAGTTGGATGAGCATATTTATAGCAGAAATAGAAGCTGGATGAGCGATGAAAAAACGATTTTTATGCTAAATTATTGCGGTAAAACCAGAAGTTGGATGAGCGATTAGAATATTTCTCGTAGATGAAGAAGCTGGATGAGGTATAGAAATATGTTATAGTAGAATTAGAAGTTGGATGAGCGATGAAAACATGCCTAAAATATGTTTTAAAATTTTATGAATTGCTATAGCGGTTGGGATTTGGGTAAATGAAGCCCGCACATAGGGGCAAGAGGGGCACTTGCCCCCCCCTTCGTGGAAAATTGATATCTTTTTTTAACTAGTACTTTTTAGTGTTTTACTAATTTAATTCGTGCTTAAAACTGAAGCACGAATTTAAAACAACATCCAATCAAAATTAATTTGGATATTGTTTTAAATTTTACATTTAAAAAGCCTCTATGAAAAATACCTATGTTCTTAATTTCCTGTTTTGCATTTTTCAAGCTCTTGCTAAAATACCTGCGGGCGCCCATGGGCGTTTGTGCCATATGAATAGAATACTGTGATTTCACCACTGTTCAACTGTAATTCGCGTTGTTGCTATAAATATAGCCGGTGTCCAAGCAACCATTGTGCGTCCTATTATCTTTAAACAGTCAGCAGTTCGGCGACTGTGCGAGGTAGGCTTCTCGGGCCTAGATAGTGGAACCTTGAATCTGTTGAATGCGCACTAATCGACGGAATTGTTTTTCATCGAATTGCTGCTCCATTGTTTAAAGCTGTCTCTCAAACAGATTATTGACTAGACCCATAAGAGCCACGTTTTATACGTATTATAATAGGCCTCAGGTGGAAACATGGGTCTCATATCGGACACGTATGGGCATGCTGGCAATATTTTCAAGCTCGTAGCTCGTGCAATTCCATTGGTGATGATGATTGATGATGATGATTGATGATGATGATTGATCATGATGATTGATGATGATGATGATGATGATGATGATGATGATGATGATGATGATGATGATGATGATGATGATGATGATGATGATGCAACAGACTGTGGCACAGCGCATGCGGCTGCAAGGGCGCTTTAACAATCCTATGGACACCGACATCAGTCAGAGATGCACCTACGAGAAGTTGTAAGTCTTGAGGCTGAACTTGAAGGTCTCAATCGAAGTTGCCGCACAAATTGAAGGTGGGAGACCTTTCCAGCACGTGAGAAGCACCTAAGTTTCGCAACTGAGAAGGCACATCACCGAAGTATGTTCTTGTTGTCCGCACATAATTATAGATTCCTAATGCTGCTCGATCTCAACGAGAGACCCGCCTTCAACAATGAAACACAAACACAGTACGTGTTAAGGTAGTCAGGTAATTCGCCATGTATTGATTTGTAAACCAGCAGTGTATGTTTGTATTCAATGCGGTACTGCACTCGGATCCAATGTAGCACATCACGAAGTTGTGGCGTCACATGGCCATCATCATCATCATCAGGATCCATGGGCCGAAGGCCCGTAGGTGTCCAACGCTTGCATCAAATCCATGGGCCGAGGCCCGTTGGAGTCCAATGCTTGCATTGGATTTCATACGTATTTTTTCTTTACGAACGGAGTATCTGCAACCATCCGTTCGACCTTCGCACTTCTCCCTTAAAGAGAGTTCCAGGCTTAGGACTGGCTCTGATATCCACTATCTTGTGGTATCAAAGGCGGCGATGCCGCCCACGTTTGCCAGCTTTTTCAGGGTTCCTGCTGAGCCTGTCCACCTCGCGTAGCGCCCTAGGTGGTACTTCAGCCAAGACCTTCACCACTGATGGCATAGCGAGCGAAATGTTCGATTCTTTGAAAATGGGTATGTGATAGGAATAGATCCCACCCATACTCGCTTGCACTCACGATGAACTAGTCCACAACAGTCGGACGCGTTTCTGCGACTTCCAGGATTGACATAATAAATATTAAAGGTTAATGTCAACAACATTGGACGATAATTCCATATCTTGGAATACGCTTAAATTTCTCCGGGGCTTGATTCTTTATGAGTTGAATATTTTCTAAGTACGCATCGTAAAGATGAGCGCAAGTTTCGATGTCCAAAACTGGGAAGAGGTTGCAGATTGTCAAGTTCGGGAAATTCGTAAGAGTTTGAGTTACTAACGTGTCTTTGATGACATTGTGATGACCATACTGCATCACAACAGTTGCGACTTGGAAGAACATCAGTGCAAAGCAGACCAATAATAATAATAATAATAATAATATCTTATCTTTAATAAGCGCCTGACAAACGCACTGCGCTGTACATTTACATGTTATGCAATTTAAATCTTAACTACTAACAGAACAGACAGCTTGCAATACAACGGCGCTAATAGCAGCCTACAAACATATCCGCCCAACGGGGGCTCGAACTCGGTACCTCTCGGTCTGTGTGCCAGATGTTATCCAATGCGCCACGGGCCCCGGGGCCCGTGGCGCATTGAGAGTTAATGCGCCCGTGGCGCATTGGAGAGTTAATGACCATAAAATTCGTGAAACTCGACTATTAACTTTGACGATACGGCATGCTACTTTCATACTTATGCTCTCTCCGAATTTATAATAATCTTTTGAAATCTGTTGTGATCACCGACCCAGTAACGGTATTCATGACGCTGTGGCTTTTATGATGACAATGCCTGAAAATATTATCGAACACGTTAGTCGGTGGTGGACATAATAAAGCATGTTGCGCTGTTCGTGGCGCTCTCTCGTGACAGAGGAATCAACTAATTTGATTGATTACCTTGAAAAAGTGTTCATTTGGTCTCTGGCTGGACACTAAATCTTCGCAATCATTAACTAGATGCAAACACGCTAATATCGTTGACGCTGTTTACGCGTGGGCGTTTTTTCCATTTGAATACTCTGCTTTCATCACTGTTAAACTTTATTACGTGTTCTTCTATATGTTACATTGAATGTGTATTATCAGGGAATGTGTATATACCCTGAAATTTTTAGGCTATATGTATATTCCTTGATTCACTCGGGGAATGTATACATTCCCTGAAAAAACCAGGGTATATACATATACCCTGAAATTTTCGAGTGATTTCTATACACTTACCCTGACTACAATAACACATTAAGCCAGATTTCTATTCACATACCCTCAAAATTTCGGGGTATGTGTAGCATCTACTGTTACATTTCACATATCTATACACATACCCTGAAAATTTCAGGGTATGTGTAAACCGGCAGATTACCTTAACCGTCACTTCTTAACCGCGGTTCACAGAGCAATTTCTTCATCTTTGGAGACGCCAGCATCCAGCAGACGCTCGTTTTCTCTGAGTTTATATTTGTTTCTGATTTGGTTCTGTTGCCACTTCACCTGACGCTGGAGAGTTGTTGTCTATACGGTCGAAGTATAATCTGCATGATGTCAACTACTGAGTTTATAGGCAACCTCAACCGCGAGCTTTGTAGACAACGGACGAAGAGCACAGTATTTGGTCAGATGATTTTGGTATACCATGATTCATTTGTGATGTCCACTAGGCATGGACTGCATATCAATCAGGTCCACCTGTCCACGTGAGCCATAATCCGTCATCACTCGTTTTGTTGGCGTACTTGACAGCCAATACATAAATCAAACAGATGCTTCAAAGTTCTTGTGAAATGTAACAGTAGATGTTACACATACCCTGAAATGTTCAGGGTATGTGTATAGAAATCTGGCTTAATGTGTTATTGTAAAGCTTTTCAGGGTAAGTGTATAGAAATCACTCGAAAATTTCAGGGTATATGCATATACCCTGGTTTTTTCAGGGAATGTATACATTCCCCGAGTGAATCAGGAAATATACATATAACCTAAAAATTTCAGGGTATATACACATTCCCTGATAATACACAGTCACTGTAACATATATAAATATACCCTGTGTGCAAACAACCAGTGTGCATCCTATAATTATCTTTAAACAATCAGCAGTTCTGTGACTGCACGAGTGCACGAGGTAGTCGGGCCTAGATAGTGAGACTTTGATTCTGTTGAATGCGCACAAATCGATGGAATTATTTTTAATCGAAGTTGCTGCTCCATTGTTTAAAGCTATCTATCAAACATGCCCATAGATAATGGATAATAGCTTCTAACGTTTGGGCCATGTATAGCCTCATGCGGAAACATTAGTCTCATATCGGTCCAGTATGGGCATTCTGACAATATTTTCAAGCTCATGCTAATTCCATCGTAATAGATACAATGACTGATGATGATGATGATGATGATGATGATGATGATGATGATGATGATGATGATGATGATGATGATGATGATGATGATGATGATGATGATGATGATGATGATGATGATGATGATGATGATGATGATGATGATGATGATGATGATGATGATGATGATGATGATGATGAGTGATTATGATTATGATGATGATGATTGATGATGATGATGATGATGATGATTGATGATGATGATGATGATGATGATGATGATGATGATGATGATGATTATGATTGATGATGATGATAATGATGATGATGATTGATGATGATGACTATGATGATGATGATGATGATTGATGATGATGTTGATGATGATGATGATGATGATGATGATGATGATGATGATGATGATGATGATGATGATGATGAAGATGATGATGATGATGATGAAACAGACATTTTCTAGAGTGCAGGGGCTTTTTAACAATCCTATGGACATCATCATCTGGAGCTTATTGTCTGCGATAAGAAATTATCTAGAAAGACAATCGTGCTTATCCATGCACCGGCTATGTACACTTTGGGTCAAAGGGGTGATTGCATTAAAAGTCAAAATCATCCGGTTAACTCTACAGACAACACCGTTACTTCTTATGTCATCTGGAGCGTGATTTCTTATAAATTGAGGCTTCTCCAAGTACTCTTCGTATTACAGATGATTGCTTTCCATACCCGACACCAGAAAAAGATTACAAATTGTGATATCCGGAAAATTCGATTCACTTTGAACCATTAAGAAGTTTCTGGCAACTCAATAACAATAGTTATTCTTGTTAATCGTCATGACTTTAAACAACAACAACAACAACAACAACAACGAGAAACAGACTAGCAAGGAAATCAGCCAGAAAGCGCAAACAACCCAATTGTGAGCTTTTATTGTGCGGCTGATACCTTTCATGCCAGTGCATTTGCCAAACTTTCGAAACTCTCGTCTTATCTGATCAAGAATGGGTGATCAAAAACTGCTCAAGTCGAACTGTTTGCTTTTTAAAATTTCTGTAGATGGGTTAAAGAGAAACATACTTTTCTACAAAGTAGCTGTTGAGAATGGTGAGAATGTCGCCCAATAGAATCCACAAAAGAAAACCTTAGCAAATGTACATGAATCCGATGCGCCATTATCTCCACGCTCAGTCACATCACAGCTCATAATATATTATGCCTAAACAACCGCCGAATGTCGTCACAGCTTTACCGCTGTTGTGGGATAATTGACTTGGAGATTACCAGACGCCATTAGTCCTACAAAAATCTATAAATTGACGCACTGAATCAATGACTAAATTAGCAAAAATGCAAATGTCTCAAAGCGCTAGTTGACATTGATCAGTATAATTTTATCATCTGCAACTCGGGTACAAACGTCCACAACTGGAAATCTGTAAATATTAGTGCTATTTGAAACAATCAAAGTCAGAACGTTTTATGCTTTAACGAAGACAATATCGACGGCTATTTTTGCAAAGCGACATCTTAATGCTTTGCGTATGCACTATTATACAATCATCAACGAATTCGTTTCCATTACTGTCCATGCATAATTGAACGTCTAACCCTATACTGCATAGTTGTCGCAACAAAAGTTCTTAAGACTACTTTGCAAGATGTGCAGAAGCAAAATTGCTTTTAGTGAGGTTGCTGACGAGTGCAATCAATTGTGTAATTATGATTCGCAACTGCGGAAACACAAGGACAAAGCTTCAACGAGAAACCGTGTAAAGCCTGATGAATTAACAAAGACTGTTTTCACGAGTAGGCCTACTGCATGCAAACGACATAAAATTATATGAAGCAAATTAATTTTGCTACTGCAGAACGCAGTAGCTACTAACTTCTATGGCGCCAGTGTCTGATGCGCAATATATTAAACGATGCTGGACGATAAATGAGTCAATATTACGCAGTACTCAACACGTTTGCGCATTGACTTTGAAGCATTATGACCCATTAGTGAATTGATTTCATAAGGGTTTAGGCAGTCACAATAATTATCATATTGCATTAGAATAACCAGAACAGAAACGGTGAACAAATGGCCAACGTGGAATTGCATAAGTCAACGTGCATTTCAAACTGCGGTACATATACAGTGTAGGAGGTAGCATGAGGCAGATTTTCATTACACGTTACAGAGCGGACAAAATTCGTGACTTGTTTTCTAGGTTCCTCCGCTTCGTTCAGCACAAACTTTGATGGAACTTTAGATAAATTACCGACCGTAGGCTGGAAATAAGAAATAATAGATTCTTTCAACAGCCGTGATGAAATTAGTGTTTTATATCAAATAACGATGGAGGCAGTAAAGCAGGAGATGCGAAAGTTTGGAGAAACTACTACCGTAAAAGGGGTAAGTCGCATAATAAAATCTCACAGCCGGATTGTTCAGATTTTTTGGCTGTTAGGACTTCTGAGCTGCTTCTCCTTGTTGCTGTTTCAAGGCGCTACAGTCGTTTTGAACTATTCCAAATATAAGGTCGTCAGGAATTCTGCAGTGGTTCTAAGTCAACCGGAATTTCCTGAAGTCACAATCTGCAACCTCTTTCCCATTTCAGACATAGAATCATTTCCTCAACTGTACGAATCACACTTAAAAAGATTGGACTTTATTAGAAACCAATCCCACTGGGATTTGGATGAGGCATATACTGGTGTTTTGGATTATTTCAGGCTGTTAATGACCTTTAACACAAACACACCCATCGTTTCTGACTCTCGTAGCAACTCCACACTGTCAGATGACTTCGTTGTTAAATGCGATGACTATGGTTGGGACCTTTACGGAACCGAAAACTGTCGACAAAATTGGTTCCTTTTCAAACCACTTCAGTTGTGTAAGACTCTGCAGGCCAATAGAAGCGCTGCTGCAATAAGTACAATACTATTTCTAGACGACTTTTTGTCTCAACCCATCGATGGCTTTTTCAATTGGATTAGGATTCCTTTATCTGCTGGAGTGAAGGTCATGATTCACCCTCGGGGTACGAAACCTAATCCAGCGACAGCCATTAACGTATTTCCAGGAACGGAATTGGTAATTGACATCAAACAGACGAACATCACACGATTGCCCTATCCATACGGAAACTGCAGCGATAGACAACGAATACTTATCGATGATAACGATTCGCCACCGTACGACCGTCCAACGTGCATCAGTCTGTGCAGACAACGTCAGGTCTTAAAGGCATGTGGTTGCCTCGATCCTTTAGAATACTTCATGAACGCTGAATTGCAAATGAGTGACTACACGTTCTGCACGAACATCTCGCAATTCCTAACAGATTCTACAATGGTCTTAGAAAACGGTAATATCACCAATGAGTTTTGGACTTTGATGGACTGCTACCTTTTTTTGTTTCCAAACGAAAGCCTCTGTGACTGTCCTATACCGTGTTTTGAAATCCAGTACGATTTCACGAGTTCAGTGGCTCGTTGGCCGCACATCTACTATCAACTAGGATTCTATGATGCTTTTCTTCGCAATGATGACCGATATAAGTCGAAATTTGCAGGCTATGAGAAGATACGGGACAACAAGGGACGTCAAAGTGGAGCAGAAACACTTGAAGAACTAGAGAAGATGAAGTTAATTGAACGGAATTTCATACAAGTACAGGTTAAAATGCGCGAGCAGAGTGTGCAGATAGTGAACGACATTCCAGCTGTATCGTGGGAGACGATGGTTTCAAATCTCGGTGGATCTTTGAACCTCTGGCTTGGAATATCAGTTCTGACAGCTGCTGAGCTTATTGAGTTGGTCTATTCGTTAGTTAAAATAGGACTTAAAAGAAATCGAGTCGATGATAAGGTTCCATGTGTATAGATTCAAAACAGATGAACGGAACAACTATTGAACTTGCGAAAAGTGAAACGATACCGTAGTTTTGTCAGAATTACTATATTTGTTTCTATAACTGGAGCTGAAATTTATGGAACGCCTTATCAACGAAACTACATCTGACACGATCACTTCAAAAGCACCGTAATCAAAATGGCTACTTCAAAGGATGTCGTCGTAGTCGAGGTGAAGCCATATCGAAATCCGAGACCCCTGTGAACAATGAACAACTATAGGCCTACTTACTGGAACTTCGACAAAACGTTATCGCATTGTCCAGTAACGAAATTAAATTGCTTCATATTTAACTAGCATGTAGGACAGGTCTAGGGACCTATATACGTTCACATATGGAACCAATAAAAGGCCCACACGGGTCCCGAAGAAATGGTTCTTCGTCACAGGCCTCATGAATTCAATCTGCCAGCTAAGGACGACCGTAATGTCATCCCGAGAATCCTACATGTATATCGACAATCCGTAAAATCTGGTCGACAATCTTTAAGCCAAAAATGACGCTCTAAAGACATTTTCAGTTCAATTGTTGTGTCTTTTCTGTTCCCTGTTGCGGTTTGTCAACTGGTTTTCATATTAAACGAATATATAATAATAATTTATAAATGTAACTTAGTGTTCACTCGTCTGGTTCAATTTTGTCCTCCATTCATTATGATATGGTACAAAAATACAGATGCAAATTGGGAGTTAAAAGGAGACCTTCTGTTGGAATGCTATGATCAATAATTAATACGTTTAAGCCGTAAGACCGCTTAACACTTTAACGACGAGCTGCACTGGTTTCCCAGTCACTTTTAGAAAAACTGTCTTCATTAAAGTGTTACGGCGTAAAATCATTGATGAATAGCTTTTCTAATGGCGTGCTAAGAAATGAGCCACCTTTACCTATTGGTATCAATATATCAATATTAAAATTTTAAACAACAGCAACAACGAAATCCAACCATTTGAATGTTTTAGCTTAAGGTTAAAATTATAACTAGACAATGTATCCACACACTAACAAACCGGTGATGAAAGATACAAGATAACTATACAATGTATCCACACACTAACAAACCGGTGATGAAAGATACAAGTTAAACATTCGCATAGTACTCGAACAAACCAAGAACAAGATTAGACAATGTATCCACACACTAACAAACAGGTGATGAAAGACAATGTATCACACTAACGCTACAAGATAACTAGACAATGTATCCACACACTAACAAACCGGTGATGAAAGATACAAGTTAAACATTCGCATAGTACTCGAACAAACCGCTTATGAAAGATACAAGATAACTAGACAATGTATCCACATACTAACAAACCGGTGATGAAAGATACAAGTTAAACATGCGCATAGTACTCGAACAAAACCCTTCTGCTGCGACTCAGCGCTCTTGAATAATCTGGTGCCCACGCTTAGCTTTGGAGTAGCGCTTTAGGTATTTGGATTTCTCGACTACGATTGCTACGAACAAGGTGTCGCTTCATCGGTCTATGAGTAATCATAGTCTAATCCGGATGCAGACGAACTACTTGAGACAAATAACTAAATGGTCAAAGCCTCGTCACAATAACAAAAACTGCCTTTTATTAGCACTAATTCTAGAAAAACTTTCATCAACAAACCTGAAAAGACCGTATTAAGGAATTCCATACTAGACTGCAGATATTCGAATGATCGCTTTCATAAATATTATATAATACATGTAACACTGGTTGTGTCATTTTATTACGAATAGCACAATGGTGTCACCTCTGCAGGAACACGTACCAATGGGAAAGGTTGTGCTGCGATCATTTTCCACATCAAGCGCATTATTATTATTGATTTTTCTTACCTCAAAATGGATCATCATACATACAATGTGCTTGTTGGCAGAGATGGGCAAATTACACAGTAAAATGTAATTGAATAACAAATTACAAATTACTTTGGAAAGTGTAATTGAATTACAAATTACAAATTACTTTAGAAATTTCTTTGAAATTACAAATTACAAATTACGTAATTTCAATTACATCAAATTACAAATTACATGCATAGTGGGATCAGGAAATTCAGTCAGGAAACACATGCTTTATTTCCACTGTTATTTGTATTACACTGTTTGAAACAGTTTATTTAAGTTTCTCTAAGAAGTAGCAACTGTTCGAACAACTTGTCCAATAATCGGCATATGTTTAACCTTACAGTCAGGCTTGCAAAACTATAGGCCTAATGAGTTTGTGTACCAGAGCAGATGAAGGAAGTGCAGAATTAAATTGTATAAATAACATCTTAACAGAACTTTACGTAGCTATGAAGATTCATTAGTTAGGCCCACATGGGAGTAACCTGTCACTGGATCGATGCATGTATGTACATTTGATCGACGCTCAGTTGTCTTAGCATGCAGACGTTTTGTTGGATGCTAAGACAACTGAGCGTGTGATGATCGAGTAGCGCAACTCATCTATGTAACACGTTATAAGCTCGGTCTGACACATGACAAAATTGTATATCATTTCTGACATTGGCTCCAATTTTGTGAAAGCATTCAAAGAATTCAGTGTTGCTATCGTTCATATCAGTGATAGTGATCAAGATAAGGAAAAGATGCTTTCAAAACTGCTCTGGTTGTGGAGTCTCTAGTTTTCTTTTCAAAAGTAATTTGATTTTGCAGATGTAATTTGAAATTACAAATTACATGAAAAAATGTAATTCAATTACAAATTACAAATTACTTTGATCCAGAGCAACAAATTACAAATTACCAATTACAATTGTAATTCAAATTACGTAATTTCAATTACATCAATTAAATTACTGCCCATCTCTGCTTGTTGGTGGTGGCTTAAGCGAAAGTGGAAACTGGAGCAAGTGATAAGAGACTTCTATTGGTCACCACCAATTGTCTGTCAGTGTGTGTGTGTGTGTGTGTGTGTGTGCGTGCGTGTGCGTGTGCGTGTGTGTGTGTATGTGTGCGTGTGCGTGTGCGTGTGCGTGTGCGTGTGCGTGTAGGTGTGTGTGTGTGTGTGTGTGCCCGTTTTAGCTTTATGTGTATTGAATCCTCACCCTTTCAGTATTAGTCTGTTTTCGCAATGGGTGTCTGTCTTTGCATAGGCATGTCCGTCCAATTGTAGGGTCTATGACCAAGGCCTCCCAAATGACTTTGGCTACGCTTTGTTTCCAATGCAACAGGGAGGGGTGACCCTTGCACTGTTTTGAGTTTCATACATCCTTCATAACTAGCTACCATAAGTACACTGGGTGTCAGGGTGTATACTTGGCCTTTGACCTATGCTTTGGTCTGGAATGGCTCCCATACATACAGTCGTTCGAAACTGGCTCCCATAAATACAGTATACTTACATGTACTACTATATTATTATTTATTATTATTATAAAATCAGAGTTCTTAAAATCATGGTTCTTAAAATAAAGGTTCTAGTGCCTCATCGAACCCAGGGACGCGATAGCGTTGAACCGCTGGATTTGTTAGGCACCCTTGTAACGGCATGGCCGTGGTACGGCACAATATATTTTGTCGTTATTATTATTATTATTATATTATTATTATTATTATTATTATTATTATTATTATTATTATTATTATTATTATTTTTATTTTTATTTTTTTGTGCCCCGAGGTATACATGATCCCTCGGGGACTTAATATTAATTAAGAACAATAAAATTCGTCTGGAACGGCACCTAATCGTCGTCAAGGTCCAGTGTGGCAAAAGTACCGCGGAAAGCCACCGCATTGAACCGCTGGATCATTACAGATATGCGCTGAAATAGGTAGGAGGTTTCGCGTGCATCTCCGGATATCGTGCTGAGGTTCTGTCCCAATGATGATATAAAGGCCAAGCCTTCAGAACTCACCGGGCCCATGGTTTCAAAGGCCAGGGGGACAAAGTGATAGACGGCTGCGAGCTGGATGTACTTAGCATTTTTCGAGCAGCCGCCATCTCTGCGGCAGCCCCGGCTGTCCGAGAAGTACTCGGTAGGTAAGAGACGGCCAGTGTGTCTGTGACCGTCACATCCCAAACCAGGCTCCGCCCCGCTCGCCAAGGGATGAGAGTGATTATTACAATGGACCTGAGAGTTATTATTATTATTATTATTATTATTATTATTATTATTATTATTATTATTATCATTATCATTATCATTATCATTATTATTATTATTATTATTATTATTATTATTATTATTATTATTATTATTATTATTATTATTATTATTATTATTATTATTATTATTATTATACTGTAAGAGATAACGACTGAAAATTGCTGAAGGCTATGCTTGGGTAACGTACTGAAATAAGAGATAAATTGTTACATTAAAAATTACCTCAGAAGAGGAGCAGAAGATGTTTTGTACCTCTGGATAAATCATGACTTTGGCGCCTGCGGATAATGACACGCGAATCGAGCTGTAGTACAGGTCCATTGTGTGTGTGGAAAGAACCGGCTATAATCTGGGCAAAGCTGCAAGGGAAAGCCAGGTCTTCTTGATTTTCTTTCGGCCGCTATTTCGGATAACAGGCCAATAACCCCCCAACCCCGGCCAATTATCACCCCGGTGAATCACCCCCATGGACAATAACCCCGAGGAAAATAACCCCAGTCAAAAACCTCCCGGCCAATAAAACCCCAAGATTAATCATAAAGTTTATAACGTTTATTTAACGACGCCGTCATAACGACGATGATTGGCGTCATTTCTCAAGACATTTATACAGTGTACAAGAATGTTCACATTTTACTGCTCAATGCAGTGTTTAGGTATAGGTCATAAAGTTTACATGTGCAAACTACTTATAAGGCACACAGTTGCGAATACTAGTAGAATTAGTGAGCGTGCTTCAAATTTTCAGCGAACACCTTCGCAATCAATTCTCGGATAATCGGAGAAACAACGGAACTGGAATTTAAAAAAATTAAACAGCATTAACCCATTTGACATCAATTCCGATTATGTAGAATCTACAATATTCAAGAAACGTAATTAGCATTTAATTAGTCCAGATTATGATTACTTGGATTCGGTACCATATCGGAATTTGATTTTGTGCACGACCGCTACAGGCCTTGTTAAATATATGAAATAATGATACTTAGTAGTCATAGATTAATTAAGGATGATTGGCAAAACATGGCTATTACTGCACTTAGGTTTTGGTGCTAGATTGCACGTGCGCGTGCGTATGTGTCGGTAAGAGGTCGACGTACATTAAACTATGCTTCTTACCCTTCTCTGCGGCGTGTGATTTCAGATATAACGAAGGACCTAATTAAAATCACAGATATTGTACACTAGTTTATTAGTAAGCTCGCTGGTTTGGAGAATCAATATTCCGTGAATGTCCAAACAGGTATGAAGGGAGGAATGGGCTTCAAACGTTCCCATTAATTAAGCAGACTTCATGCATACGATTGCAAGAAGGTATAAAGATCTGATATCACATGCAACAAATGGTGGCAGAAGCACAACGCCTGTAGAACGGCTCGAACGCTAGGTATTTGCTGCGCTGCCAATAAAAGGTGGGCACATAATTATGGTCTCAACCTCTGACTGCAGTGACTGTGTAACATGCATTTGAGATTCGTGTTCCTTGCTGGCAACTACTTATTAATGCGAGGATATGGGTCCATCATTTGACTCTAAGAAA
This sequence comes from Aporrectodea caliginosa, assembly GCA_020284085.1. NCBI lineage: Eukaryota > Metazoa > Annelida > Clitellata > Crassiclitellata > Lumbricidae > Aporrectodea > Aporrectodea caliginosa. The sequence goes on from JACEVL010000520.1 coordinate 476,978, forward strand.
CACCTTAAAAACCATTGCTGTGTTGTTACAGGAACAATGGACACTGTGAGCGGAATTAGCATTTTTGTTAAGGATTTGAATCCACGTTCCGATAGTCTTCGTCAATATTCCTTCATTCTCTGTGGCCCAGCATATGCATGACTGAAAATAAGAAGGGTCAGTTCACAAGAAACATGTTCTTAATCAAGCTCGCATGGTGATTTGGTTTGACCGGCGCAATAGACTCCAATAACGAAAACGGATTATTAAAAAACAAGAAGAAAGCGTTTCTGAATGCCTGATCAAACGCCGAATGTAGTTGAAGGGCTGTAACTTTATTAAGCCGTCGAAAAATATAGCCTATTAATGAAGAGTCATCATTTAACAGTTACTCTCGATTAGATATAACTATGATAAAACAAATACAGCAAGAGTTACGAAAGTTTGGAGAGAGTACAAGCATAAAGGGCGTCAGTCGTACTATAAAATCTCACAGTCCGGTTGTGAGAATATTTTGGTTGGTGGCATTGCTTACCTGTTTCTCAATGCTTTTACTCCAAGTCATTACCCTTGGCGTTAATTACTGCAGTTATGGAGTTCAGAATACTTTCTTGTTGGTTCCGAGTCAACCGAACTTTCCGGATGTGACAATCTGCAATTTGGTTCCGCTAGCGGACGAAAAACAGTTTTATGAGTTACATGATACATTTTTGCGAAGGATCAACATTATGAAAAACCAAGCACCTGACGAACTAAAAAACAACGCTGAATTCTGGAGGATCTCTGAACTGTTATACATGTTTAACGCCAACATTCCCTTTTTACAAGACCTCGGTAACAAGTCAAACTTAAACGATTTGATTGCTAGTTCTTTTTACTATGATTGGGATTTTTACACTAGAAAGAAGTGTGGCAGAGTTTCAGTTTTGGAAAGGCCGCTTCAGTGGTGTGTAACCATGCAGCCAAAGAGCGATGCTGCTGCGATTTCTGCTATGATATTTATAAACGACTTAAAGCCAAAACTGATGGATTCGTATTTCGACTGGATTAGAGTTAATTTAGATACCGGGATCAAGATAATGATTCACCCGAAAGGCACGAAACCCAATCCCTATGTTGCAGTTTACGCAGCTCCTGGAACAAGTATGCTTATCGACGTTGAGCAAAACAACATTACAAGATTATCTTATCCCTACGGAAACTGCAGCGATAGAAAACGAATATTTCTGGGTGAGGAGAATTCTCCTCCATACGATCAAACAACGTGCATCAGTCTATGTAGACAACGCCAAGTCATAAAAGCATGCGGCTGTATCGATTTCTTCGAATATTTCACTGAAGCCGAATTGCAAATGAGTAATTACACGTTTTGCGCTAACATAACAAAGCATCTAGAAGATTCTCAGATGTATACAGAACACGGAATCATTACAGAAATCTGTTGGAGTCTAGTAAACTGTTACTGGTCTTTCGTCGCCAAGGACGACTTATGCGACTGCCCTATCCCTTGTTCAGAAATTGAGTACGATATCAGTAGTTCATCGTCTAATTGGCCAAATATCCGTTACCAATTGGCATTTTACAATGACTACATTCGCATGGATGACCGATATCGTGAGAAATTTCTGGCGTACGAGAAGATACGGAACAATTCTAATGGTCAAAACGATGCAGAAACTCTTGAAGAACTTCAGAAATTGAAGTTGATTGAACAGAACTTTCTTCAAGTAAAGGTTGTTATGGCTCAGAAACGCGTGCAGCTGGTAAAGGACATTCCAGCGGTGTCCTGGGATACACTGTCCTCAAATCTCGGTGGATCATTGAATCTTTGGCTTGGTGTATCAATAATGACGTTGGCTGAAATCATCGAGTTGGTCTATTCTTTAGTAAAAATAGCTCTATCTAGAAAAGAGATTGAAAATCAGAATACGCATTTGTGAAAGTAATGACAGTTATAGAGGTTTCTTGGCAAAGTAAGACGTCAAACGTTTTGTTGATAATTATTATTTAAAAGGCGTGTTGGAAAAGGATTGTTTTCTACTAACAATTACTTACACTTGGAATGTATGTAGGTTTCTAAAATGTCTGCCTGCAATCCTCGAAACACGGTCTCATTGCAGTCAAACGGAATGTCTATACATTACTAGATCTAATGATGCGCTCGTGAGTGATCTGGTGCCCTGCACTCTGCTTTAGAGAGGCGTTAGTGAAATATTGAGTTTACGAATACGATTACGAGTAATGACGGTGTTGGTTAAGAATGACACAACGCTAAAGGTACATAAGGATCAGGCAAAGATACTCATAGAGTATGATGAAAACTGTGAATTTTAGCGCAAAATGAAATAAAAGCCTCACACAGACATTGTGAATTTAATGCAGCAACGATAGGCCTATATCCAATGACAAGGTTGGGTCGATAGTCATTTGTGATGTGCACAAGCGAGATCTTGCACTTTTAATGCTGAAATAAACAGCTAATCCGCAACATTAATTTTTGGCGTCGATTCTTTGCGAACTGAAATTTTTCTATACCTTCGCCTTTTGTTCATGTTTCGTTTTTCTTTGATCGCTCTTTTTGGAATACAATTACAGATAATGTCAGTAAATCTCCCTCTGAGTTTTATGTTGCTCTATCACTGATTTTGATGAAACCGATATAAAACTTCAAAGTTTGATCACTGTTTTTAGGCCAAGAATTCTAAGCTGGATTGTTTTGCAGGATACTATTACTATTTTTATGTAACTGCTAGTGACTTATTTTGAAAAAGAATATCATTTGGATAGATAAGAGCAAACAAATTATTAAATTAACGGAATTGAAAAATGCATGCTTCAACAAAATAAACGAAGTCGTAATAATGCCCAGGGTCCCACTCGTTTTAAAATTCCTGTAATTCGAAATTTGTCCTGAAATTGTCCTGAAATTTCACTCTGTAATGAAATTAAGCAGCATGTTCAGAAGATAGGTATAAGCGAATTAAGGCAACTATATTTTGAATTTGAACTTTGTTGCTTTTCTGCCTTAAGTTTAATAGTCTTCATCAAACTCTTCCAAAGGAGCGAACCACTTGTGCACATCCTGTACTACAAACTCAATGAACGCATTCGCCGTATGATGGCAAAATTCATGAAATCTAGTATAGTTTAAGGCAAAGAAGGTGCTGATTTGGTTGCCATTAAATGTAACGATGAAGAAAACTGGTCGTCTGTGCACTTGAAGAAGATCACACAAATGACTTATATGTGTGATAGGGTGCAGGTAGTCTAAGACAGGGGTTTTCAAACTGTGGTACGCGTACCCCTGGGGGTACGCCAGGTGTCGCTAAGGGGTACGCGAAGAATTTCAAAAAATAAAAATTTTCTATAAGTTTATGGACTTCATGTCCATCTTTCTTTCATTAGCTATTCTACGTCCACCGTTCGCCTTATTTTTCTGTACATTTCTTTGAGTTTATGCCATCGGATGTAGTGTTGTATTACTTTCAAAATTCCTGAACGAATAGAATATAAAGTCCTATGACTCCTATCCCTCACCTACAACACACTTCAATCCTCCCAGCCCTCGTATCTCCGCCAGTTGTTCACGGTCCAACTTCTTCGTTCAACCCGTTCATCTTCCACCTCACACTGCTCCGCCCTTTCGTCACCTCATCGCTTAAATTTGCAAATCGCTCCATATAGCCATAGCTGTACCGCCTCTTTGGAATAAACTCCCGCCTGTGCTAGGACAAATATCCGATCCATCCCACGAACTCACCAAAACCTCACCTCTTGCTATCTCTCCACAGGTCTTCCACTTAAAACTGAAAACACTGCTTTTTCACAAATCCTATCCCGATACCTTCTCCTCCCCTCCCTCGCCATTTCAACTCTAAACATCATCCACTGCCTGCCTGACTCTCTGGATGTTGACCCACTGCCTATCGATTCTGTTTTGATTAAGCGCCTGTGAATAAGCTGGTTCCCGCGACTTCGCTTTTGTGGCGCTCTAGAAATATCGAGTTTACGATTACGATTACGATGTTGCCGGCTGATTTTTCAGTCCAGGAAAGAGACCAGTTTGTTGAACTATCATGTTATGGTGGATTGAAGAACGAATTCAAGAAAGACATGTGTGATTTTTGGCTGAAACAAGGAGACGAATATAGATTAATTTCTGGCCGAGCTTCAAAATTTTGATTCCTTTCAGTACGTCATAATTATCTGTGTGAAACAGGTTTTTCAGCTATGCTTGCGATCAAAAACAAATACAGAACAAAGCTTGAACTCGAACCAGATTTGCGTTTGAAATTGACAAATATTAAACCAGATATTGTAAATCTGTGCTTGTCAAAACAAGCCCGCTGCTCACATTAAAACTTTCTAATAGTGATTTATTTTATTTTTTTTTTTTTTGATATGACTACATTCTTAAATTAAAATTATATTACTTTTAAAATTTTCTACCTATGACTAATATATAATACCCGGTTTGCAACAGTGATTAAAAGGAGTTGTTAATTGCAAGGGGACATCATGACGCTCGCATGTTGTTTTTGGTCGAACCTTGTTGGGGGTACGCCAAAATTCAATTTTTGTACCTGGGGGTACAATAAAAATAAAGTTTGAAAACCGCTGGTCTAAGAGTGGTTTCCGTACATGTGTGACCAGAGCCTTGATCCTCTCTTCTGGAAACATATGCCACATATGCCAGTACTGGCACGAAGTTTCTGAAGTGCAAGACGGGATTGGTGGAATGAAACATGCTAATCTGGCATAATATGTTCAGGAGGCAGCTCTGACACAATCGCACAGCAATGCTACCCCAGAACGTGGTTTCTCTGTGAACAATGCCTTGTTAGGCAGAGACATTATATCTCTAAGTGAGAAGGCAATCATTGCTGCACGGACTGTGAAAGATACTGTTAAGATTTTTCGATCTTTTACTGAAGTGCCTATTAATAAGGATATAATCGATGCAGCAAGAAAGGTGCATTCCGAATATCAGCTCTATTTGGAAGAACAACACAAACAGGAGGCAATTGCACTGCAGGAGAAGGTTGACCTGGAAAAGCAACAGGAGAGTGAAAGAGATGTATAGAAGAAGAAGAATTCTATACTTGCAGAACTGAAAGAAGAAAAATCGGAATTGGAGCATATTCATGATCTTGAAGTTCAGTGAAGGAGCTCATAAATGAAGCTTCTCAAAAGATATTTGCAGCAATTGACTCAAAGAATATGCAGTCTGTAAAGGTAGTACAAATGATGTTAAAAGCCGCAAATGAAAAATTGCAAGAAGTGTCCAAGAAGCTGGATGCAGCAGGTGCTAATCAAACGAATCTCAAGAAAAGACTAGAAGGCAGCAATGCACAGGAAGCGACTGAATCGAAGAAGAAAAAGACTGTTGGTTAGTCTGTTTATCTATTCAATTGCAAGTATGTGTGTGTAGACATTATGGTACTAGCAGGCATTACGGTGCAAGTGTTTTGTTTTGGGGCAAAAAAATATATAAACTGAGAATAAATAAAGGGAGAATTGGAGCAGCTATTAGCGGAGGAGGAGGCTGCTAATTAAATAGTTAAACCAGAAATACATTGACCTCATATTGAAACAAATTATCAGAATTGGCGTTTATCATGCAAAAATTGTCATTTTGTTTGCGATTAAAATGTCCTGAAATTTTCCTACAATTGTGTCCTGAAATCTGATTTTTGAAGTTGGACCTCTGTTGCAGTGTTCAGTTGGACATTAAAGAAATGCATCCTGAACGCATCCTGATTACTATATTGCACTATCACACATTTTGGTGAAACCTTTGGACTAAATCAGCATGGTCCCTAGTATACAATTATGTTGCAGCAATTTATTAGCTATCACGATTCATTGAATTTTGCTGTTACATTACAAAAACCGCTTTGGGATTGGATGCTAATCATACAGCAGTATAATACTGTAGAGGACTCACCCTCCCCTTTCTTCTTGTACCTACTTGCTCATCAACTCTGCCCACATCTACTCAGCCTGAGTCTAGGACATTACCCTTGGACATTATCCCTGCCATTACCCCTCTGCCAATACCCTTTGCAATTACCCCCGTAAGATATTTCGCCCCTGCCATTCGCCCCCGGCATGTAATATATATATATTATATTGTCTACATATATATTATATGTATTATATTTATTATTTATTTATAATATAAATTATATTAATACATTTGTTATCTTGCATCTTGTGTGCCTGCGCTTCTGTTTATATCATTCTAAGTAGCTGACACTAATAAGTACACTTAAATTAAATTGTGGGCCGGTAATGAGCCAGTAGGGTGCAGTGCCCAGCCAGCCTAACACCCTGTGGAAATATAATAATTAATTAGTGTTACATTGCCTACTAATATTTACTTGTTATTTAATTTAATTTCAGTTTACTTATTAGGCAATTCATACAATCTAATATTTCCATGCCAATGTCCCGAGATATTCTACCCTCCTTAAAGCATATCACCCGGATGGAATGAACAGGTTTAGAGTATCCGGGGGGATAAACCATTCTATCCCCCCATCGTCATACGCATCACGATAGTCAAGACGAAAATCCAGTCAAAATCACCAAAAACGAATTAAATAAATTTCAGGTCGACGTACAACAAACTAAAGATACGCAACTTAAAATATTTTATGTGTACAATAAATCTAAATAGTACGACTGAATACACTTAGAAACCGCCAAAAATGCAAACTAAACCGAATACACCATTTCGCTAAGGGGATGTATGGTGGACACTATTTTGAGACACCGGCGCCTGTCTGTGTCACAAAGACATTTTGGAACATTTACGTGGAATTTCTCATGCTCACAATATTCAGTTTTGAACGTATCTGACAATAACTTGGCATAATTTTCCATATTAAAGGAATTTCTGCCTTTTTAAATTCATGCAAAATTCAGTTCTAACTTTTAATATATTTCACATTAAACGAGTAAAGTAATTTTTTCCTTATTATTGCAGGGATAAGGGCGGGGGTAATGGCAGAGGGTAATGGCAGGGGTAATATCCTATGGAGGTAATTGCAGGGGTGAGGTAATGGCAAGGGGTAATGTCCGGAAGGTAATGTCTAAAATATTAGAATTAAACTGTACTATTCGTTAGTATATCCATACCTCTCGTATTGTAATATAGTATGGGCTTCCACATATGCTACTAGATTACACAGATTAAATGTTTTGCAAAAGAGAGCTGTCCGTCTGGTTGCAGGGGTTCCATATGGCTCTCACACTGCTCACATCTTCACAACCCTTAAAATTTTAAAAATTGACCAAATTGGTATTTTTCAAATTGGGGAATTTATGTATCGTTTTGACCGAAACCTTCTGCCTTCTATTTACAAACATTACTTTCAACTCTCATCTCAGATCCATCCGTATTTTACTAGAAACTCTAGCTCTTATCGCCGCACCTATGCCCGCACGAATACACGTCTCTTCTCTATTAAATCAATTGGAGTAGTGATCTGGGAAAAAATTCCTATGGAAATTCGCTTATCCCCCAGCATCTGGGTATTCAAAAAGAAATTACGCACCTACCTTATACAATGTACTGTATTACAAACGACCTTGTCTGACCTTTCGCCTGATTCTTGTGCATGGTAGTAGACCTACCTAATCTCTACTTGTAAGCTAGTTAAGTATTTTTGTTTTATATTGTATATTGACTCAACAGTGTTGAGCAACTGTTTCAGTTTCGCTTTCCTTTTCTTGTTTTCCTGTTTTTGGTTCATTTAGTTTCTTTTCTGTTTTTTTACTTTAACATTCACTTGGTCACTGCAAGTATGTTTTCAATTATAATCTTTCTTTAAAGGCCACCATTAATTTTCTAATGTAATCTGTAATTTGGTGTCCCTACTTAGCGGGATTCTTTATCCCTTTAGGGCCTCCTTTTTTTGTAGCCGTGTTGAAATTTATATGTAAACCTGATGATTTTGTTAATTTGGTTGCAAAATAAACATGTTGATTGATTGATTGATTGATTGATTGATTGATTGATTGATTGATTGATTGATTGATTGCAGGGGTGAGGTAATGGCAAGGGGTAATGTCCGGAAGGTAATGTCCTGCTCGCAGTCAACCTATGCCTATCTATCGGCTACCGTCTACCTCATCTACTCTGCCTACATCTACTTAGCCTATGACCTACATCTACTCTGCCTACATCTACTTGCCCTATGACCTACTTTAGCCTACACCTACATACCATCTACCTACTTAAGGGGTACAAAGAGCTCTGCTTGCTGCAGAAAGACGACTCCGACACTAATCATCTTCGATATGAAAAAGTGTCGTTAAGCCCAAGTACACACGCAGAAAGACGAAGCTCCGCCAATGGACGTCCGTGCGTTGCACAACCGTGCTTAGTGCCAGCCAGTGCCAGTCCCAAGCCTGGAGGAAGGAGGGCGACGCCAATGGTCTTTGTTACCACACAGCTAGTCGTTAAAAAGAAAAATCAATCAGAAAGACAAAGACGACGAGAAAACAGTCTTAAGATTCGGCCTCGAGCATGGCATCGGTCTAGAGATTCGACTGGAACGGGAGAGAGAGGACACTTACGGATGCCTGCTCGTGGGGTCATTGCTACCTTAAGATCGTTGCCTCAGTATCCTTCTCCGCTGCCTAAGACTTGCGGCCTTTACTCATAACCCAGGCAGGGTCTCGTTATAAACCAGAAATTTGTTTTGTTGCAGAAAATTAGCAAAGTATAACACTCAGTAGACCTCATGCTACATTCGTATCCCCATTTCCGGGCTATAGTTAACCGCATTCTAGGTAAATAGTCTTCCTGGCGAATAATGACTGGACCAGAGTTCTCTGTGTTTTCTGTCCTTTTCACAGCCACTCGCTATCTTTCTCCTTCTCTCTCTCTCCCCTCCCTCAAAGACTCCCTTCTAATTATTCCTCCACCTTTCGCGATCAATTTTCCCCTCCTTTTCCCCCTCCCCTTTAGCTCAGTCATTCTTTCCTTCTTTCATCTCCCTAATTTACTTCGCTTTTATTTCTCTTCGTCCCTGCCTCGGCCTCATTCTTTTTAACAAAGAGTGTTTGAAGCAACAAGACTCGGTCCATAATGAAGCGATCTGTAATTCATGTTCCATTGGAAAAGTGGTCATGCACCACCGACAAAAATCAATCATCACTATGCTCATGATTACCACGGACTATGAAAACTAGGAGACATGCTTCAATCGCCGCCGAAAACTGCTTTTGTGAGACCGATTCTATCACAATGCATACGTTTTGCCCGTTAGGCTATTATAGTTGACACTTCAATACAATGAATGATTAGCAAACAACTTCCTCCGCAAAATAAATGTCATCGAAGCGTGGGATTCAAGGGATCGCTGATTGAAACTAGATGCATTTAGAGTCGTGTCGTTACTGGTTTCATTGAGTCTGTGAAACCGTTTTAGTATCCACACTCACAATAGGTTTGCGCGTTTCATTTGCACATAATCTAATATCACCGCTTCTCCATATTTATATTGCTGAGCGGTGACAGAAGCGTTACGTCAGTTGAACGGTGAGACACCAGGGACCTACGTTGCTGTTAGCGAAAACAGGAAGGAAGAGGGAAATCTCGCCTCATCCTGAGACTGCAGACAATCTAACTCTTGGATCGCCTATACTCAAAGATCGTGTACTCTTTACCTTTGCGAAGGACTTATTGTTTGCTTTTGGGAGGATAAAGATTCGTGTCGCAGTTCAATCCAGTACAAGTCTGAAGAGAATCTGCAATATTGGAGGTTGGTTGCAATCATTATATACGCTGTGATCGAAGCCAATGTATAACAGATCCAGAATTGAATTCGTGTTCCGCTTGTCGTCGTCAGTATCCTCTCCACCTTCTCTACGATTGAATATTTAAATTGTTGACTGTAGGCTAACAGTGATCAGTTTATCAGAAATATCCAAAAATATATAAAGATTTTAATCGTCTCAAGTCAAGAAGACTTCTACACCAAGCAAGTCAAGTGAAAATTTTCAGCTTAACCACAAAATCGATAACCGCGAAATTCGCACCACTGGATTCTAAATCCCTTACCCAAGGCGAAATCTCGACAATCAGGCGTGTATTTTATTTAATCGTTTAGGACACAATAATTATTTTTGTAATTTATGCTCAAGCGTCATTGCACAGTTGGTCTCTTCTAGATATAACTATGATGGAAGAGATACGACAAGAATTACGAAAATTTGGAGAGATCACGAGCATCAAGGGTGTTAGTCGCACTATAAAGTCACCCAGTCGAGTTGTGAGAATATTTTGGTTGATGGCATTGCTTGTATGTTTTTCAATGCTTTTATTCCAAGTCATAACCCTGGCCATCAATTACTGCAACTATGGAGTCACGAATACTTTCTTGTGGGTTCCAAGTCACCCGAACTTTCCGGATGTCACAATCTGCAATTTTGTTCCGATAGCAGACGAAAAGCAGTTTTATGAGTTATATGATTTATTCTTACAAAAGATCAAATTTATCAAGGACCAAGCTCCTGATGAACTGAAGAACAATAATGAATTATGGAATTTTCTTAAGTTGATAGACACGTTTAACACCAACATTCCATTTTTAGAAGCATTCAATAGCAAAGCAAAACTGAACGATTTAATAGTTGCTTCATATTTCTATGAATGGGATTTGTTCACTAGAAGAGACTGTGACAAAGTTCCAATTTTGAGTAAGCCGCTTCAATTGTGCAGAACTCTTACACCAAATAACAAAGCTGCTGCAATTTCTGCTGTAATATTTATAAACGACTTAATGCCAAAACTCATAGATTCGTATTACAACTGGATTAGAGTTCCTTTGTCAAGCGGTATCAAAGTAATTATTCATCCGAAGGGAACGAAGCCAGATCACAAGGAGGCAGTCTACGTACCACCTGGCACAAGTATCACTATTGATGTCAAGCAAAGCAACATTACGAGATTGTCTCATCCCTACGGAAACTGCAGCGATAGACAGCGAATATTTCTCGATGAAAACAATTCGCCTCTGTACGATCAACGAATGTGCATCAGTCTGTGTAGACAACGCCAGTTCATAAAAAGATGTGGCTGTCTCGATAACTACGAATTTTTTACTGACGCTGAAAGGCAAATGGGTAACTACACGTTCTGCATTAACATCACAAAACATCTTGAGGATCGGCAGATGTATACAGAGCACGGAGTTTTTACAGAAATCTTTTGGAGGGCATTGAACTGTTCCTGGTATTTTGCTCCAAATGAAGACATGTGCGACTGTCCTGAGCCGTGTTCTGAAACACGGTATGAAATCATTAGTTCTTCAGCTGATTGGCCAAATATCCATTATCACTTGGCCTTTTACGATGTCTATATTCGCAACGATGACCGATATCGTGAGAAATTTGTAGCCTACGAGAAGATTCTTAACAGATCTGATGGTCAAAGCGATGCAGAAACCATTGAGGAACTCCGGAAATTGCAGTTGATTGAACAGAATTTTCTTCAAGTGACGGTTAAAATGAGTCAGAGACTTGTGCAGTTGGTAAAGGACGTTCCAGAGGTATCCTGGAGTACATTCAATTCAAATCTCGGTGGATCTTTGAATCTATGGCTTGGAGTGTCAATTTTGACAGCAGCTGAAATCATCGAATTGATTTATTCGTTAGTAATGATAGCTGTAACCAGGAAGGAGAGTGAAAATCAGGATACCAAATTGTGAAAGTAATAGCAGGTTTTAATGACAGGTGGATTTATGACAACACAAGATGAAAGATATGTAAGTTTACCCGAAAACTAATGTATCTTCTGTAATAATGTTTTTCTATTCTCAATTAATACAGCTTTCCAAGCGATTAGAGAAGTATCACTTCTCTAGTAGTTAGGAAAGTTTGTTGGATTTTTAAACTTCAGCATCATAAAGATTTCGTGGCATGGCGCTGAGGGACTTAATCATATTGTGGAAACATTGGCAGAAATTTAATCTTCTAAAAGTGGAACAGATAAGAACCTTACAAGTGGGGGAGTTTATGTACCGTTACGATAGAGACCTTCTCCCCCAGTGTTTAAAGGACTTTTCTGTCTTAACTCCGAAGTGCATTCCCATCTTACGAGAAATTCCAGTTCTTATCGCTGTATCTATGCCCGCACTAACACCCGCCTATTCTCAATCAAACTATCTGGCGTTTTAATTTGGGAAAAAATTCCACCTGAAATCCGACAGTCACCTAGTTTGTCTATATTTAAAAGAAAACTGCGCACCCATCTTGTTATGGAGGTTAATCAATAGTCTTTTCCTAAATGGAGTGTTTTTCTTGTCTTTTTCCTTTCTTGCGATTGTTAGTTAAGGTTTATAATGATATACAAATGCAATGCACTGTACTCTTAAATACATCACTCATCCTGCTGTAACCTAATATAATATCATTGACGATGGACCTAACGTATACTGTCATTTATTGAAGGTGTTTCCTCTTAGGTCTTTTCTTTTCATGCGATTGTTGAAGTAGTTAAGTTAGTTAAGGTTTATTTAGTATAATATTATATGAAACTTTGTACTTTTGTGGATTCTACTCATCCAGTTATTTAAGAATATGATTTGCTGCCATCACTCTTTATGCAACATGACTTCGTAATAATAGTGTCCCTATTTAGCGGGATCTAATGATCCCTTCAGGGTCTCCTTTTTTGAAACCATACAAGTTATTCATGTTATTGCATTACACTGTGAATTCTATTGCTGATGTTTCAAAATAAAAAAAGAATTGAATTGAATTGAATTGAATATAGTGAGTGTGCTCAAAATAGCAGCACAACAGCATACATAGCTGACGGATTGCAAAATGTCAAGAGTCTCTGGACCAAGATAGTCTATGTGTGGTTATCTTCTATTTATGGTTTTTGTTTTTCTTGGTGTTGGCTTTCTTTAATTAACTTCAGAAAGTCTATTTAAAAATTTTTAAATGAAAAACTATGCTTCAATATGGGGTCGTTCATAAATGTCGTCACGCTATTTATGCACAAAATTGACCCCACCCAACGTAGGCCCTAACAGTTATAGCATTATCGCTAAATAGTTCACTGCCGCGTAATCACATTAGGTCACATAAGTCTAACCACTTCCCCTTTGTACGTGACTTCATTAATGGACGACCCCTATGAGTGACTGTTGAACAAGTTTTCTTGCCATTAATTTTCCCTGAATTCAGAGTGCTGATTTGTTGTATATATGTTACTAAATTTGCTACTTTTACATAGTCTTTTCAAACAATTGTTTCCTGTCTTAAGTAGTTGCTTTAAAGTAGTTGCTTGTTAATAGTTGTTTATCAATTGCTTTTTGTTATACTTGCTGTTAATAAAAATGTGTACACAAATATTGCATTTTAGAAATGATTTTTCCGCAGTCTGCTATAGACGTTGTGAATCTTTGCATTATATTTTAATGTGTAAACGTTGTTGTCAAATACACCTTTCAAGTTAAGAACTGTGTTTTGTTTTCGAATTTGGTTAGCGAATTCTATCCAGTGTCACAGCAACCAAATTGAATGGTAGGATGACCGTCACTTTCACAGACCTTCAGCAGAGACGATTACTCAATATACATGTATATTTATTGTAGGCCTGTAATAATATATATTATATTCAAATCACGTGATAGCTTCGTTTCCAACTTATCAAAAACATGAAATGAGTTTAACTGACTCGTCGAAAGAAACAGAATGTGCTTTGAAATTGCATTAACTCTTTAATTTAAAATGGATGCCATATATTTATCAAATAAAATAGAAGTTGGGCCCACATCTTAGCCCCCCATCCCAGTAATGGGTGAGATTCTCCAACAAATCACAATAAAATTTCCCTTTAATTTTTTTCCAGTGCTGTTTTTCAGCCGGAGCGGTCCGGAAGGTACCTTTTTCAGCCATTAAAAATAATTCAGTTAATTTAAATTTTTATAAAAAAATTATATAAAATTTTTATTTAGGTACTTTAATTTAATGTAAGTGCTTTCAGTGTTTATTGATACTGATATATATGAAAAAGAAATATTAACATGAACTATGCCCCTAAATGATTGTTCTGAATTTGTTGAGTTCCGGAACCTTTTTCACTAGAAAAAAGGCACTGGTTTTTTCTATTTCTGAACGCGCGTGAACTGATCGTCTTTACGGCAACCTGATCCGTTCTTGTCCATTCTAATGGGAAGCGTTAATTTTATTTTAATGCTTCTTTAACAACACAATGTCATAGTGCCAGAGTTGTATTGTCTCGAGACACTGTCTCGGTCTCGAGACGTCTCGAGACAGGTTTTTTGATGTCTCGGTCTCGGTCTCGGTCTCGGACCCCACTGTCTCGGTCTCGGTCTCGGTCTCGAGATTATTTCTTGACTTTTTGGAAACTGTCTCGAAGCGAAAGTCTCGTCTTTTTGGAAACTGTCTCGAAGCGAAAGTCTTGTTCTCTTGTAGAAGGAGTCTCCAAAGTTCTCGTACAAACTGTATTTTGTTCGGAACTTCGTACAGTATTGCGCTATAAAATTGTCTTCTGCCGAACGGATAACTTAATCGGAAGTGCCAAACAGACAGGAAGTTTAAAAAACGGTGTTTCTGGTATTAATATTTAAGAGTATTGAAAAAGCAGTCTTAAGTTTGCACTTTCAGTCCAAAATTTCCAAATATCTTTATATGTCTCATAAAGAACCTGAAATCGTGAAATTTGCATTCACGCCGTTTGAAATCAATGAAAAACAAAATAAATGGCATGCCGTTCGTCGTTTGTGTAAAGCCAACATAAGGGAAACGCTTGGAACAACATCTAGTTTCTCAGGGTGAGTGATGTGACTTATGTCGCTAAATCGCTAGTAGGCCTTTATGGAATTTTGTTGGTTTAAATTTTAGAATCATTTAGAAGATTTCAAAATGGCTGAAATATTTAATTTCTTTATAGTTTATACAATTCAGGTGATCGGCTGATTTCAGTGACTTGACCCTTGTATTAGACTTCAAAAGTTGAAAAAAATTGTTTCGGGACTTGGGTCCAATGTGCATTTCACTCGTTTTGAACTGTCTCGAACTGTCTCGGACTTGGTGTCTCGTCTCGGTCTCGGTCTCGGACCCCACTGTCTCGGTCTCGGTCTCGGTCTCGGACCCCACGGTCTCGGTCTCGGTCTCGAGTTTTATGTCTCGTATACAAGTCTGCATAGTGCACTGGAAAAGATAAGGGTTTGGGTTAGGTGACTGGTAGCACTCCTTCCCAAAGGTCCACTCAGCTTGAATTAATAAAGAAGATTATTACTATTGCTATTATTATTATTATTATTATAATTATTATTATTATTATTATTATTATTATTATTATTATTATTATTATTATTATTATTATTATTATTATTATTATTGTTATTATTATTATTATTATTATTTCTTTTTTATTATTATTATAAGACAAATTTATTTCTTCATAAAACCAACAAACTTATTACAGACTGATCAAAATGGCTGTTTCAATAATTTTAAAAGCCGTCATTCAGTCCTGGGCTACTGTTGTTGCAGTCCGCGGTGGCTAAAACAGACAGAGAGTTTCCAATCTGTGGGGCGACCGATAGGCGTTGCAGCAGATGGCTGGTCTCACGCTGGTCTCCGGTCGCTGCAAAGATCCTGCCTCCTAGTTCCTGAACAAACGACAGTGAATCTGCATGCCAACTTCCTGAAGTTTCGACTGCAACAGGTACGAAATGATGGGACTGTGAGATAGCGGCATATTTGGATTCCTTATTACGAGCTGCTTTTTCCGCTGCCGCACCTGCGTTTAGCGATGTTAAATGCTCGTAAGATGCAGCAAAAGTGTCTGGCACCGTAACATCCCACGCCAAGCAACGCCCTCTGTGCCAAGGTATGATGGTGACTCCGTCAGGTCTTTTGCCGTCTGATCTGGAGAGGCCATTGGGCTCTTTGATGGCCGGTATTTTGGCTCTGGTGAAGGCCCGCCAAATCACGTCGTTGATCATTCCACGCCGTTGATGTCTTCCGGCTCCTTTGATGCAAGAGAATCCATGATGGCCGTTGGATTCTACTATGGCACCACATTTGCAAGTGTGTTTTTCGCACAATGCAGTGCCCAGCCGGATACCAGATGCGATCCTTAGCACCTCTCCTGACATCCGCAAACCTGCTGTTGATATGGGAAGAGCATTAAGCCAGTCTCCAGAGTGTGGCGATTGCACTGCCAACAACCGGGCTTTAACGGTTGAATCACTAGCTCTGTCTGATAGGCCTTGAAGTGCATGTGAGATCAGTTTGCTGTCCCATTCTCTTTGTATATGAGCCTTCTGCTCGACGGGAGGAGGTGCGTTCGATCTTGATGACCACGACCCAGAAGCCTCCTCTACCAATGGATCTGTGGGCATTACAGCGACTTCGTGTAGCAGTCGGTCTTGAAGGCTTCGCGTGCCAGCGGCTGATGCCAAAAAAGCGGAAGTTGCCAGCATAACGGCACTACGAATACCCAGACCACCGTTTCTCACAGGTAAAGATGCCTGGATCCATTGGTCGTCGCTCATGTGGATATTGAAAAGGCTACACAGACCAGTTCTCAAGACTTCGTCGAAATCGTGTAGAAGTCCTTCGTTTAGGAAGCAGGCTGACGTTCTTAACGTGTATAGCAGCTTCGGTATACTTAAGCTGCTCCTCAGCAGGGTGAACGAGTCGTGTGGGTGAAGCATCTCAAGCCTTGTTATGACTACCTCCAGATCTTTGATCTTTTTCTGGATGGATGTATCGACAGCCTTGCCTGGCAGTAGCGGTGCTCCCAGCAATGTCAGATCTTCAACAGCGACATTTTCAAACTCGGCGAAGGTCTGAATCTTTTTTGCTTTGTCGAAACTTCTAGCAGAAGCTTCGCATTTTGCTCGATTCAGCTGTAGACCATACGTGGGCGCCTGTTCCTCTATCAAGCGGATGTCGTTCTCAATTTGATCAATCGGTCCGGCAAGAGTAATATCGTCCATAAATATTATATCCTATAATCAATGGAGTTGTCAAACTCTCTAGAAGCGGATGTATCGCCAGGCAAAACTCCAGTGGTCCTAAGGGGTCTCCTTGTTGTGTGCCTTCCTCGGACAGAATGGTATGCTGTCTGGTCTGTAGCTGGGGGTGTAGGCATAGTTGTCAAATACATATCTGTATATTTCTGGAGCTTTTGCTGCCACCGCCTCTAACATTGAGTCTCTTCTCAGAGCATTGAAGGCATTCGAGAAGTCCAGTTTCACTATGATATGGTTTTCAGGCATCGACTGTAAGTATCGTCTGGTTGCGTGGACAGCAGCCTCGGCACCTCCTGATACTCCGACGCCGATTTGAAGTGGTGACAGATTTTGAGACAGGTATGGAGTAACAACATGGCAGACACACTTGGCAGCCAGCCGTCGCCACGTGTATCCTATCGTGATTGGTCTTATTCCGCCATCTTTTTTTCCAAGTGTTATTAGTCTACCGCCGTACAGGATAAAAGGTTTTACTATTGCGCCATTGTAAATGCATAGGACACCAGAACCAAGCTGTAATTCTTTAAATTTTATTTCTTATTATGTTGTGTGGTAGGAGAAAGAGAGCGGTCCTCGCGGTCGTGAGTGGACGGATCAGGAGACGTTGCTCCTCCTCGAAGGCCTTGATATGCACAAAGATGACTCTCCCTCTCCCTCCCGTGGAGAGAGAGAGGGAAGGGAAAGAGAGGGAAGTGGAAGTGGAGGGAGGTGAGGTAGGGGGGAGCGACTTATTATTATTATTATTATTATTATTATTATTATTATTATTATTATTATTATTATTATTATTATTATTATTATTATTATTATTATTATTATTATTATTATTATTATTATTATTATTATTATTATTATTATTATTATTATTATTATTATTATTACTATTATTATTATTATTATTATTATTATTATTATTATTATTATTATTATTATTATTATTATTATTATTATTATTATTATTATTATTATTATTATTATTATTATTATTATTATTATTATTATTATTATTATTATTATTATTATTATTATTATTATTATTATTATTATTATTATTATTAGTATTAGTTATTAATATTCTTACTTACTTACAGGGCCGCATTAAGGCTTGTGCGGGCCCGGTGCTGTGATTGCCTTCCAAGGCCCCCCCTCTGACAACGACCGGTCCACCACGCACATATTTACAACATGCTCACTAGTGAGTAGGCCTATTAACTGCCTAAAGATGCTTTTCTTGTGGTGTATTTGTTTCTTTACAAAAGTGTCAGACTACCTAGTAGCCTACAATGACAGCAGGAACGAAAGACAAGCAATATATAGTTAATTGATATCAATATTTAATATTAGAGAATAGTTTACTAAGCTTAATTTCAGTTAAGACATGAGACTTAGGATGGTTACAGCGAAGTCTTGCGAACTTTCATTCGCGCAAAGTCGTCAATGACATCATCGAAGTCGACTGTACGCAGGATATCGCTTTCGATACTCATCAAGGACAACATATTCAGCCGTCCCTGTCCTATAGTTGAGCGAAGCACATTCTTAACGATGCCCAGTTTGGAGAATGTTTGTTCTCCCGAGCAGTTGCTCACCATCATCGACAGGTAGATACGCAGCATGATCTCAACATTCGGGAATGTCTGGGTCAGCTGCAGATCGTGCAGAAGCAAATACATGGACAGTTCACAGTTTGCTTTCACACCAGTCTTTCTATGACTATCCTCCAGCTTAGCGCTGCGTGCACTGTTGGTCTTGACAAACTGCGCAAAGTGGGTCAGTTCCGCAGAGAGGTCACTTTCGATGTCCTCTGGATACTTCTCGATGAGAGTCTGAGCAGCTGTCGCCACCTCAGCTTCAGGCTCAGGGTGAGGTACACCATGTACACTGGCTTCCATGTCACTTGATGTTTCTGCGCCCGCCGCTTCGGCTAAGTCTGTGTCAGACTGACACTGCTGTTTACGAAACATATTGGTCAACTTCGGGATCTTGGACATTAGCGCTTGTGCATCAGCAGACTTTTTCTGCGCTAATTTCCGTTTCTGGAAGCCAGACGAATGCTGATATGGAGTAAGTCGGTCGCTTAATACGCTTAATACACTTAATACACTTAAGTTCGGCACGTCACCGATGCCAAATCAAATGAGCAAACACGGAGCAGAATCAACCGACACAGATAACAGAACGCCAACAACTTGACAACAAGTCACACGACTCACAACGGGAGAATTGTAATATGGTTAACAATCAAAAATGCATAGTGAATAACACAACTTCATTTGTCTTAGGGTAGGTCTTAAGGCTGCTAGAAATTTGATATACAGCAAACCCAGTTGTCATGCATGAGAACCAGCTAGAATGTGTGCGGGAGGATAGTTTGATGAAATATGTCTTCTTGATGCTGAAGCTGACTATGTTGGGAATGGCCCGAATGGGATAATATACAAGGTGCGTCTGATGTGTGGGGCATATATGACTCAAATATTAGGCATCCGAAGAAAGCATTGACCTACATCATGTAGAGGCTGTCAGGTGCCATCAATCTTACAACCAGCCAGTCGGTATATCCGATAACCTCTGTGGCTTAAAAGCTGGCACTCTGTTCGTCTGACTGAGGCTACGTCTGAAAATTAATTGGGTCAACTACTTCGTATTTATTCATGTAGGCCTAACAGCATTTTTGCTAGATTTAATAATGAGCTAAATATAAGTCCATTAACAAAAGATTTTGTCACTTTCGAAAATGCGGGCCCCTCAAAACTGCGGGCCCGGTGCTGCAGCACCCTTAGCACCCCCCTTAATGCGGCCCTGCTTACTTACCTACTCACTTAAGTGTATTGTTGCCCTTTGTGTAAAAACTTGTTATCATCCGTTCAAACTATGACTTGTGACAAGCGTCACATCTCCTTGCGTCATTCGCCAGATGGCAGCTCGGAGCAAGCATTTCTTTTTCTCTTATGCTCAGGCTGCACTTTGTACTCGATTCGGTAGATGGCAACAGAGGGGGGTTTGAGGGAGCGGAGCCGTGGAGGGAGAGGGATGGGAAAAGAGGGGAAGTGGAAGTGAAGGGGAGGTGAGGTAGGGAGGAGCGACTGATTTTTTGCAAAGAGGAGGGGCTACTGAATTTTAGTGGCCAACCATAGTTCGCTAAACCTTAATTGAAATTAATTGAAATTCCAGAATATACAGATACCGTGTTTTCCTATGAAGATATCTCTAATACGCTTGAAATATTCCAAGACTCCTACGCCAAACACTGCTGATACTTTCCACGTGGTCTCCAGAGCAGGCTCAATGATCACTAATAAGATGTCCGTTATTGTTGATTTCAGTTAGGATGTAAGTGGTCTCACTTACGACAAAAGAAGCTTATTGTGTATCAACTAAAGGCCTCTTTTATAAGTCGTCACAATTATTGGTCCTGAAAAGTGTAGAGTGATCAGCACCTCTGATGAGTCTCCCTGAAGTCGCTATATAAATTTGCAATTATAATTACATTTACAACGTTGGCTCCAGTACCTTGTCGCTAATCGGACATCTGAATTTCAGGAAACTGGTTGTCAAACGGTCTATGAAATGTAATGTAGGCCTAAGTGTCGGAAATTTCTCAGTGCCACACAAAAGCCACGTCATAACAACACGAATTGTTAGATATTTTCCCACTGTTAGGGCTGCTAGGGCAGTCATGCATCGCTGATCAAATCAATAACTCATCATTTACTTTGAGCAAGTGCAATTCTGGCGCTCAATGATGTTTAGCCATGCTTCAGTGGCAAAATCTGCTTTCTGTGTATGCCTACACTCCCACTGTCACACAAGCGGCCTTTGGTCCAAATCTTTGTCATGTAAAGAAATAGATAACCAGGAAACAATTTAGTCCGAGAGATGAATGTTAGAGAGGCGTGTTACTCAAAGGTAGATATGTTAGAGAGGCGTGAAACTCAAAGGTAGGTATGAGTAAAGGTGCATTAGATACCATTAGAAAGTATCGCGTGCACTGACTCTAATGCCAAACTATAGGTGAAGAATTTATAATAACAGAATTTTCTTGCATTTTATTTGCACGATGGACACATAATCTGGTATCAGTGACGCTCTGTGTAGGGTTAAATGGTACAAGAACAGCGTCGATGAAACGATGGAGCTGTAAGAGGAGTTCCCCCACGGTTCGACTATGCTGCTCACAAAACCCAACAAGGTATAATCATCTCATGCTCAGACTGCACACAATCTGACTGTTCTGTTGCTTACACATGATGTGCGAGTTCAAACGCTGCTTTCTGTGTATGCCTACACTCCCCCAAGCGGCCTTTGCTCTATAATCTATATCTTTGTCATGTAAAGGAATAAATAATCAGCAGACAATTTCGTTCGAGAGGTAAACATTAGAGAGACGTGTAACTCAAAGGCAGGAACGGGTGAAGATACATAAGATACCATTAGAAAAGTATCGCTGGTACTGACTCTTCACTATATTATGTGAAGAATTTGCAATAACAGAAAATTCTTGTGTTTCATTCGCACGATGGACACACAATCTGGTATCAGTGCGACTCTTTGAAGGGATAAGTAAAGCAAGAACAACATCATCGGTGAAACGATGAAGGAGGGATATCAACTATACTGCTCACAAAACCCAATAAGGTATAATGGACTCATCCTGAGACTGCGCGTAATCTAACTGTTCTCATGCATACAACTGATGTAGGCCTACGTGTTTCTGGATTATAGCTCTTCTTTGAAGCAGAGGCTGCATTGTCTGATTTCAAAGGGTTTGTGTAGTGTCGCAGTCTCTGGAGCAAGAGTCTGTAGACAAACTTCAGTCCAGCTGCGTTGATTCTTAGTAATCTATGAGAATATCTCTTGGAAAGATGATGCCGAGCATGCGTCGAGAAAGGTCTCCAAAATTGTAGCAGGTAGACTGAAATAGTCTTTGTCAACACTCTCGCTGACCTTTGCTGTATACTGCTCTTCTACTGCCTTATCTAAATTACTACACCATAGTCTGGGACGGTGGTTATCAGAGTATACTTAAACCCATATTTTTTTTCTTGCAAAAGAGGGCAATCAAAATTATCTGTGGGGTCCACTATGCAACCAAGAACAATTTACGACACATTATATAAAAACTCCAATGCATTGGCACCACCTGGGAATGCTTCCCACACTATATTTAATAACTGGTTTCCTGAAATTGCTGTAATGCATGATTATAACACCTAATTATAAACAGAATGATCGATTCGAGGTCTACAGGACAAATGTCCGATATTTCTCCTTTCGAGTAAAAGGCCCGAAGTTATTGAACTCTCTTAGTACTTTTGTGGATTCTACTCATCCAGCTATTTAAGAACATGATTTGCTGCCATCACTCTTTATGCAACATGACTTTGTAATTAGGTGTCCCTATTTAGCGTGATCTAATGATCCCTTCAGGGCCTCCTTTTTGAAACCATATCAAGTCATTCATGTTACTACATTACATTGTGAGTTCTATTGCTGGTTCAAAATAAAAGAATTGATTGATTGATTGATTGATTAATACTAAAATACCGGAGATACATTCACTAGCGTATTTAAGGGTGATCATAACAGAATTTCATTGACTTTTACTGACTCTTTAATATGCATTTACTAACTATTACCGGCCATTCAAACAGAGCATGTCATTGTCAGGTTTGACCGTTAGGCATTTATAATTACAACTAGCAGTTTTTACCCGGCGTTCGCCCGGGTTTTCCTCAACGCCCGTGTATTTGAATTTAACGACATCTTCGTCAGCGCCCGTGAATTTGAATTTAACGATGTGCAAATTTTTCGTGTGTCCCTCTTGCGAAATTTACGCGCTGGCTTGAAATTCTTTAATTACAACTCTATGCAATATATACTCCTGCATAGCTAGAATTCAGTGGCATTGAAACTATGATCACATCGAAACTTAAAATGTCCAAATATCGGAATTTAAAGTAAAGTTGATCTAAAGTTGGGTTGAGATCTATAGAAATTCAAATGAAAAAACGTTCGTTAAAAATTTCGTATCCCGTAAGTGTTGCATTGAAATTCTGCCGTGGGCGTTACCACATCTGATTTGAAATTAACGGTCATCGTGATTGGTTGCGAATCAGAGCGTTGACCTAAATGCTCCTCGTGACGTAAGATTGCATATTAAATTTAGCCAGCGTGACGTGGACAAATGGCCATACTATGGGCGGTATTAAGATAGCCTCGTTTAAAAAGTTGTAAATTTAAAATGTCCATATATCGGCGTTTAAATAAAATTGCGAGCTGAAAATAGTCGCGTTGACCATGACGTGGCGTAATAATGTTTTGTAAAATTTTGTAAATCGCTAAAGCGTTTTGTTTCGGAGCCTTTAGACAACGGACAAACAAACATACAAACAAACAAACGGAAGGACAACGTAAACAGACTAAGACTTATAATATAGATATATATCTTGTTGATGTTTATATGGGCATAGGCGGAGACTTGGTCTTGGGTTTGGGGGGGACCGGCGGATCGGCCGAAGGACGATCGGCGAGGCGCGAAGCGCCGAGCAGAGGGAGGGTTTGGGGAGGGGATGTGCCCCTCCCCTATTTAAATTTTTTGAATTTTCACACTGTAATGCAGTGGTTCTTAACCTTTTCAAGGGAGCCGAACCCCAAGAGAAATACATGACCATTGACCACTCACCGAACCCCTCAAGTTTGAACAATAATTTTTTAACTAATGGGAACAAAAGGAAATAAAAATGTGTACAAAAATGTGATACAATATTAATACATTCAATACATGAACTACTTACAGTTAACTATTTTATTAAATAAGAGTCGAAAAATAAAAATAAAATAGCAAATGATTTTTCACTCACTGACCCTGAATATATATATAATATTTCAGAGGACCTCTGCCGAACCCCTGGCACTGGCTCACCGAACCCCAGGAGTTCGGTCGAACACTGGTTAAGAAACACTGCTGTAATGGTAGCATTTTAAGCTGTCATTTGAAAAAATTGCTCTATAATTGAGTGCTGATAGGAACCAGCTGTCACTCGTAGATTACAAGTAGTTTGAGTCGTGTTTGAGTTTGGGGAGGGGTTTAAATATTTTTTGAATTTCCACACTGTAATGGTAGCATTTTAAGCTGTCATTTGAAAAAATTGCTCTATAATTTGAGTGCTGATAGGAACCAGCTGTCACTCGTAGCTTATATGTAGTTTGAGTTGTGTTTGAGTTTGGGGAGGGTTTGGGGAGGGATGTGCCCTCTCCCTATTTAAATTTTTTTGAATTTTCACACTGTAATAGTAGCATTTTAAGCTGTCATCTGAATAAAATTGCTCTATTATTTGAGTGCTGATAAGAACCAGCTGTCACTCATAGCTATTACTATTATATTCATGAAATATTTCAGAAATATTGGGGGGATATAAGCAGCTCCGTCCCCCACCTCAAGTTTTGGGGGGACCGTCCCCCGCTGTCCCCCCTAAGTCTCCGCCCCTGTATATGGGAATGACTTGATAAGCTGTGTCAGCTTCTTCTTCTTCTCATTCAATCGTTCCATGTACTAGATTATTAGTGAACTACTCAGAAACATTATACATGGTTATGTACTTTTATTAATTAGTCGAGTTAGCGTTGGGAATAATAATAATAATATTCTTTATTGAAACAATCCGGTTGACAAACCGCAACCGGTTACAGTTTACAGTTATGCAATTGAAACAATTCACAAGAACACAAATGACAGAAGACATAAATCCTAACTACTAACAGAACAGACAGCTTGCAATACACGGCGCTAATAGCAGCCTACAACGCATGTCCGCCTACGGATGTCGATCTCGGTATCTCTAGCTCTCTATGCCAGTGTGTTATCCAATGCGCTATCGCCCCCTCCCCATGTCCAATGTCCAATGCTCATGTCTGGCTAATTATGTGCATAGTGAATAATGTTTCTTCATACAAAATATATATATATATTCCATACATTGATCTGATGAAGTGAGGAGGCGGAGCAGCTGCTAAGGCAGGTGTCGTTTAGGTCGAGAAGAATTGGAAGGCGGAGGAACAGATTATCAGATAATTCTCCAGATGATCGAAATCCAGTGGGATTGTCGGCTCATCCAGCAGTAGACGGACAAATGATATTTGGCCACGCCCTTGTCCACCCTCCCCCTTTCGAACGTAGCCTCAATGTCGGTCTCCTATCCCTTTAGTATTGTGGTCTTCGCCAATTAATTATCCACGACAGGGCCTCACTTTATCCTTACGACGTAGGTCTTTGGCAGTAATTAGTTATTTATAAGCTGAAGTCAGCCTCACAGCGTCGACACACTAGCAGGAAATACAAAAGAATGCTCAGTGGAGCGTGCCCCTAGGCTATTGAACCACATTATAAGGAACTGGCATAAGATGCGCATGAGAATTGCCAAAGAATACATTACACAGCTAAGCTCTATTATTGTAGATTTCCAATGCTACTGAACAACATTGTAACCAATAAATTTGCCTGTCGAAGAATACCTGTGCTTCAGTTCTGTTTAATCTCTCTCTCTCTCTCTCTCTCTCTCTCTCTCTCTCTCTCTCTCTCTCTCTTCTCTCTCTCTCTCTCTCTCTCTCTCTCTCTCTCTCTCTCTCTCTCTCTCTCTCTCTCTCTCTCTCTCTCATCCTTTCTCCCTCATCTCTATGTCCTCTCCCCTTCACTGTCTCTCTCTACCCCTCCACTTCGCAGTCTATACTCTCCTCATCCTACCCTTCCTCATTTTCCATCCTCTTTCCTCTTTTCTGCCCTCTAGCTCTTTGTCTCCCTCTTCCTCGAAAGAAGATAGAGCCATGTGATGAAACAGAAAGCCTCAGTTCATGAATATGGTTCCTGATATAAAGAAAGTCAAGAACCATATAATTGATTTTGTAGCTGTCTTTCCCAATGACAAAGTGGTAATGCATGGCTGAACAATTTATTGATTCATCATTATCTTAAACAATCACAATACTAGCGGTCTTTGATGGCCACAGAGCATGACCTCTGGCAGCCACGCTAGGTTGCTGCTGGTGCAGGAAAACTGGTGTCTTGGTAGGCCTAAACACCGTCCAGTGTCCATATGCGGGCGGGCTGCAAACAAAGCAATTCTTGGACCGTTACACTAACAAAGTTTAAATGAAAATTAAAAACATATATATAGATCAGCCATCCATTTCATAATCAACAATTCACATTAATGAAGTAGACTTAATGCATACGATTGCAAGACACGATAAAGATCTAATATCACATGCAACATTTGGCGGCAGAAGAACCACGCCTCTAACATCACAATGCTGCCCATTAAAAGTGAGCGCATATAATCTCAATCTGTGACTGCAGCCGTATGTGACATACCTTTGAAGTTCTTGTTCCTTGCTTGCCGCTGTTGTTAATATGGCGGATGCAGAGTTATCAGTTTGGCTCTAAGATACACTTCGAAAACAACTGTGATATTGCGGCGTTGTTACAGTTACAATGGACACTGTGAGTGAAGTTAGCATATACAGTTTAGGATTTGAATTGACTTCCGATAGTCTTCGTCAATATTTCTTGTCAATTACTAGGTGCATGACTGTTACAGGAGGCAGTTCACAAGAAACATTCAAACGTAAGTGTAGTCTTCTCTTGTCATGAGGTCTTCTTAATCATGTAAGTATAGTGATTTGGTTTGAATGGCTTAATAAAATCGAATGACGAAAAACGGATAATTAAAAACTCAACGTAAGCTATTCTGAATGCCTGAGGCCCTGAGCAAACGCATAATGCAGTTGAAGGGCTGTAATTTCATCAAGCCTTCGATAAACATACTTATATAGTCATCATTTGACAGCCACTCTCAAGTAGATATATCTATGATAGAACAAATACAGCAAGAGTTGCGAAAGTTTGGAGAGAGTACAAGCATTAAGGGCGTCAGTCGTACTATAAAATCCCGCAGTCGAGTTGGAAGAATATTTTGGTTGGTGGCATTGCTTGCCTGTTTCTCAATACTTTCATTCCAAGTCATTACCCTTGGCGTTAATTACTGCAATTATGGAGTAACGAATACTTTCTTGTGGGTTCCGAGTGAACCGAACTTTCCGGATGTCACAATCTGCAATCTCGTTCCGATAGCGGATGAAAAACAGTTCTATGAGTTATATGAAACATATTTGCATGGAATCAAAGTTATGAAAAACCAAGCACCTGATAAACTAAAAAGCATCGCTGAATTCTGGAGGATCTTTGAATTGTTATACATGTTTAACGCCAACATTCCCTTCTTACAAGACCTCGGTAACAAGTCAAACTTAAACGATTTGATTGTTAGTTCCTATTACTATGATTGGGATTTTTACACTAGAAAGAAGTGTGGCAGAGTTTCAGTTTTGGAAAAGCCACTTCAGTTGTGTGTAAGCATGCAGCCAAAGAGCGATGCTGCTGCGATTTCTGCTGTGGTATTTATAAACGAGTTAAAACCAAAACTCATGGATTCGTATTTCGATTGGATGAGAATTGATTCAGATACCGGGATCAGAGTAATGATTCACCCTAAAGGCACGAAACCAAATCCTTATGTTGCAGTTTACGCAGCTCCTGGAACAAGTATCCGTATTGACGTTAAGCAGAACAACATTACAAGATTATTATATCCCTACGGAAACTGCAGCGATAGACAACGAATATTTCTAGGTGAGGAAAATTCTCCTCCATACGATCGAGCAACGTGCATCAGTCTGTGTAGACAACGCCAGCTTATAAAAGCATGCGGCTGTATCGATCTCTTCGAATATTTCACTGATGCGGAATTGCTAATGACTAACTACACGATATGCTTTAATATCACAAAGCATCTAGAAGCTTCTCCAATGAATAGAGACAACGGAGTCATTACAGAAATCCTTTGGAGTGTATTCAACTGTACGAGGTTTTTCATCCGTAGGGAAGACCTATGCGACTGTCCAATCCCGTGTTCTGAAATACAGTACGAAATCAGTAGTTCATCGTCTAATTGGCCAAATATCCGTTACCAATTGGGATTTTACAATGATTATATTCGCAACGATGAACGATATCGTGAGAAATTTCTGGCGTACGAGAAGATACGGAACAATTCTAATGGTCAAAGCGATGTGGAAAATATTGAAGAAATCCAGAAATTGAAGTTGATTGAACAGAACTTTCTTCAAGTCAAGGTTATGATGAGTGAGAAACGCGTTCAGCTGGTGAAGGACATTCCAGCGGTGTCCTGGGATACACTGGCTTCAAATCTCGGTGGATCATTGAATCTTTGGCTTGGTGTTTCAATAATGACGGCAGCTGAAATCTTCGAGTTGGTCTATTATTTAGTAAACATAGCTCTATCTAGAAAAGAGAGTGAAAATCAGAATACGCATTTGTGAAAGTAATGAGAGATGTGATAAGTGAAAGACTGACATCTAGCCTACATCACCGCACTCGTGAAGTCCTATTGTGGATTTAGTGTCCATACAACGGTTCTTCATTTCAAACACTCACTAATTCGCTTGCACTTTTATTAAGCCCATATTGATGAGTTTGTTGGACTAACTGTGCGTAATAAAATTATCGATGCATTAGTTATCGGACTATAAAGAAATGCTTTGACATAAGTTCCGGCGCAGCGGCGCTGGTAAAAAAAAAGAACGAGGCAACGCCAAGACTTCTTTAAGGTCAGTCGTGAGCGTAACATATCGCTGATGGCCTAGCCTTGGATTTGCGCTATATAATTTTGCACTTAGAAACAATCATTGAACCATGACGAAGGACGCTACTTGACTGTCTCGATTCGGGCGGAAGAAAGGAGTTACAACAATAACCGACTATGAGCTACTAAACATTTGCGAAGAGTTCAGTCAAAACTATTGCTGTTTAACGGTCGAATCGAAGGAGCTCTTTGTTTGCAATTAGTGTCATAATCTGTCATTGGAATCTTTGCCCCCTAAATATGTATGCTTAGACACCAAAATCACGATTTTATGTGAAGGAGAAGCTGAGATATTGAACAATATGTATATCGGTCGGCCATTTTGTAAAATGGCTGCCATAGCCGCTAGATGGCCGTGAAAATTTGTGTCCCGGGCTTTTGGACTCGTCTACCCATGTACTATCTGGAACCAAAGGGCGCATTGGTTGCCAAATGTGAAATATTTTTAAGCTCTCGTACCCCACTATTTGTTTTCTTGATGAAAAGGAATTTAGGTTGAAAGTAAGAATTATTCTGTACGTTGTGGTTGAAATAATGGATCGACTTAGCTCTTGAACACAAAGAGATCCTACCAAAATTGTTAATTTCGTCAGTACGATGAATGGATGAACCCTTTCATGGTGATTGTGCAACTGGAATGAGCTCTTGGAGAAATCTGATTGCATTGATTGAAAATGAATATTCCATCAATGAGGATAATTCGTTGATCACCCTAGAAAACGCCAGGTTTAAAATGCATTTCGTTGTATGTTTAGTTTGGAGTTTATGAGGTTGAACTGTAGAAAATTTCTACATTCTAGATGTTCTGCACTTGTAAGTTTTTATGTCATAAAGCACCACAAAAATTAATAATGTAAATAATGTACTCGTACTTAGCGAGTTGCAATTCAGCGGATTGTAATGAAAGAACTGTACTGGGACATTGCTAATTATCTTTTCGGGATCTCTGAATAAATCCGGTCTGAATTAAATGTTGCACTCTTTATTAGGTTGATGCTTTAGAGATTTTGTGTTTGCCATTACACGATTACGAATTCAGACTTTAGCGACTGTTTCATTGAAAGTTTCGGTATTCAGCATGCTACCTTTTGGAAAAAATGTGATATTAATAATCGTTGAAAGTAGAAATTCTCACCATACGAGTGCGTACGCCAAAACTTTGATGATAACATGTTTGCTGCAAGCATTGTCGACATCTTCGAAAAAATCGATTGATCATAACTTTTGTATGATTATCTTGCTATCGAGTTTCTATGTTCTTAGTGAAAAAGGCTGTAAACGAAAAGCAACAGAATTCAAACTGACCACGCTTCTGGATTGCTTCATCAGAGTAATAAGCCGTGATACATCCACATTATTTTCTCTGGACTGATCCTCTGCGATTAGCTTTAGAAAGGCGCTTTAGAAAGATAGGGTTTACGATTCTAGTATAGTTCACTAATGAAGTTCCTGCTGTATTATAAAATTGTATGCAGATTATACTAATCTTAAATGCAATCTTACCCACAGTCTGGGTTTAAACCTCATAGTCTTGTTATGCTTTATTTGTAACTTTGTACAGTTATGTTATGCATGTTATAATAGTTATAATAGTCCTACCTTTGTTTGGAAGGTGGCTATAACTTTCACTCCACCCTACTGTGCAGTGCGCACGCGACCTCTTGTCTCTCACCAGGTTAAAAGTCTTTCAATCGTCGAGTTGTGATGCCGTTGATACGATGTGATTCAGACCAGAGAACCGGGTTCGCAAATCGCAGGAGGATGAAAGAAAGTTATTTTAGGGGATCGAACATTTCGCTCCATGTTCTCTTCTCTTTTCTGTATATACATGATTGCAAAGGAAAATATCCCAATTCAGACATGACCGCCAAGATGTCTGCTTTTTCGTAAACTTCGAATAGTTATTTCCTGCTGACGACAAATAATCATTGGAGGAGAATTCCCTTGATTAGTCTCCAGATATACGCAATGCAACCGGATAGTCAGATTAATTATTATCTTGACGTGGCGCCTACACGGAAAACTACTGACTGACTTACCGCGTTGATGTCCACCACCTTAAGATCGTTGACTCAATGTCGGTCTCCGCTACCTTAGCCTTGCAGCTGCCTTGATCTATAATCTAAGCAGGGCCTCACTATACCCCCCGAATTTTTCAGAAAATTACTAAAGAAAATGCAGCAGAGCATATGCAACATGCGTATCTGGACCACAGCTCACTGTGTTTTCTGTCCTTTCACTGTCTCTCCCTATCTCTCTCCTTCTTTCTATCCCTCTCCAAAGCCTCTCTGCTAATCATCCATCCACCTTTCGCGCTCAATTTTCTCCGACTCCTCGCCCTCCATATTCCTCCATCCCTCTTCCCTTCTTTCAACGCTCCCTAATTTCCTTCACTATTGTTTCTCTGTCTCAATTCTCTCTTTCTGATGTTCCATTCGCAAGGTGGACATGCGCCGCTGACAAAATCAATAATTTATCATCTATTTCAAGCACCCACGATGCTCATTGTCTTTGATTACCACGGACTGTGAAAACTAGCAGACATGCTTCACTCACTGCTGAAAACTGCCTTCTGTGTCGCCTGATTCCATCGCATACAATGCACACTTTGGTCCGTTAATCTATGACAATAGTAGTTGACACTTCAATAAAAATGAATATAATCAGCTAGCAACCTCATCAGCAACATAAATGCCAGAGAAGAGTGGGATTTAAAGATTCGCGTGACTGATCATGACTAGATACATTTGGAGACGTGCCGTAACTGTTTTCATTGATTCTGTGAAAGCGCATTTGTAGACAAAGTATCCACATTGACATGAGATTTGCGCGTTTCATTTGCACATAATTGAGTATCACCGCTGCCATAAAACTCGAAGCGGTGGAAGGGGCATGTAGGTTTGTTGATAGGTGAGGCACCATGGACCTACTTTACTTCTAGAAAAACCAGAAATGAAGAGGCAAATCTCGTCTCGTCCTGCGACTGCAGACAACCTAACTGTTCGATAGCTAAAGGATCGTGTTCCTTGCAGACGACGGTAGGCTATAGCAACTCGAAGGATTTATTGACTAGTTTTCGGAGGATAAAGTTTCGTGTCACAGTTGAATAGAGTCGAGGCGCAGACGATTTTCAATTATACTGTGTCGAATAATTTGTTGGATAGGCCGTGCTCTGAACCAAAGTGTCTCAGTTTAAGAGTTGACTTTGTTTTCCGTTTTTCTTCGTCAACATCCACTCCTATTCTACGATGGAACATTTACATGCCTGACTGTAATTGCGATCAGCTAAAAAGAAATATACAAATATAAATTAACAGTTGAGTCTTCTCAAGTTAGGAAGGCTTCTACATCAAGTAAGTAAAGTGAAAATTGAAAACCGCAAAACTTTCTATTGTCCTGAACAAACGCGGAAACTCGACAAACAGCAGTGTATTTTCCATAATTTTTAGAACGTAGGCCTAGCTACTAATTCGGGCTCAAGCGTAATTTCACAGTTGGTATCTTCTATATATAATTAAGATGGAAGAAATACGACAAGAATTACGAAAATTTGGAGAGAGTACAAGCATCAAGAGCGTCGGTCGTACTATAAAGTCTCACAGTCGAGTTGTGAGAATATTTTGGTTGGTGGCTTTGGTTGCTTGTTGTTCAATGCTTTTATTCCAAGTAATTACCCTCGCCATTAATTTCTTCAACTATGGAGTCACGAATACTTTCTTGTGGGTTCCAAGTCAACCGAACTTTCCGGATGTGACAATCTGCAACTTGGTTCCGATCGCAGACGAAAACCAATTTTATGAGTTATACGATATATTCTTACAAAATATCAAATTTATTAAGGACAAAGCTCCTGAAAAACTAAAGAACAATATTGAATTATGGAATTTTCTAAAATTGGTAGACACGTTTAACGCCAACATTCCATCTTTACAAGAATTCAATAGCACGGCAAAACAAAACGATTTGATAGTTGCTTCATATTTTTATGAATGGGATTTGTTCACCAGAATGAACTGTGACAAAGTTTCAAAATTGAATAAGCCGCTCAAGTTGTGTACAACTCTAAAACCAAATAACAACGCTGCTGCAATTTCTGCTGTAATATTTATAAACGATTTAATGCCAAAAGTGATTGATTCGTATTACAACTGGATTAGAGTAAATTCGGGCACCGGAATCAAAGTGATGATTCATCCGAAGGGTACAAAACCAGATCACCGTGTCGCAGTTTACGTACCTCCTGGCACAAGTGTCTCTATCGACGTTAAACAAAACAATATTACAAGATTGTCTCATCCCTACGAAAAGTGCAGCGACAGACAACGAATATTTGTCGCTGAAGAAAATTCGCCTCCATACGACCAACGAATGTGCATCAGTCTGTGTAGACAACGTCAGGCCATAGAAACATGTGGTTGTCTCGATAACGACGATTATTTTACTGACGCTGAATTGAAAATGGGTAATTACACGTTCTGTGTTAACATCACAAAACATCTTGAGAATCCACAGATGCATACAGAACACAGAGGTTTCACAGAAATCTTTTGGAATTTATTGAACTGTTCATGGTACTTTGCTCCTAGAGAAGACATATGCGACTGTCCAGAGCCGTGTTCTGAAACACAGTATGAAATCATTAGTTCTTCAGCTGATTGGCCAAATATCCATTATCACTTGGCCTTTTACGATGTCTATATTCGCAACGATGACCGATATCGTGAGAAATTTGTAGCCTACGAGAAGATCCTTAATAACTCTGATGGTCAAAGCGATGCAGAAACCATTGAAGAACTTCGGAAATTGAAATTGATTGAACAGAACTTCCTTCAAGTCACGGTTAAAATGAGTCAGAGACTTGTGCAGTTGGTAACGGACATTCCAGAGGTATCCTGGAATACATTGGTTTCAAATCTCGGTGGATCTTTGAATCTATGGCTTGGAGTATCAATTTTGACGGCCGCTGAAATCATCGAATTGATTTATTCGCTAGTAAAGATAGCTGTAGCCAGAAAGCAGATTGAAAATCAGGATACTCAATTGTGAAAGTAATGACAGGTGTAGTGATTGGTTTAAGACGATGCAAGACAAAGGATGTGAAAGTTCTTCTGAACACCAATGTGTCCACGTCAGTGAGGGATTCACTTCTCGCGATTTTTATAGCTTTCCAAACTATTTTAGAATTGAATGTCAGCTTGTTGAATTTTTAAATTTTATCATCGTAAAAATCTCGAGGCATTGATGTTTTCATACTTTTGATCAATATAGCCTTCCAAACTACTTGAGAAGTGAATATCTCTTCTCTAGTAGTTTGGACAGGTTGCTGGATTTTTGTACTTTATGATCGTAATAATTTTGAGGCATGGCTTTGACAGACGCTACTAGATTGTTCAAACTCTGGCTGATCTAGTGAGTGTGCTCGAAAAATGCAACACAACGGCATAATGGATGACAGACTGCATAACGTCAAGAGCCTCTGGACCAGGGATGCGCAACTTCTTATAAGCGAGGTTAGCAATAAGATTTAAGGGCATATCAAGGGCCGTATGCCAATCGCAGGCTAATTTTTGCTGTTTCGTTTGCCCCAGAATATGAGACAATATTAATTTTATTCAATCTAAATATTGCTGAATTACCGATAAAGTAAATGAAGATAATTTTTATGATGAAAACCTAATTAACCTATTCCAATACCTGCAGTCCTACACTACAAAAATAACAATTCTGTTTTAAATTTATTCGGTGTTAAAATACATAGAACGGATAAAAGGTTCTCAAGTGCCAGCTACAATGTCAATAATAAAGACAAGTCAAAAACCAGTTCAAAGGTCCCTAGGGGCCAGACCGTATGTTGCTCACCTCTGCTCTGGATCAAGATGTGTGGATAGCCTGTGTCTGATTAGCTTCAATTTATGGCCAAGTCTTTATGTTTATTGGTGTTTGCATCGTTTATTTAATTAAATAAGTTTATTTAAATATTAATGTGGAAATTTACGCTTAAGTGTGACTGTTAGTTAAGTTTTCTGGCCTCTTACTGGATTTCAGTGCTCTTATTTTGTGCATGCTTGATTGATTTTGCTACTTTCTACATAGTCTTTTCAAACAAATTGTTCCTGTCATATATACATGTATGCTACTGCCTATAACCTGTCTATTGTTGTACTAGTTGTTAGTAATTCTCTGTAGGCCTACATAAAATAGGAACAATATCGTTCCGCTGACAGGGCCGCCGAATTCTCATTACAATTTGTATATACAGTAACACTGACCAGCAAAGCTTGAATCAAAACCAGGAGGGAATGTGCCAGGATGCAGAAATGAATAAGGTGGTGTGCAGTAGTGCATGCAGCCCAATGAATTAAGCTATACATATCAACCAATCATCATATGTTATAGGTCTACACACAGTGATTCCGTCAAGTACCGTTTTAACTGTGTCTTAAAATGGTGCACAGTAGCCAGGGAAGTTAGCTCAGTGGGCAAGGAGTTCCACAGAGCAAACAGGGTTGTCGTATCGGGAAACGAAACAGTCTGACTTTTTGTCACAATTACCGAAATTGTTAATTTCGGTTAGAGGGATGATTCATCGTGATTCTGGAACAAAAATAAGATTTTGCAGAAATCTGATTGCAGCAATTGAAAATGAATATTTATCAATGAGGATAATTCGGTGTCATCATAGAAAACGCCAGGTTTGAGATGCATGGGGTGTAGGTGTGGCTTGGAGTTACTCTGTAGAACTGCAGAAAAGTTTCTACATTCTTGATGCTCTGCCCTATGGAAAGATAATTTCTTAACGGACCACAAATAAATCCAGAGATTGTTTATAACACAATATTATTATAATAGAGATCTGCAGAAGACCTTACCTCAACAAATGACAACTGCACTGTGTGTCAGAATGGTGGTTAGGAGCACTGTATTTGGCTACTGGGCACATAGACCATGTACTTATGCAGATAGTTCAGAGTCATATTTATGTTTATGATCATTGCAAGTAGCATATCTAACCAAGACGCTCCTTTATAGGCCTACAGCATAGATACTAGGTATAGTAGGCCTAGATCATGGCCTAACTCCGTACTGAACATTACAAAAATAATAAACAATGCGGCAACGGTGGGCAATCTAACTATGTTTCTGTGTTTTTTCATGTTGACGTTACAACGGGGTAACTTCCAAGTTGCAACAGCCGTTACTTGCACCTTTAACTCCAAAACGACAAAACATTTCAATAGGATAGTTTCTTAGAGCCTGAAGGATTACACTTACCTATGGCGATTATAAAATAATAATAAAAATAACTTTTTTTCAGCCAGCCATAACACGAGAGTTTGGAACAAAATACCGCTATTTGAATGTTTATTTCTCAGAGGGAAAGGGGTGACAGACTTGGTGTTTCAACTATTCCTATTCTCAACTACTGTAACTGCATCAACCTGTTTTAAAGCAAACACGGCTGCTGAACTGCCAGGGTCGGCGTCAGCGACCTCTGACCCTGATTGTCGGGCCTGAAACTCGGATGAGATTAGATGATATGTACAACACTACGATTGGATTGTGCTAACTGAAACAAGCCATTTTGTAACTTTAAATTGAGCATCTATAAATGAATGTGCTAAGGTAGTCAGATAATAATATGTTCGCCATGTATTGATTTGTAAACCCGCAGTGTATGTGTGTATTCAATGCGGTATACCGTACCTCGACATTTTGCGAGCAGTTTTGTGGATGGAAAAGTTCCCACCCATGCATATCCGTTGATTTCACTATCATGGATCCCGAAGCCTTGGCATTTCTATCGTACAGGAGAGGAATGTCTAAGTTTACGTTAAAATTTAGCAACAGTCGCATGTTCGTCCAAAGAAAATAATTATAAATGAAATTGTCTTCTAAGCAGGTCTAAATCTATCCTCTAAAATAGAATATTGAGCGAAATGTTTGATTCTTTGAAAATGGGTGTGATAGAAATAGATCCCACCCATACTCGCTTGCATTCACGATGAACTAGTCCACAACAGTCGGACGCGTTTCTGCGATTTCCAGGATTGACATAATAATTATTAAATGTTAACATCAACAACATTCGACGATAATTCCATAATATTGGAATACGCTTAAATTTCTCCGGGGCTTGATTATTAACCTTTATTTTACCAACGTTCCAATTCGGAAGAGTTTGAGTTACTAACGTGTTTTTGATGACATTGTGATGACCATACTTCGTCACAACAGTTGCGACTTGAAAGAACATTAGTGCAAAGCAGACCAGGAGAGTTAATGACCAAAAAATTCGTACAACTCGACTATTAAAATATAAATCTTTAAATATAATACAATACAATTATCTTTGACGATACGACATACTGCTTTCATACTTATGTTCTTTCCGAATTTATAATAATATTTTGACATCTTTTGTGATCGCCGGCCCAGTAACGGTAGTCATGGCTCTGTGGCTTTTATGATAACAATGCCTTAAAATATTATCGAACACGTTAGTCGATGGTGGACATAATAAAGCATGTTGCGCTGTTCGTGGCGCTCTCTCGTGACAGAGGAATCAACTAATTTGATTGATTACCTTGAAAAAGTGTTCATTTGGTCTCTGGCTGGAAACTTGTAAATCTTCACAGTCATTAGCTGGATTCAAACACGCCATTATCGTTGACGCTGTTTACGCGTGGGCGTTTATTCCATTTGAATACTCTGCTTTCATCGCTGTTCAACTTTACGTGGGCGTTTGTGCCATCAAAACAACCATTGTGCATTCTATAATTATCTTTAAACAATCAGCAGTTCAGTTACTGTGCGAGGTACTCGGGCCTAGATAGTGGGACTTTGAATCTGTTGAATGCGCACTACTCGACGGAATAATTTTTCACCGAATTTGCTGCTGCATTGCTTAAAGCTATCTCTCAAACATAACCTTGTCACCTTGTGCTGTCGATTCGCTGAATCCTAGCGACCGTCATAGTCAGCCTTCTCCATGTGTTCCGATCTCTCGTCGCCTCTCTCAGCTCCGGAATGTTCATCATCACCGTCTCGTGTATCTCCTCCATCCATCTCTTTCTTGGTCGTCCTCTTCCTCGTCTTCCCTCCCCACACGCCAGCATCATCTCCTTTTCCATGCCGTCCGCCCGCATCACATGGCCAAAATACATCACTTTTTGTCTCGCCGCTCTTTGTCTCAATGTCATCTCTCCTCTTAAGTGTCCTATCTCTTCCAGTATATGTTCATTTGTTTTCTTCTCGGTCCAGGGGACCCTCAGCATTTTCCTCCAAATCCACATTTCGCATGCTTCGATTTTCTTCTCTAGTGCTTTGGTTTTTGTCCAAGTCTCGCACCCGTACAGCACCACTGGTATTATCATTGCTTTAACAATTCTTGTTTTCGTTTCCAGACTCACCGCTTTATCCTTCCATATCTTTTCCAATCCCTGCATTGCTCCTTTTCCCAGAGTAATTCTTCGGCGTATCTCTCTCTCGCATCCCCCTCCCTATCTATTGTAGCTCCCAGGAAACAGAAGCTCGATACCACCTCAATCTCTTCTCCATCTACTTCGAAGCTTCTCCAGCTCTCTGTGGTCATAATTTTAGTCTTTTTATGTTGAAGTACAATCCTGCTTTCTCACTTTCAAGCCTTAGTTTCCTGATGTTGTTTTTCAGTACTTCCTTTCCCCCCGTCAAACATGCCCACAGATAATTGATAATAGCTTCTAACATGTGGGCCACGTGTACTTGTAGTAGCCTCATGCGGAGACATTAATTTAGTCTCATATCGGTCCCGTATTGGCATGCTGACAATATTTTCAAGCTCATGCGATTCCATCGTAATAGATACACCTCTGATGATGATGATTGATGATGATTGATGATGATGATGATGATGATGATGATGATGCTCGTGATGATGATGATGATGATGATGATGATGATGATGATGATGACGATGATGACGATGACGATGATGATGATGATGACGATGATGATGATGAAACATACATTTTCTGGAGTCCTTAACAAGGCACATGCGGTTTCAAGGGCTATTTAACAATCGACACCGACATCAGTCAGAGATACGCTTACGAGAAGTAGTAAGTCTTAAAGCTAGACTTGATGGTCTCAACTGAAATTGCCGCACGGATTGAAGGTGGGAGACCTTTCAAGCACCTTGGTCTCGCAACTGAGAAGGAACATCGCCGAAGCCTGTTCATGTCTTCCGTACATACTACATATTAGGGTGTGTCTAAAAATGAAGTTTAAAAATTAATATCGGCCAGGTTGTTTTTGTGTTCCACCTTGAGAAACATTGTCATTTGATTTGCCAAATTAGATGAAAATCTGAAGAGATTTAGAACTTGCTCAAAGTCCCGGAGGAATAATCACTTAGACAACAATGTGATACATTGTACTTTTCAAAGATACAAAACAAATTTCAGCACTTAAACATAAGATATAAGGCAAAATGAAAGGAAATACTGTCAGTAATAATTATTTGTCATTTATATATTCCCGTTAGTGCTTTTGGGAATTTGTTTCGATGGTGCACGACCATTTGCAGAACAAACTGTTACTCTTCCTCATTATCTGACCAGGGCTTCATTAAATGACTTCATGAGAGCAACTCCTTTCTTCGCCGAAGTGGTGCAGACATCAGGTAGTGCTTTTGTAAGTGGATTATGTATCGGAGGAAGCCTCTTTGGAAGTTCATCAGATCTCTGATTGTTGCGCATGCTGTAGACCATGCTCTGCTTTTCGTCGATGGTGACTGAATCGTCAAAAAGGCTGAGGCCATCCAGGGTCTCCGACAAAATACCAAAGATGTCATTAAATGCTGTTAGGGCGACCTGTGAGACTTCCTTGTCTTGGTTGGTATGGATTGCCTTTATGCATTCTAGATCGTTCTTTGGGGCTCATTGGGTGGGTACAGATGAACCAGTACTTCACGTAAGTTGTTGTCACAAAAAGGGACACTCGAAGTAAATGATTCCACACCTTTTGAGAATAGGATTGTCGAGATGCCCTCTGAGCTCTGGCGTTGTTGAATGGGAAACTAATCCCTGAAAAGCCACATCTTGATCGCATAGATCGCACGTGCCATCCAACGCGCGCGGTGAAATGCCCCTGGTTACCTGAACTTTATTCTTTTTGGTGGAATTCCTCCTTGAAAAATGACTGTTAGCTCTAGTAGCTCTTTGTAGTCGTCGCTGTGATATTCAGTACTCAGTTGCTGCAATGCAAAAGCATGACATTGTCTCGAATTTCTGTGACACGCTGTGCTGCATCTTTATCCTCCATTGCTGTGCGATACTTGGCTTGATCTATTTGCGGCCAGAAGTCGCGGAAATATCCAAAGCGTTCCAATTTTGGAGACCTTGCAAAATCATGCAGTGAAAACATTTTTCCAGAACAATTTCAGAAACGTAATGTCGACATGTCAAGAGTTCCTTTCCTAATTCCGTTTCCAGCTTGATGCATACACCGCCCTTGCAACCCGTGTTGCTTGCCGCTGTGTCGAAACACGTGGCCATGATTCTGTCTTCCAATCCCCAACTTCTGATATCGGCCAAACATGCATCTGAAATGACGGCATCTGTCCCGGATTGGATTTTGGGGATGGCCAGTAGCTTGGTCACATCCTTGCCAGATACCATTATTGGAAGGCGATCAACACACCCTCGTCCCTCGTCCTGTATCACCTGTCATGATCTTGCCGTCCCAATGAACAGTAAGAGGAACCTTAGGATCGATAGATTCACGTATCTCTGCTGCTAGGGCTGCACGGTTATCTTCCCTAGCTCGATGGATCGCTGAAGGACTGATCATCAGCTCACCAGCTGGTGCTGCATATATAGATTGGATGCACCGAGAGCAGACAAAATGTGAGAGGCCTTCCTGCTGCTGGTTTTGGAGCGATCTAGAGCTGCTGCAACATCACGACTAACTACAGAGATTGTTCCCTTTCGCTGCTTTCTTGGCCAAGCAGATGTCGAAGGTTCTGGCTCTTTTCCTGAGCTATCTGATGACTTTTCCCAACAGAGAAACCTCCTTAGCTGTGCTAGCACGATAAAGTTCCTCACGCTCTGCTAGTGCTGCTGACCTTGCCAGCGTCCTCTCTTCTTGCCTTGCAAGTTTGATATCAATGCCTGCCATGGAACCACGTCGTCGTTTCTCATGCTGTGCTTTTAAAAACTGCCGATCCTCTTCTATCTTAATTATTGTCATCGCATCTTTATACGCAATATCAAAGGATCCTGCAGGGAATCCTTGAGAGAATCGCGTTTTCCTTTTCAGTTTCTGACTCCCTTGAAATATTTTTGTCGAGGTTTTTGCCATTCCTTATGAAGATGTCGTAGCTGATCCCAAACACGATTCTTAGCCCTCGTTGGAATCCGTGCTCTTTCCCAAATTGGAAGTACCATTGGTTAGCGTTTCTTTCACGCTGTCATCCAGACTCTGATTTCTTAGTGTATGGAAATTGAACAGCACCTTGAGAACCTCTCCTCGTGTAGGAAGTTTCGCATAACCGAAGTATTCTTCAGTACTGCTTATCATAAAAATTTCGGAATTGTTTTAATCAATTTTATCATCTCACCTGCGATATGATGCATTAATAAAAACCACTACTACCCGCCATTTGCAACACGAGACCAGTGACACAAACAGCACGAGATCAGTTACGTCATCATCGTGAATATTTATTAGTTGGGAACCGGCCACTAAGAAAGGGTCTAAGGCTCGCATGTATTGAAATCTTGGATAGAATGCCTATAATCGTAATGCAACCGGGTTCCTATTATTTTGCGCTATCATCGAGAGACCCTCCTCCCACAATGAAACAAACACAGTAAGCGCTAAGGTAGTCGGTAAATTCGCCATGTAATGATTTGTAAACCAGCAGTGCAAGTATGTATTTAATGCGGTACTGCACTGGAAGCCAATGTAGTAGTGGCGTCACATGGCCGTATCTCCGACAGTTGCAAATAAGTAAAGTACCCGACAGAATCGCCTGAATAGCGGCAGAATCGTTTTTTGGCGTCATTGTTTTGCACAGTTGAAGAGGCCTAATAATGGAGGTGTTTTGCGAGCAGTTTGTGGATCGAAAAGTTTTCACCCATAACCGTTGCACTCCACTATCATAGATTCTAAATTCTTAGGATATCTATAGTACAGCAGGGGGTGTTTACGTTAAAATTCAGCAACAGTCGTATGCTCATCCGTAGATCGTCGTAGGTCTTAATGTTTTCTGGTGCCAGCCGGAGATGTGCGGAAGGGCAAAATTACTTCCGCGACCGGATGTCCGTGCATTACACAATCGTGCTTAGTGCCAGCCGTTGCCAGTCTCAAAGGAGGAGGGTGACGCTAATGGTCTTTGTTACTACACAGCGTTGTTAAACTGCAGAAAAGTAGACGACAAATAGACGTACCTGGAATAGACGTACATGTTCAGTCTATATGTTTCTTTTGCATTGTAGGTTATTCTACTGGAGACCTATTTTATTGTATTGTGTAGCCTTGTCTTTTTACATTTACCGGGCGTAGAGGTGGAACTGCTTGTTACAATTATTGATATATTGTACGATAGGCCTATTGTTATAAGATAGAAACCCGTTTTTAGGAGGATTGTGAAAAAGTCCTTTAAAATAAATAAATAAATAATAATAATAATAATAATAATAACGACAATTTATATGGCGCCGTAACGCGACCATACCGCTACAAGGGCGCCTCACGTACAACTAATGATAGCTGTGCATATCAAAAAGGTCTTTTAGTCTTTGGGGTTTCTGCCCCATCACTAGACTCAGAGTTTTTGACACAGTCTATATCACAGCTATCACGATCTGAAGTATCAGATTCAAATAAATTGGCTGCTGTTTTAATACTACTGTACCTGGACTTTGGATCAGTAGTAATAGATTGTCTCTGCACTATTCATTGAATCATTTGTGAATCCAACAAGTAAATTTCAGAATAAGATCTGGTAGAAGGTTTTGAACATGCCAACCTTTGAGCAACTCTGAGTAGGCTTCTTGAAGGGAACTGTAGGGCCTATAAATTCCCGGAATGAATCAATCCTAGTCAGTTTCCAATTAAAACGTACTGAAAACAAGCAAGTCAATAAAGAGATTGGAAACACCGGATACATTAGACTAGACTGTTTGTTGTTGGGTATTTTAGGATTTTTCTGGCAATGTAATTTTTTTAATAGGCTAAAAGAATAATTTAAATTTAAACTTGTACAAAGTTCCAATAATCTAATTTTCTAATATGTTAATAATATGTTCTGACCCGATGCCAAACTTTAGCCAGAACAATTGTCTGGCTAAAGTTTTGAAAATCATTTTGAAAATCATTGTTTTGAAAATATTATTATTTACTTTTGATAGGAAGTGCCTTTCCCTTTTTACAAAATGGTGGATTAATTTGAAATTGGTTATGGAATAGACGTACATCTATGAGTTTGGATTATTAAGGGTCGAACTGATCAGGATCGCTCAAATCGGGGAATTTATGTATCGCTATGATCATGACTTGTTACCACTGGTATTCAAAGGCTTCTTTTGTCGTACTTCCAGCATCCATTCTTACAACACGAGAGGTTCGAATTCCTATCGTCGTGACTATGCTCACACTAATACTCGTTTATTCTCTATCAAATTTACTGGTACCTTGGTGTGGAATAATATCCCTCTAGCTATTCGTTCTTCACCTAATCTCTTGATATTGGAAAAAAAAGCTACGCTCCCTCCTAGTTAATGAATTAATTGACTTAACTTAGTTGTATTTGTCTTTACTGCTATTTTAGTTAAGATTGTAGCCTATATTGTTTTGTTAATGTCGTTTAATGGTCTCTTCTTATGTTTTTGTTTGTTTATTCCAATCTAAGTATCGACTGGCTGTAATTTAGCGGGATCCATGATCCCTTTTGGACCCCATGTAACCAGAAGGCCTACATATCAATTCATTGCCTTATTGTTTCATTGTTTTAATCTTTTATTTCCATGTGTTTAACTGTACTTCCCACTCATTCTTTTTACTTTCGATATTTAGTTTAAATTAGTTAAGGTTAGTTAAGATTTTTATGTTAATCAAGTCAACAACTGTTATACTTTAGTAAAGCATCTTTCTGTCGCCACATATTATGTTGAAATTGTATAGAGGTGTCCCTACTTAGCGGGAAGCTTTGATCCCTTCAGGGCCTTCCCTTGTGGCATTCAACAATCCATACTTAAAAGTGCAATCTGATTTGTAATATTATTGTTTATTGTTGTTTGGCTACAAATAAACGATTGATTGATTGATGGATAATATAAGAAAGT
Organism: Aporrectodea caliginosa; assembly: GCA_020284085.1. Lineage (NCBI taxonomy): Eukaryota > Metazoa > Annelida > Clitellata > Crassiclitellata > Lumbricidae > Aporrectodea > Aporrectodea caliginosa. The sequence continues at coordinate 521,039 of JACEVL010000520.1, forward strand.
GTAAGTAAATATAAATAAATAATTAAGCTTAGGAAAGCCTTAAATGTACAGAAGTCAAGAAAATTGTTTTAAAAATTAACATGATTTATTTACTCCTCAGCTCTAATTTGTTCTATTTTATATAATTATTATTTAATCATTTATTCATACAACCGATCATCAGAGAATAAGGTATCCAATAATCCAGTGACGTCAACTTACAACACAGTCGTCGTTATGTAGAAGTATTGGCCTTCTTTCGCAATTGTGCTACATTCTGGTGGTTCTGTTGGAAATTGCAGTCTGCAAGTTAACTTGGTATTTCAACGTGAAATAGATTTCCATTGCTGTCAGGCAATGTAGTGGTAGTTTTGTCACCAGTGTCATTTTCACTTGCTCCTTGTACCGGTTCGAGTCTCTTTGAGGCGATTACTGCGTTATTCCTTCAAGCACAATTGCTCTGCACCACGGAGTCTCTGTCCTTTGGTAGCCTACTGTGTGCAATTTTGAACCTTGGATGGAGGGTACGGTACAATCAAAGACAGTCGTATTCGTAAAACTATCTTATTATGCTGTTGGAACAGCTACTTTTAATGCAAGGGCGACCGTTGTCTGCTACAAGTGCGTCGGCACAAGAGGGCAGAGGGTATTTCTTCCCTTCCTGAATTGAATAAATCAGCTCTATTACCTCGGCCGCTGTCAGGACATAGATCCCGAGCCAGAGATTCAAGGAACCGCCGAGATTTGACACCATTGTGTCCCATGACACAGCTGGGACGTTGTTAATCAGCTGAACGCTTTTCATTTGCATTTTCACGGTGATCTTGATGAAGTTCTGCTCGATCAATTTCAGATTCTGTAACTGATCGAATATTTCCGGCTCACTCAAGTTATTGGGGTTCTTCCACAGGTTCTCGTAGACCGCGAATTTCTTCTTATACCGATCGTCGGAGCGAAGGTAAAAGTCATAGAATCCCAGGTGGTAGTAAATGTTGGGCCATTGGGCTGTTGAACTGCTGTACTCATATTGCGTTTCAGAACATTCGAGTGGACAATCACATGCGTCTCCATCGGGAGCAAATTCCCAGGAACAACGGAGAACCTTCCAAAACTCGTCTGTTATGTTGTTGTCGACGATATACTTTGGAGAATTTTCGAGAAATCGTGTGATGTTAGCGCAAACAGTGTAGTTGCTCATCTGCAATTCGACGTCGGTAAAATACTCGAAGATGTCAATGCAACTGCACATCTGTATGAACTGGCGCTGTCTACACAGACTTATGCACGTTGCCTGGCCATAAGGTGGTGACTCCTTCTCACCAGGGTAGATGCTATCACGCCTGGTGCAATTGTCGTATGGATATGGCCTTCGGGTGATATTATTCTGCTTCACGGTAACAATCAACTCTGTACCTGGAGCTACGTATATTGCAGTCGACGGCCGTGGTTTTACGTCTCTCGGGTGGATCATGACTCTGATCCCTCTCGACAGAGGAACTCGAATCCAATCGTAAAATGAGTTAATTGTCTTCGAGAAGAAATTATCGAGAAAGACAATCGTGCTGATTCCAGCACCGTCAACGTACGCTTCTGGCCGAAGCGTCTTGCAGACTTGAAGTGGTTTATTCAGAGACGAGAACTGACTGCAATTGGATGGTACAAAGAAATCCCAATCGTAGGAATCGCAATTCACTACAAAATCGTTGTCGGAAGATATTGCTATGATATCGCCGTCATTCAGCAAAGGGATGTTTGCACTAAAAGTCGAAATCATCTGGTGGAATCTCCAGACAGTATCGTTAGTTCTCATGTCATCTGGAGCTTGATCTCTTATAAACTGAAGCTTCTCCAAATACTTTTCGTATAACGGAAGATAGCTTTTAAAATCCGATACCGGAAAAAGATTGCAAATTGTGATATCCGGAAAATTCGGTTTACTGTTAACCACTAAAAAGTTTCTGGCAACTGAATAACGGTTGTAGTTCATGAGAACCGTTATGACTTGAAACAGCAACATCGAAAAACAGACTAACAACGAAATCAGCCAGAAAGTGCGAACAACCCAACTGTGAGCTTTTATTGTGCGGCTTACACCTTTCACACCAGTAGTTTCGCCAAACTTTTGCAACTCTCGTTTTATCTGGTCATACATGGTTGATAAGTTGAATCACAAACTCGTGTAGTTTAAGTGCTTGCTTTTGTTATTTCTCTAGATGGGTAAAGGAACGTGTGACTTACTCTTCTACGAAGTAGCTGTGGTCTGTTTCGAATGCGCCCTATAGAATCCACAAAACCTACCTCAACAGTTGTACATGACACAGGTAGGCCTACACCATGATCTCTAGGCTCAGTCACATCAATGCCCACAGGCTTAAACAAGCGCAAGCGGTCGTTGCAGCTCTACCGTAGCTGCCGTATAACTGACTTGCAGATTATCAGACTCCATTAGTCCTACAAAAATCTATAGATTGACGCACTGAATCAATGACCAAATGAGCAATGCGTTGGCTGACGTTGATGAGTGCATCAGCTGCACTGGGTAGTGTCGCCCACAATTGAAAATCTATAGACATTAGTGCTTTTTGAAACAATCAATACCAGACTATTTATGCGTCAGAGGAAACAAAGTCGACATATACAATCATGTATTTATGGTTTGCGTACATAAACCAGCGAATTCGTTTCCATTAATGTAAAGCCCAATGTCCGTCCATTTTTAGACGTCTAATTGTCTGCTGCACTGTTGTCGCTAGTAGGGTTCTTAAAAGCACTTTGCGAGATGCACATTAGCAAAATTGCTTTTACTGAATTTGCTGATGAGTGGCCTACCATCAATTGTGTAACTACGAACCCAATGTTTAGATTGTTTAGCAACTGCGGGTGCACTACTGCACAAGACTAAAGCTGCAACTAGGGACCGTGTAAAGCCTGATGAATTAGTGAAGACTGTTTTCACAAGTCCTACATGCAAACAAAATATGAAGTAATTTAATTTGGCTACTGAAGAACGCAGTAGCTAATAACTTCTATGGCGCCGGTGTCTATGGCGCCCGCTCGATGAGGGACACGATCAGCGAAGAACTCGAGGCAATAAAGGAATGGGCTACAGATAACGATCTCCGGATGAACACAAATAAGCACAAAAAGATGCTGGTCGCCCGATGATTATGAACATCTATCTTGCCACATCTTATCCAGGGCATGGAGCGTGTAACCGAGATGAAGATCCTCGGCGTCATCCTTCGAGGCGATCTCCGGGCCACATCGCACGTTGAACGGGTCTTGGGATCGTGCACTGGATCTCTTCAAGCACTTAGGGTGCTAAGAGCCCTTGGACTATCTCCCGAGGCGCTGTCCACCGTTGCCAGGACCTCGACAGTCTCCCGCCTCCTCTACGCGTCGCCCGACTGGTGGGGATTCACATCGGCAGAAGATCGCTCGAGATTCGAACGCTTCCAGAGGAAAATGCAACGGATGCAGTTCCTCTCATGATCCGACATCGAGCCACTCACGGTGAAGGCGAACGCCGCTGACGCGCGTCTGTTGAGGGCGGTGACAAAAAAATGACGCGAACGTCTTGCGGAGACTCTTCCCGCCCACCGCTCAGCGCCATTACAACATGCGCCTCAGTTATCACCCCATCCAACTTCCGATAAAAGACGACAGAAATGTCGTACCAAGAATTTCTTATAAAATACGGTAACATACATACGCTAGTTTAAGCCTTCTAGCGAACGGTAAAGTACCCATCAGCAACTGTTACCCCTATATTAGATTTGCCTGCCTTTTCATTATGTAACTCGCTGCGGTTTGTGAGTCTGTTTTATTCAACGAAGATACATATAAATATAAAATGTGCAATGCATTAACCGATACCGCACGATAAATGAAAATGGATTTCTTTCAATAAAAAGTCAGTGAATCAATATTACTCAGTAGGCTATTCAACATGTTTGCGAATTTGCTTCGAGGCGTTATGACCATTAATGAATTGATTTTATTAAGCTAAGCTGAAAGTAGTCACGATAATTATTATCCTGTGCCAAATATAAAAACCAAAATCGGTGAACCAATGACCTCAACGAATTGCACATGTCAACATGGATTTCAGACTTCGGTAGAGAGACCGGGGGGAAGTAGCAAATTTCGAATTGCACACGTTTTTGGGAATTTATAACAAGAACAATTGCAATCTTTTTAATCAGACTATGGCCTTATATTTTAGATATAGGCTAATTATAAAGGAAACGCATTAGATGGATTCATATCAAATACCGGTATAGCAGAGACCATAAAAATGATGAGCATCGCCGGGTGACAAGTTAACCAGTAACTGGGTATGTTGTAAAATGAGCACTGGCATATTGTAACGATACTGGGGATGAGAGTTAAACATATAAAATTTTGCTTCTTTGCTAAATTGTAACACTAAATTTCTTGTAACTACGCGTTAAAAATAAAATAGTCTACCATGTTAGGTAAGCCCAATAGTTACTTTAAAAGATACAGAAATTGTGCAAGTAAGGGTTTTTTCTAGTGACCCGTTGTAACGTAGACATGAAAAAAATATAGAAACAGTTGGGTTGCCGACCGTTGCAGCATTGTTGGTTGTTGTTACATTGTTCAGTACCGAGTTCGGTTTTGGCCTAGGCCAACTGTAGCCTAGTAGGCCTATCTATGTTGTAGGCCTATATGGGAGAGTCTTGGTTAGATATGCTACTTCGAAAGGTCACACACATAATAATGGGCACGCCGACAATAGAGCGACCGACATAAGAGCGAAGGGATCTATCAACGGGGCTTATCAAAGGGCAAAATGAAAGGAAATACTGTCAGTAATAATTATTTGTCATTTATATATTCCCTTTAGTGCTTTTGGGAATTTGTTTCGATGGTGCACGACCATTTGCAGAACAAACTGTTACTCTTCCTCATTATCTGACCAGGGCTTCATTAAATAACTTCATGAGAGCAACTCCTTTCTTCGCCGAAGTGGTGCAGAAATCAGGTAGTGCTTTTGTAAGTGGATTATGTATCGGAGGAAGCCTCTTTGGAAGTTCATCAGATCTCTGATTGTTGCGCATGCTGTAGACCATGCTCTGCTTTTCGTCGATGGTGACTGAATCGTCAAAAAGGCTGAGGCCATCCAGGGTCTCCGACAAAATACCAAAGATGTCATTAAATGCTGTTAGGGCGACCTGTGAGACTTCCTTGTCTTGGTTGGTATGGATTGCCTTTATGCATTCTAGATCGTTCTTTGGGGCTCATTGGGTGGGTACAGATGAACCAGTACTTCACGTAAGTTGTTGTCACAAAAAGGGACACTCGAAGTAAATGATTCCACACCTTTTGAGAATAGGATTGTCGAGATGCCCTCTGAGCTCTGGCGTTGTTGAATGGGAAACTGATCCCTGAAAAGCCACATCTTGATCGCATAGATCGCACGTGCCATCCAACGCGCGCGGTGAAATGCCCCTGGTTACCTGAACTTTATTCTTTTTGGTGGAATTCCTCCTTGAAAAATGACTGTTAGCTCTAGTAGCTCTTTGTAGTCGTCGCTGTGATAGTCAGTACTCAGTTGGTGCAATGCAAAAGCATGACATTGTCTCGAATTTCTGTGACACGCTGTGCTGCATCTTTATCCTCCATTGCTGTGCGATACTTGGCTTGATCTATTTGCGGCCAGAAGTCGCGGAAATATCCAAAGCGTTCCAATTTTGGAGACCTTGCAAAATCATGCAGTGAAAACATTTTTCCAGAACAATTTCAGAAACGTAATGTCGACATGTCAAGAGTTCCTTTCCTAATTCCGTTTCCAGCTTGATGCATACACCGCCCTTGCAACCCGTGTTGCTTGCCGCTGTGTCGAAACACGTGGCCATGATTCTGTCTTCCAATCCCCAACTTCTGATATCGGCCAAACATGCATCTGAAATGACGGCATCTGTCCCGGATTGGAGTTTGGGGATGGCCAGTAGCTTGGTCACATCCTTGCCAGATACCATTATTGGAAGGCGATCAACACACCCTCGTCCCTCGTCCTGTATCACCTGTCATGATCTTGTCGTCCCAATGAACAGTAAGAGGAACCTTAGGATCGAAAGATTCACGTATCTCTGCTGCTAGGGCTGCACGGTTATCTTTCCTAGCTCGATGGATCGCTGAAAAACTGATAATCAGCTCACCAGCTGGTGCTGCATATATAGATTGGATGCACCGAGAGCAGACAAAATGTGAGAGGCCTTCCTGCTGCTGGTTTTGGAGCGATCTAGAGCTGCTGCAACATCACGAGTAACTTCAGAGATTGTTCCCTTTCGCTGCTTTCGTGGCCAAGCAGATGTCGAAGGTTCTGGCTCTTTTCCCGAGCTATCTGATGACTTTTCCCAACAGAGAAACCTCCTTAGCTGTGCTAGCACGATAAATTTCCTCACGCTCTGAAAGTGCTGCTGACCTTGCCAGCGTCCTCTCTTCTTGCCTTGCAAGTTTGATATCAATGCCTGCCATGGAACCACGTCGTCGTTTCTCATGCTGTGCTTTTAAAAACTGCCGATCCTCTTCTATCTTAATTATTGTCATCGCATCTTTATACGCAATATCAAAGGATCCTGCAGGGAATCCTTGAGAGAATCGCGTTTTCCCCCTTCAGTTTCTGACTCCCTTGAAATATTTTTGTCGAGGTTTTTGCCATTCCTTATGAAGATGTCGTAGCTGATCCCAAACACGATTCTTAGCCCTCGTTGGAATCCGTGCTCTTTCCCAAATTGGAAGTACCATTGGTTAGCGTTTCTTTCACGCTGTCATCCAGACTCTGATTTCTTAGTGTATGGAAATTGAACAGCACCTTGAGAACCTCTCCTCGTGCAGGTAGTTTCGCATAACCGAAGTATTCTTCAGTACTGCTTATCATAAAAATTTCTGAATTTTTAAAATCAATTTTATCATCTCACCTGCGATATGATGCATTAATAAAAACCACTACTACCCGCCATTTGCAACACGAGACCAGTGACACAAACAGCACGAGATCAGTTACGTCATCATCGTGAATATTTATTAGTTGGGAACCGGCCACTAAGAAAGGGTCTAAGGCTCGCATGTATTGAAATCTTGGATAGAATGCCTATACTCGTAATGCAACCGGGTTCCTATAATTTTGCGCTATCATCGAGAGACCCTCCTCCGACAATGAAACAAACACAGTAAGCGCTAAGGTAGTCGGTAAATTCGCCATGTAATGATTTGTAAACCAGCAGTGCAAGTATGTATTTAATGCGGTACTGCACTGGAAGCCAATGTAGTAGTGGCGTCACATGGCCGTATCTCCGACAGTTGCAAAAAAGTAAAGTACCCGACAGAATCGCCTGAATAGCGGCAGAATCGTTTTTTGGCGTCATTGTTTTGCACAGTTGAAGAGGCCTAATAATGGAGGTGTTTTGCGAGCAGTTTTGTGGATCGAAAAGTTTTCACCCATAACCGTTGCACTCCACTATCATAGATTCTAAATCCGTAGGATATCTATAGTACAGGAGGGGGTGTTTACGTTAAAATTCAGCAACAGTCGTATGCTCATCCGTAGATCGTCGTAGGTCTTAATGTTTTCTGGTGCCAGCCGGAGATGTGCGGAAGGGCGAAATTACTTCCGCGACCGGATGTCCGTGCATTACACAATCGTGCTTAGTGCCAGCCGTTGCCAGTCTCAAAGGAGGAGGGCGACGCTAATGGTCTTTGTTACTACACAGCGTTGTTAAACTGCAGAAAAGTAGACGACAAATAAGGGCCTGGAATAGACGTACATGTTCGGTCTATATGTTTCTTTTGCATTGTAGGTTATTCTACTGGAGACCTATTTTATTGTATTGTGTAGCCTTGTGTTTTTACATTTACCGGGCGTAGAGGTGGAACTGCTTGTTACAATTATTGATATATTGTACGATAGGCCTATTGTTATAAGATAGAAACCCGTTTTTAGGAGGATTGTGAAAAAGTCCTTTAAAATAAATAAATAAATAAATAATAATAATAATAATAATAACGACAATTTATATGGCGCCGTAACGCGGCCATACCGCTACAAGGGCGCCTCACGTACAACTAATGATAGCTGTGCATTAGGGTATAGCAAGAAATATGTTTTGGTTTAAAATGAACTTTGGCACAATCAGAGAGGTTGCTCCTGTCCCTAAACATAAGTATTAAAGAAAGATTGCATCAAATTTATGGCATCTAACTTTGCCGCCGAGCAACCAAAGTTTTGTCTACTTTCGCAGTTGTAAACCATGGCAAAAAAGACGTGTACTGTGGAAATACCTTATTAAAAATGGCGTTAAAACTAGAAAGAAAGTTCCTGCCCCGTATTATGGGTGTGCTTCCGAGTTGCCAAAAAATCAGCTACATGTAATTGCAAATGTTAGACAGTTTTACATGATTAGAAAATCAGAACATTCAAAACAACTCCAGCGTCAAAATTGCGAAGGAAGTTGCTACAAATGTCATTGATGTCTGAATTAAAGCTGGAATTCCCACTAGCACCTTAAGATCCACAGAACACAAGTTGGAAGATTTGCATAAAGAAATAAGGAATGTTATGAAAAAGAAAGCATAAAATTAAGAAACAGCCATTAAAGAGCTCAGAGTGAATAGCTCGAAATTGTTTAGGGAAAGCTCTAACTGCTTGTCAGACGCTTGATGTCGTAAGTTTCAAACCAATTCATGGAGGTTTGCCAGAAATTAGAGGTTTTCAGAGTTTGAGTAAAGATCAAAGTTTCCTCTATGAAATGTGTTTGGCTGTTGAAAGTGGATCGATTTCAGAAAGTTTAATTAGCAGAGAGAATGGAAAGATAGCCCACAGTCATTGGCTTACTACTGCTAATAGGTTATAGGCCTACTCATTACGCCTTTACGTATCGACATCCCAACCATTCCAAAGTTTATTTTTTACATTAGCAGAATACATTATCAAAGTATATGATCCTATTTGGATTGAAATAAAGCTGAAGCCCCAGTGTTATGATGGTGCTACTCATTATTTGAAAGCTATTCATTTATCACGTTCTTACCATCCATTGAGAGATAGGTCGTTGATAAATGTATGCAACAGAATGGCTTCTATGGTCATTGGTCACCAAGAAAATGTGTTACTGAATATGATGATTGATGAGAGAAAACACATACGAGATCTGACAGCCAGAAGAATTAAAGTAGAAAGGGAAGATGATCGTTGTCACCATAGCAGTTCTAGTGATGTTAGAAAATTCACAATCCCGAAACTCAGTTTTGAAGCCACTGACTATACTTAACTATGAGCTAGTAAAGTGGTTGGATTTTCACAGATGTGACCTCCTATAACTTGCAAGTTTACAAAAAATGACCGTGAGGAAGCCATTAAAACAGTATGACAGATCTTGAAAAATACCCTTGCTTCACGCTAGCAGTAAAGAGCCATGTCAAAGTTGTTACAGATGCAGCAAGGTCAGTTTGTTGAAAGAACGTAGAGAAGGCTGCATTCGAGCAAAGCTCGAATCCCGCAAAAACATGGCCAAATATACCACAAAAAGTGATTGGAATTCATATTATAAGTGAAACGTAGGCCTATTGTGTGCTTGTGAATTTTTTTCCGAAGTAGGGCCTAAACGTAATTAAGGATTACAACTTTTTTAACCTTAACAGATTATTCCATGTATTATATTTCGAATATTGTATTGCTTGTATCTCATAATTGTCAGAATTGTCAAAGAAATTAACCTGTTCTATAAACTGCAGCTTACAATATTCATATAATTACTACTTCAGTTAATAAAATAATATAATTTCAACGGTGTTTTTTCGGTACCTCAATAGACGCATTGTGCGGTATATTGCAATAACTTGAGAGACATGGCGGCAAAGTTAGGCATCACACTAAACACATAATATCTATACCAGACACTATCCTATGCATAGGAGCATCAAATTAATATATGCCATACATAATCTGTTCTGGTCACTATGCCCTACTGTGCATATCAAAAAGGTCTTTTAGTCTTTGGGGTTTCTGCCCCATCACTAGACTCAGAGTTTTTGACACAGTCTATATCACAGCTATCACGATCTGAAGTATCAGATTCAAATAAATTGGCTGCTGTTTTAATACTACTGTACCTGGACTTTGGATCAGTAGTAATAGATTGTCTCTGCACTATTCATTGAATCATCTGTGAATCCAACAAGTAAATTTCAGAATAAGATCTGGTAGAAGGTTTTGAACATGCCAACCTTTGAGCAACTCTGAGTAGGCTTCTTGAAGGGAACTGTAGGGCCTATAAATTCCCGGAATGAATCAATCCTAGTCAGTTTCCAATTAAAACGTACTGAAAACAAGCAAGTCAATAAAGAGATTAGAAACACCGGATACATTAGACTAGACTGTTTGTTGTTGGGTATTTTAGGATTTTTCTTGCAATGTAATTTTTTTAATAGGCTAAAAGAATAATTTAAATTTAAACTTGTACAAAGTTCCAATAATCTAATTTTCTAATATGTTAATAATATGTTCTGACCCGATGCCAAACTTTAGCCGGAACAATTGTCTGGCTAAAGTTTTGAAAATCATTTTGAAAATCATTGTTTTGAAAAATATTATTATTTACTTTTGATAGGAAGTGACTTTCCCTTTTTACAAAATGGTGGATTAATTTGAAATTGGTTATGGATAATATAAGAAAGTGTAAGTAAATATAAATAAATAATTAAGCTTAGGAAAGCCTTAAATGTACAGAAGTCAAGAAAATTGTTTTAAAAATTAACATGATTTATTTACTCCTCAGCTCTAATTTGTTCTATTTTATATAATTATTATTTAATCATTTATTCATACAACCGATCATCAGAGAATAAGGTATCCAATAATCCAGTGACGTCAACTTACAACACAGTCGTCGTTATGTAGAAGTATTGGCCTTCTTTCGCAATTGTGCTACATTCTGGTGGTTCTGTTGGAAATTGCAGTCTGCAAGTTAACTTGGTATTTCAACGTGAAAGAGATTTCCATTGCTGTCAGGCAATGCAGTGGTAGTTTTGTCACCAGTGTCATTTTCACTTGCTCCTTGTACCGGTTCGAGTCTCTTTGAGGCGATTACTGCGTTATTCCTTCAAGCACAATTGCTCTGCACCACGGAGTCTCTGTCCTTTGGTAGCCTACTGTGTGCAATTTTGAACCTTGGATGGAGGGTACGGTACAATCAAAGACAGTCGTATTCGTAAAACTACCTTATATGCTGTTGGAACAGCCATTTTTAATGCAAGGGCGACCGTTGATGCTACAAGTGCGTCGGCACAAGAGGGCAGAGGGTATTTCTTCCCTTCCTGAATTGACTAGGTGCTCCTTTAGTATTCAACTTTGACCTTAACTGATTTCATTAGTATTGCTTTGAAAAAGACCTTTCATTGGAAGAAGTAAGTTTCATCTTCCTAGCCAAAATACCAAGTCAGAAACAAAACTTTAGGAGTTAAATTCAAAATGAAGTTGTTAGAGCCAGTAGATCAATAAATGTTAGATTTTTTAAAGGTACTAAAACATTTGACACCAAAGAGCTATAATAACGAGAAAAAAAGTGAAAATGAAGGAAAATTAAATAAGTTTAGGGAATGGTTAAAAGTCGTACCCTCATCCTGACATGTGGATTTGTCCCATGAGGCTCTTCTTTTAAAATTTCTGTTTGCGCTCACTCTCAAAGTGGTGCCGATGCTCGTTGATATTTAATACGCCAAAATGACTCAACCAAATATGACACCTTTACAGATTAGTTAGCGATAGCCAAAAGTAGGCCCTACACGTTAACTGCTTTATAAAAATACTTGGAATAAGACAATCAAGCAACTGCACTATTCTCTTTGAGTAGAATTACAAAGACGTTACAAAGAAGCCGCCGATAAGCACTCACCATTTAGTATTACAGCTGCTAAGCAATGTATACAATTACGAATGTCAAAATAAAGTGCCTACAAAATACCTGTGAGATCATAATCGATTATGCTTTATCGCCATTTGCTGCAATTTGCTAAACAATTGCTAGAATGTTGTTCAACCAATTACGCTTAAGTAGAAATCAAATCTGCTGTAATTTAGACATTATTAAAACAAAAGTATCTCTGATTACTTTTCTAGTTATTGTATTCTTGCGTGCAGCTATTACTTCTGCACGGACTCAGTCTGTCTGTTATCTTCAACCTGCTTTCGTCGACTGGCGAATACAATCTTCATCAAGGAATAAATCAGCTCTATTACCTCGGCCGCTGTCAGGACATAGATCCCGAGCCAGAGATTCAAGGAACCGCCGAGATTTGACACCATTGTGTCCCATGACACAGCTGGGACGTTGTTAATCAGCTGAACGCTTTTCATTTGCATTTTCACGGTGATCTTGATGAAGTTCTGCTCGATCAATTTCAGATTCTGTAACTGATCGAATATTTCCGGCTCACTCAAGTTATTGGGGTTCTTCCACAGGTTCTCGTAGACCGCGAATTTCTTCTTATACCGATCGTCGGAGCGAAGGTAAAAGTCATAGAATCCCAGGTGGTAGTAAATGTTGGGCCATTGGGCTGTTGAACTGCTGTACTCATATTGCGTTTCAGAACATTCGAGTGGACAATCACATGCGTCTCCATCGGGAGCAAATTCCCAGGAACAACGGAGAACCTTCCAAAACTCGTCTGTTATGTTGTTGTCGACGATATACTTTGGAGAATTTTCGAGAAATCGTGTGATGTTAGCGCAAACAGTGTAGTTGCTCATCTGCAATTCGACGTCGGTAAAATACTCGAAGATGTCAATGCAACTGCACATCTGTATGAACTGGCGCTGTCTACACAGACTTATGCACGTTGCCTGGCCATAAGGTGGTGACTCCTTCTCACCAGGGTAGATGCTATCACGCCTGGTGCAATTGTCGTATGGATATGGCCTTCGGGTGATATTATTCTGCTTCACGGTAACAATCAACTCTGTACCTGGAGCTACGTATATTGCAGTCGACGGCCGTGGTTTTACGTCTCTCGGGTGGATCATGACTCTGATCCCTCTCGACAGAGGAACTCGAATCCAATCGTAAAATGAGTTAATTGTCTTCGAGAAGAAATTATCGAGAAAGACAATCGTGCTGATTCCAGCACCGTCAACGTACGCTTCTGGCCGAAGCGTCTTGCAGACTTGAAGTGGTTTATTCAGAGACGAGAACTGACTGCAATTGGATGGTACAAAGAAATCCCAATCGTAGGAATCGCAATTCACTACAAAATCGTTGTCGGAAGATATTGCTATGATATCGCCGTCATTCAGCAAAGGGATGTTTGCACTAAAAGTCGAAATCATCTGGTGGAATCTCCAGACAGTATCGTTAGTTCTCATGTCATCTGGAGCTTGATCTCTTATAAACTGAAGCTTCTCCAAATACTTTTCGTATAACGGAAGATAGCTTTTAAAATCCGATACCGGAAAAAGATTGCAAATTGTGATATCCGGAAAATTCGGTTTACTGTTAACCACTAAAAAGTTTCTGGCAACTGAATAACGGTTGTAGTTCATGAGAACCGTAACGACTTGAAACAGCAACATCGAAAAACAGACTAACAACGAAATCAGCCAGAAAGTGCGAACAACCCAACTGTGAGCTTTTATTGTGCGGCTTACACCTTTCACACCAGTAGTTTCGCCAAACTTTTGCAACTCTCGTTTTATCTGGTCATACATGGTTGATAAGTTGAATCACAAACTCGTGTAGTTTAAGTGCTTGCTTTTGTTATTTCTCTAGATGGGTAAAGGAACGTGTGACTTACTCTTCTACGAAGTAGCTGTGGTCTGTTTCGAATGCGCCCTATAGAATCCACAAAACCTACCTCAACAGTTGTACATGACACAGGTAGGCCTACACCATGATCTCTAGGCTCAGTCACATCAATGCCCACAGGCTTAAACAAGCGCAAGCGGTCGTTGCAGCTCTACCGTAGCTGCCGTATAACTGACTTGCAGATTATCAGACTCCATTAGTCCTACAAAAATCTATAGATTGACGCACTGAATCAATGACCAAATGAGCAATGCGTTGGCTGACGTTGATGAGTGCATCAGCTGCACTGGGTAGTGTCGCCCACAATTGAAAATCTATAGACATTAGTGCTTTTTGAAACAATCAATACCAGACTATTTATGCGTCAGAGGAAACAAAGTCGACATATACAATCATGTATTTATGGTTTGCGTACATAAACCAGCGAATTCGTTTCCATTAATGTAAAGCCCAATGTCCGTCCATTTTTAGACGTCTAATTGTCTGCTGCACTGTTGTCGCTAGTAGGGTTCTTAAAAGCACTTTGCGAGATGCACATTAGCAAAATTGCTTTTACTGAATTTGCTGATGAGTGGCCTACCATCAATTGTGTAACTACGAACCCAATGTTTAGATTGTTTAGCAACTGCGGGTGCACTACTGCACAAGACTAAAGCTGCAACTAGGGACCGTGTAAAGCCTGATGAATTAGTGAAGACTGTTTTCACAAGTCCTACATGCAAACAAAATATGAAGTAATTTAATTTGGCTACTGAAGAACGCAGTAGCTAATAACTTCTATGGCGCCGGTGTCTATGGCGCCCGCTCGATGAGGGACACGATCAGCGAAGAACTCGAGGCAATAAAGGAATGGGCTACAGATAACGATCTCCGGATGAACACAAATAAGCACAAAAAGATGCTGGTCGCCCGATGATTATGAACATCTATCTTGCCACATCTTATCCAGGGCATGGAGCGTGTAACCGAGATGAAGATCCTCGGCGTCATCCTTCGAGGCGATCTCCGGGCCACATCGCACGTTGAACGGGTCTTGGGATCGTGCACTGGATCTCTTCAAGCACTTAGGGTGCTAAGAGCCCTTGGACTATCTCCCGAGGCGCTGTCCACCGTTGCCAGGACCTCGACAGTCTCCCGCCTCCTCTACGCGTCGCCCGACTGGTGGGGATTCACATCGGCAGAAGATCGCTCGAGATTCGAACGCTTCCAGAGGAAAATGCAACGGATGCAGTTCCTCTCATGATCCGACATCGAGCCACTCACGGTGAAGGCGAACGCCGCTGACGCGCGTCTGTTGAGGGCGGTGACAAAAAAATGACGCGAACGTCTTGCGGAGACTCTTCCCGCCCACCGCTCAGCGCCATTACAACATGCGCCTCAGTTATCACCCCATCCAACTTCCGATAAAAGACGACAGAAATGTCGTACCAAGAATTTCTTATAAAATACGGTAACATACATACGCTAGTTTAAGCCTTCTA
The DNA here is from genome assembly GCA_020284085.1 of Aporrectodea caliginosa. Lineage (NCBI taxonomy): Eukaryota > Metazoa > Annelida > Clitellata > Crassiclitellata > Lumbricidae > Aporrectodea > Aporrectodea caliginosa. The sequence continues at coordinate 536,322 of JACEVL010000520.1, forward strand.
GCGAACGGTAAAGTACCCATCAGCAACTGTTACCCCTATATTAGATTTGCCTGCCTTTTCATTATGTAACTCGCTGCGGTTTGTGAGTCTGTTTTATTCAACGAAGATACATATAAATATAAAATGTGCAATGCATTAACCGATACCGCACGATAAATGAAAATGGATTTCTTTCAATAAAAAGTCAGTGAATCAATATTACTCAGTAGGCTATTCAACATGTTTGCGAATTTGCTTCGAGGCGTTATGACCATTCAATGAAATGATTTTATTAAGCTAAGCTGAAAGTAGTATAATTATTATATGTGCCAAATATAAAAACCAAAATCGGTGAACCAATGACCTCAACGAATTGCACATGTCAACATGGATTTCAGACTTCGGTAGAGAGACCGGGGGGAAGTAGCAAATTTCGAATTGCACACGTTTTTGGGAATTTATAACAAGAACAATTGCAATCTTTTTAATCAGACTATGGCCTTATATTTTAGATATAGGCTAATTATAAAGGAAACGCATTAGATGGATTTAAATATCAAATACCGGTATAGCAATAAGACCATAAAAATGATGAGCATCGCCGGGTGACAAGTTAACCAGTAACTGGGTATGTTGTAAAATGAGCACTGGCATATTGTAACGATACTGGGGATGAAAGTTCAAAAATATAAAATTTTGCTTCTTTGCTAAATTGTAACACTAAATTTCTTGTAACTACGCGTTAAAAATAAAATAGTCTACCATGTTAGGTAAGCCCAATAGTTACTTTAAAAGATACAGAAATTGTGCAAGTAACGGCTTTTGCAACTTGCAAGTGACCCGTTGTAACGTAAACATGAAAAAAACATAGAAACATAGTTGGGTTGCCGACCGTTGCCGCATTGTTGGTTATTGTTTACTATTGTTCAGTACCGAGTTAGGTTTAAACCTAGGCCTACTGTAGCCTAGTAGGCCTATCTATGTTGTAGGCCTATATGGGAGAGTCTTGGTTAGATATGCTACTTACAAAGATCATAAACACATAATAATGGGCAAAAGACGCCGACAATAGAGCGACCGACATATGTGCCCAAAAGCCATCATATCAGTGACTCTAACAAAACCACCATTTGACACACAATGCAGTTACGGTCATTCTTCTGAGGTAAGGTCTTGTTTCAGAATTTTCCTCTTCCATAAATATTCGTTAGTCAAATAACCCCCGTAGAGATAAGCCCATTACTCTGATCTCGAGTGCCCAAGAACAAACTCTAATCCAGTCAAAATACGAAGGATGAATTTCAGCTCCGAAATTGTTTGATAAATATACGCAGCGGAAATGGCAGTAAGCAGTTAACTTCCCTCTTTTGGTTTTAATGTTTCGCAAAAGTTAAGCTATGAGAATTCCAATTCACAGAATTTAAAGTGGATACCGACGAAGACTAAACAGAATATTCTATCCCTATACACAACCCATTGAATTAAACACAATGTTGTACTAAATTCTTGATCTTCACGCAGTATTTGAATAAGAGGGATCAACGCCGGTTGCTTTGAAGTTTGTCTTACAAAGTTACCATAATTTGGCTCCAACGACTGCGATAACGACACACACCCTTTTTTACCAGACACTGCAACAGTGGCACTATAAGAATGAGTGTAGGTCTTCCCTGACTGAATGCCTACTGATGGATATCGTTTAGAGTCATAATATGACTCTTCATGTACTGATGAAATAATTGTTTCCTGTATCATAAAGTTGGATTGATCGATAGGATTCAAGAAAGCCTCTTCCCCTAATTATAACTAATGTCCATAGTTAAACTGAAAACTTTCTCTGTCTATATCTTCGCAGGCAATATTACAAAACCCTAACCTACTGTCGAACACACTCATTTCGTTCAGACATGGATCATGACTAGCGCATAAATGAGTCAGCCGGACGATAATACACAAACTCGGGCAATACAATTTACTTGAAAAATACGCTTCCGTTTCCGGAAACGAGCACTGTGTATTGTGTCAGGAAACATTTGCCGTACGGTACAAATTGGCTTGAACGTGCAGTATGTAAGTAAAGCTTCCCGTCAAGACGATCTAGTTTCGGCAAATTGAAAACCACGATTACACAACTGTTTTACTGTGATCTGTGGCTACGCCTATGGTGGCCAACTATGCATTTGATAAATATATGATGACAATTTTAATTCAACGAGTTAATACAATTCCAAGGCGAATTCAGTTTTTATACGACGAGTGACTTGAACCCATCGGTTGATGCCTTGTGCATTAGTAGAGGTCTGCGGGTAGAGCATTTTTGCTACCCGACCCGTACCCGTAACACAGGACTGGTACCCGTACACGTACCCGACCCGTACTCGAAATTACTACCCAACCCGACCCGACCCGTACCCGCGGGTATACCCGTACCCGTACTGTACCCGCCACATTATTAATAGGACTTCCCATAATACCAGTCCCTACCAGTCCAATGGTCTTACAAAGCATGTGGTAGTAATAATAATAGTTTGACCATCATGGTGATGATCACTGTAATAGTAATAGTAGTAATAATAAAAATAATAAGAATAATAAGAATAAGAATAATAATAATAAGAATAATAATAATAAGAATAATAATAATAAGAATAATAATAATAAGAATAATAATAATAAGAATAATAATAATAATAATAATAATAACTTGTTTCGGGGGGCCCGCAGGAGACAGCACGCCTCTTTCAGCGTTCTTCAAATTGCACACAACGATTCAGCTTTTCGTTGCACGTTTACACATTTGACCGGTGAAGATGACCTTTAACTCCAGAACGATAAAACATTTCGGATAGTTCCTTAGAACCTGAAGGATTACACTTACCTAGGGCGATTAAAAAAAATAATAAAAATAACTTTTATTCAGCCAACCATAACACGGGAGTTTGGAACAAAATACCGCTATTTGAATAGTTTATTTCTCAGAGGGAAAGGGGTGACAGACTTGATGTTTCAACTATTCCTAGCCTCAACTACTGTAACTGCATCAACCTGTTTTAAAGAAAACACGGCTGCTGAACTGCCAGGGTCGGCGTCAGCAACATCTGATCTCGGTTGTCGGGCCTGAAACCCGGATGAGACGAAATGATATGTAAAACACTACTATTGGATTGTGCTAACTGAAACAAGCCATTTTGTAACTTACAATTGAGCATCTGTAAATGAATGTCAAGCTCACTAAGGAGCACGGACATAGGTCAAAACAAGAATATGGTACTTAGACTGGATACCGCCATTATGATAACTCTTTGAAGGTGCAGGACTCACAATTACATGTAACGCCAAAACTTCAGTTTGGTACGGGTAAAACCGTACCCGTAATGCTCCTAACCGTACCCGACCCGACCCGTAAAATGTCTACCCGACCCGTACCCGACCCGCGGGTACGGGTCGGGTACGGGTAAACCCGCGGGTACGGGTATACCCGCAGACCCCTATAGCAGCATTAGACACCGGCGCAATAGAAGTTGCTAATTACAATTTCACGAGCTGTTCCATGAAACTCAGGTTTTAGTTAAGTTGGAAACACAGCTCCAAAGTTTATCGCGTGATTGTTGCCTTAGATATTCATATATATATGTAATGAATAGGCCTAGTTCCCTCTCGATGAACATTTACTTTGGAGTTCCCAAGGTCTATTCGAGGCCCCTTATTATTCTTAATAATATATAAATGATTTACCAAATGCTTCCTCCCGTATGGTGTTTATAGCCTACTATTTGCTGACGATTCTAATGTATTCTGTCCCCATACTTCTGTAGACTCCGTGTACTATGCTGCAAATACAGAGTTAAAATTCATAACTGAGGGGTTCCATGCTAATAAATTAACTCTTAACCTCGAAAAACAAACTATATTATTTTAAAATTCCACAGGAAAGACAGTCCTACTGAACATTTAAGGATATGCACAGAGGGTGCCCCAGAACGGACGACAGAAATTACAGGCCCATTATAGGCAGAGCTGTCACGGGCTCCTAAACTATCTTTAGGTTTTCTGATAAAAATAATAAAAACAATGAAATAGCAAAAGTGCGGTTATGACCTGCGACATTATATTTGTAGATACAACTATTGTAGTTAAATGTCAGTAATATTATATTTAGCAAGGCATAAATTGTAAACTTTGAATAACTGATTATAATGTTTTTCATAAGTTGATTGCGGGCCCCGCCCGGGCCCTTAAAAGTCGCCTAGCCCCTGGGCACGTGCCCCTACCCCCTCTCGGCGGCCCTCGGCTCGAATCCCTTACAGGGCCCACACCAAAAATAAATTCTCAGAGTTTAATTTCCTGCAAATCGACCAGATAAGGAATGCACAGATAGGGGAGTTTATGCTCAGATATGATCGTGGCATAATACTTTTAATATTTAATCGTTTGTGTGGTCAAAGCTCGTACATCCACTCCAACCTGACTAGAACTTCCAATCTATAACACAAGCCTTTTGCCCATACAAATACCACATTATTCTCTGTCAGATATGTAGCCTATGGGTTTCAATTTGGAACGCGATTCCACTGTCTATTGGGCAACTTCCTAAATTATGCCCCTTTGAAAAGAGGGCTGCATCACTTTTTAATTGGAAATAAAAATTGACCCAAGGTTCCCAAGTTTCTGTCTGATACAACAGCAGTTACTGATCCATCCCATCCACATTTTCTAAACGCGATTAAATGTGTTGGGCCTAAATTGCTTCAGAGCAATTCATATAAATTGACTGTAAACCTTATACGTGGGTTGCTGAGTCATTAGTTAAGATTTATCTTCTGGTTCTTTAATACGCTTAGATAAGACCAGTTAATTAAGTCCATTGGCTTTCCTCATGAGGAAACTTAGGGGCCCCATTTTGCGGGGCCGTAAGACCCGTTCAGGGTCCTCTGTGTGACTCTATTTTTATTGATTGCTGCTATTGTTCTTGGTTGGTCACCACATAAGCTGATTTGATTTGATTTGATATATAAATATAAATATATATATTATATATAATTATATATCTATAATAATTATATTTGTTATCGTCTCTGCTGAAGGTTTGTGAAAGTGTAGGTCATTCCTCCACAATTCAACATGGTTGCTGTCCTATTGGTTGGATTTCGTTTAACAAAATCGAAAAAGTAGAAACAGATTGATATCTTTGTTAAATTGCAAAGTGTATTTAATAACAACGATCAAACGCTAAAATATCATGCAACGATTGACGACATCAAAGAAGATTGCGGAAAAAAATCATTGTTGAAAATGTCATAGATTGCTTCAAGAGCTATTAATAACAACAAGTATAATTATAAGCAGCTAATTACAAGCATCCACTTAAGACAGAAAAACTGTTTGAAAAGACCAATTAGAAAGTAGAAATATTAGTTACAAATGCACCAAATCAGAACGGTAAACGGCAATAATACTTAACAAACAGTCACACTTAGGAGTAATTCTTAATGAAAAATATTTAAATAAACTTAAAATTATATAAACGTCAAAAACGCCAATAAACACAAGCCACAAATAGAAGAAAACCGGACACAGAATATCGACTCTTTACATTATACTCTTAACTTTGGGCAATCTGTCAGCTATGTATGACATTGTGTTGCTTTTTCGAGCACAATCACTAGAGCTGAGAATGTTTCCACAATCTGGAAGAGTCCATTGCAGTCATACGACAAGAGTTTTACGAGGTCCAAGTTTAAAAATCCAACAATCTTTCCCAACTACTAAAGAAATGACATTCACTCATCTGATAGTTTGGAGAGCAGTAAAAATCGCGAGAAGTAAAACCCTCATTAACGTAGACGCATTATTGTTCAGCAAAACATACGTATCCTTCGTCCCGCGTCTTTTTTAACCAATTAGGCTAATTCGCGGCTCATAATCTCCACAATTAGGCAGCCTGATTTTCAATCTTCTTTCTTCCCACAGCTATCTTCACTAACGAATAAATCAATTCGATGATTTCAGCTGCCGTCATTATTGATACTCCAAGCCAAAGATTCAAAGATCCGCCGAGATTTGAAGTTAATGTATTCCAGGATACAGCTGGCATGTCTTTCACCAACTGCACGATTCTCCCGCTTATTTTAACCCTGACCTGAAGGAAGTTCTCTTCAATTAATTTCAATTTCCGGAGTTCCTCAATGGTTTCTGCATCGCTTTGACCATCAGAGTTGTTAAAAATCTTCTCGTAGGCTACAAATTTCTCACGATATCGGTCATCGTTGCGAATATAGACATCGTAAAAGGCCAAGTGATAATGGATATTTGGCCAATCAGCTGATGAACTACTGATATCGTACTGTGTTTCAGAACACGTGTCAGGACAGTCGCATATGTCTTCTATGGGAGTAAAATACCAATAGCAGTTCAATAAACTCCAAAAGGGTTGTGTGAAACCTCCGTGTTCTGTATGCATCTGTGGATTCTCAAGATGTTTTGTGAAGTTAACGCAGAACGTATAGTTACCCATTTTCAATTCAGAGTCAGTAAAATATTCGTAATGACCGATACAGCCGCATGCTTTTATGGTCTGGCGTTGTCTACATAGACTGTTGCACATTCGTTGGTCGTATGGAGGCGAATTTTCTTCTTGGAGAAATATTCGTTGTCTATCGCTGCAGTTTCCGTAGGGATGAGACAATCTCGTAATATTGTGTTGTTTAACATCGATTGAGACACTTGTGCCAGGAGGTACGTAAACTGCGACACGGTTATCTGGTTTCGTGCCTTTCGGATGAATCATCACTTTGATTCCGGTGCCCGAATTAATTCTAATCGAGTCGAAATACGAATCTATGATTGTTGGCATTAAGTCGTTTATAAACACTACCGTAGAAATTACAGCAGCTGTGCTATTTGGTGTAAGAGTTTTGCACAGTTTAAGCGGCTTATTCAACTTTGAAACTGTGTCACAGTTCATTCTAGTGAAAAAATCCCATTCATAGGAATATGAAGTAACTATCAAATCGTTTAGTTTTGCCTTGCCATTGAAGTCTTCTAAAAAAGGAATGTTGGCGTTAAACGTTTCTATCAATTTAAGAAAATTCCATAATTCAATATTGTTCTTTAGTTTTTCAGGAGCTTTGTCCTTAATAAATTTGATATTTTTTAAGAATATATCGTATAACTCATAAAACTGCTGTTCGTCCGCGATCGAAACGGTATTGCAGATTGTGATATCAGGAAAGTTCGGTTGACTCGGAACCCACAAGAAAGTATTCGTAACTCCATAGTTGAAGTAAATGATTGCAAGGGTGATCACTTGGAATAAAAGCATTGAAAAACAGGCAAGCAACGCCACCAACCAAAATATTCTCACAATTCGACTGTGAGATTTAATAGTACGACTGACGCCCTTGATGCTTGTGCTCTCTCCGAACTTTCGTAACTCTTGTCGTATCTTTTCTTGCATAATTTAGTCTAATAGTTGGAAACTGTGAAATGACGCTTAGGCACAAATTATGGAACAAGTATTCATGTCTTCTTAAAGATTGATTAAAACACACCTGCTTGAAATGGAAGCCTTCGTGACTCGAGAAGACTTAGCTGTTAATTTATATTTGGATATTTCTCATGAACTGATCACTGTTTCAATCAAGCACATGAATGTTCTTTCGTAAAGAAGGAGAGGATACCGTCGAAGACAAACGGAACACGAAGTCAACTCTTTGCACTGAAAAACATTGGTTCAGATCACGGTGTATCTAGCAGATTAATCGAAGCAGCAGATTTTAAAGTCGTCACCACTGTTGCTCAAATGAACTGCGACACAGAACTTTATCACCGGAAAACTAAACAATAAATCCGTCGCAATACTAGACAAGTCGTATGCAAGGAACACGATCCTTCGGTGTAGGCTACCCAACAGTTAGGTTGTCTGCAGTCGCAGGACGAGACGAGATTTGACTCTTCATTCCTGGTTTTATTGCAGTAAAGTAGGCTATGTTGCCTAAACGTTCAACACACCAACATTCTTTTGTTATATGGAGCCGCAATGATAATGAATTATGTGCAAATGGCAGAGTCCATGAAATCGGTGACCATCGGCCTACGCCTTCAAATTGAACTAGTCTGGATCAGTCATTCGAATCGTTGAATCCCACGCATCGCTGACATTTATTTTGCTGAGGAAGTTGTTTATTGATTTTATTAATATTATGGAAATCTGAAATCTAATAGGTTTACGGGCTAAACGTGTGCATTGTGTTTAAAACACTGTGCATTGCGCACGTTTGGCCCAATAAACCGAATCGGCAAACAAAGAAAGCAGTTTTTCATGCTGCGTGGGAAGCATGTTTACTTGTTTTCATTGTCCGCGGTTATGAAATACAATGAGCAGCGTGGCTGCTTGAAGCAGGAGATGAATTATTGCTATTATCAGCGGTTCATGACCACTTGGCCAATGGAACATCAGCCACCGATCTGCGCAGAAAAAGAGAATGAGACAGAGGCAGGGACGAACAGAAACAACAGTGAAGGATATTATGGAGAAGTGATAGAGGGGGAAGAAGCAGCGAGGGAAAAGGGAGGGAGAAGAGGAGGAGGAGGAAATTGATCGCTAAAGATGGGGGATTATTATGAGAGAGGCTTTGAGGGAGGGGAGGGAAAGAAGGAGAAAGATAGGGAAACACAGCGAAAGGACAGAGAACACAGAGAACTCGGGTCCAGACATTGTTCGCCAGGCAGACGAAATCATGCTAAAATGTTCAGGGCGTTTGGTTCAAAATTAACGCAATTTTGCGAGAACATAAGATATAACTTGTCAATAAAACTTTCTCTACCCAAAGCGCTGAGAACTGTATAAGGTCTCAATGCATCAACTGTTTTAATACAGGCTGTAGCACGGTCACCCAGGACTGCACATGCATTGATTAGACACCAAAATCTACGATGATGGTCTTAGGGATAAGGTCAGTTTCTGATTGATCTAGTAAGCGACAATTGGTCCATTTTCTTGGCCGGGAACACAAATATGAAGTTGGACATAATTTCAAACGGGGTTGTCGCACGGCTGATATAAAAACACTGAATGGCCGAAGACCTGAGGCAAAGTCCCAATTTAGCCTCAGAAGGTTTGCTAGTCGAGGAATCGAACTGGGTTGCATATGGCACCACATGGAGGTATCATAATTTGGTGACGGACAAGAACAGGTGAGAGACCATAGGTGACTGACAAGAAACACCTCTGTACAGTAACAATTATGTCGAAAGAATGACTCGTCTGTTCTTTACGGGATCTCTTTCGGAAGAAACTGGGTGCGACAATGAACTCGACTAAAATAGTCGGACGCGAATCAGCGATTTCTAGGATTGGCAGATTCAAGTTAAACGTCAGCAACACTCCAAGATAATTCCATATCCTTAAATACGGCTTTCAATTTCTCCGAGGCTTGATTCTTTATGAGTTGAATCTTTTCTAAGTACGCATCGTAAAGCTGAATGAAGTTCACAGTGTCCGAAACTGGAAAGAGATCGTCATGTCTTGGAAATTCGAAAGAGACTGAGAGACTAACGTGATTCTGATGACATTGTGACGGCTATGTAATGTAATGTAATGTAAATCTTCGAAAATTTCTCAGCGCCCACAAAAGCCACGTCAGGGAGACCAGCTTATTCACCGGCGCTATATCAAATCAGTCCGCAATGGCCAAAACTCCTCTGTTCGTTTCGGTGCCAGGTCAAAATCCGGGGAGGTCAAGCCGAGGAGACAGCATGGTGCTACGGTGGCAGTCGGTGATGATGGTGGTCGTGTGGTGGCGAAGGAGTGGAATCAGGATAGGATATCTTGAAGAGTTCGGTTTTCAGTCGTGAGTGGAAAGTAGAAGAGGAGAGTGCAAGCGGAGGAGAAATTGAGTTAAGAGGCGAGATAGGAGGATGAGCAAACTGGCGGAGGTCTTTTGGGAGTCCGTTCCAAAGAGCTGGTGCAGCATAGACTAAGGAGCGGTTGCAGAATTTCAGAGCGGATGACACTGGAGGCCGGGATAGAGAAAGGTATGATGATGAGCGAGTAGATCCGGGCGGTTGGATGGTGAATAGCTGGCGAATGTAAGAGGGTTTAGACGTTTGGAGGGCATTGTAGGTAAGAGATACTATTTTGTAATGGATGCGCTGAGGGACTTTAAGCCAATGAAGTGATTTGAGAACAGGGGTTATGTGGTGGTGTTTGGGAGTTTTGGTGACTGCGCGGGCGAGAGCGTTCTGGACTGTTTGCAGGCGTTTGATTTGAGAAGAGTCGATGTTGTAAAAGATGGAATTACAGTAGTCGAGTTTGGAATGAACAATTGAGGTGGCTATTGTGCATGCAGTCTTGTAATCAAGTATTGGGCGCAATCGACGAAGGTCGCGGATGTGCATATAGCAGGTGCGAGATAGCTGGCTGATGTGGTCGGAAAAGGTGAGGTTCTTATCAATGATGATTCCAAGATTGCGGACAGGAGAAGAGTAAGGTGCGGGAGAAGCGAGATCGGTTGGACAAAGATCGGGAGGAAAGGCTAGTTTGTTAAATTGCTCGCGGAGGCCAATAATGAGGAATTCTGTTTTTGAAGGGTTAAGGCAGAGCAGATTAGCGGTCATCCAAGCTGAAATCTGGGTGATTGTGTTGCGTAGATGATTTAATGCGTCTGGAAGGGAGTGAGGGGAGAAAGAAATGAAGAGTTGTGTGTCGTCGGCATAGAGGTGATGATCAGTAGAGGATGAGGAAATGAGTTTGCTGAGTGGGGAGATGTAAAGAATGAACAGCAGAGGACCGAGAACAGAACCTTGAGGAACACCGCAGGTGAGGGTGTGCGGATTTGATGAGTGACCAGCGGCATTGACAGTGAAAGAGCGTGGTGAAAGATATGATTTTATCCACAATAGGGCAGTGCCAGAGATTCCGAATGCAGAGGAAAGGCGTTTGATGAGGATAGAATGGTCTATTGTGTCGAAGGCGGCAGAGATGTCTAAGAGGCACAAACAAGAGACTTGTTGACGGCCTATCGCCATGACAAGTTTGTTGTATAGCGAGGCAAGGACAGTTTCGGTAGAGTGATGCTTGGTGTAGGCAGATTGATTTGGGTTTAGAAGATTGTTTGAGGTGAGGTAGGCGTTGAGACGAGAGAGGACAACCCGTTCCGAGAGTTTGGATAAGAAAGAGAGATTTGATATTGGACGGTAGTTGGAGAGGAGTTCTTTGTCAAGGGATGGTTTTTTGAAAAGTGGTTTGACAACAGAGTCTTTGAAAAGTAAAGGAAAAGTTCCAGTCGATAGAGAGAGGTTGATGATTTTGGTTACAGTAGGAACGAGGAGGGTTACACAGTCTTTAAATAAGGAAGTTGGGATTGGGTCGAGGTCGCATTGTTTGTTTTGAGAGGCTTGAATGAGGGTAGTGATTTCTGCTTCAGTAGCAGGCTCGAAAATGTTGAAAGATGCAGTAGGTGGTAAAGTTGTGTCATTGTGGTCGATTGAGGGGGAGGAGTCAGATTGCGTAGAAGTTGATTTTGATAAGAGAGTCTGTAATGAAAGGCGGAGGGAGGAAACCTTGTCAGTGAAGAAGGATGCAAAAGAGTCGGCAATGGATGCATGTGGGATTGAGTTTGGGAGTGGGTGAGAGGAGCCACGGTGGAGAAGACTATTTACAGTTTTCCAAAGATTTCGAGGGTTGGATGAATTTGAATGAACGAGAGATGATAGATAACGTTTTTTGGCTGAAAGAAGTTGGCTGTGGTATCTATTTGTCAAGGTTTTAAGTTTTTTGAGAATAGAGACGTCGCCTGAATGTCTGTATGCTCGTTCCAGGCGACGCCGCGATGATTTGAGAGCTTGAAGGAAAGAATTGAACCATGGATTTTTTCCATGAGTTTCAGGTTTAGTGATGATTGGAGCGTGTTTGTTTAGGAGTTCTGACAAAGTGGAATTGTATGCAGACAGGAGATCGTTATGGTCTGTTGGAGGATTGAGGAGAAGGGAGGAGGATTGAAGGTCAAGTTTGAATGCATCGAGGTCGATGGAGCCAATACGGCGGAATGAGCATAGTTTGGGTGGGGGGTATACCCCGCAGCCGATCGAGTCGATCGATCGAGTCGATCATAAACTCGGCCAAGTCGAGTCGATCGAAAAATCGTCGACTCGATCGACTCGCCGATCGAGTCGATCGTAAACTCGGCCAAGTCGAGTCGATCGTTTTTTCCTCGACTCGACTCGACTCTGAAATATTTTACTTACTATTTCTTCACAAAATGACAGACCTTATGATATAATGACATAATTCTGTGTAAACACAACGACCTCTTAATGTGTAAACACACAACTACCGGTACCGTATGAACCTAATATGAAGTTCACTGCAAATAATGAACCTCTTGGCGCGTTCTTATTAGTGGAAGTTATAGCGATACTTTCTTTTACAGTTTAACTATAGCCTAATAGATAGATATTACACGTCCTCTACTGCCGTCTTATTTGTTCAGCTGGTACTAATTTATGAACCGTACCGTAGGAGATTCCATTGTAGCCTAGCTGCCTAGCTGATCAAGTCGACAGATTTAGCGAGGCTTAATCCTTACAAGTCAGCCACAGGCAGACACGATGTCATTATAATACGTGAACTGTTACTTACCAGTTCAATTACAGTTGATTCTTTGTACATTAGACACCAGAGCTATAGAAGTTATAACTGCAATTATTATTATAGTTGTTAATAGAACTGTTATAACCAATGACAATTTGAGGAAGAGCGTGCAATTGAAATACATGAGTAACTTAGATACTGGATTATAAGAATGCAACAGTCGTCAGGAATTTTGGCCAAGAGACTACAGTCCAAGTCGACGAAGTCGATCGAGTCGATCGTCGGCCGAGCCAAGTCGATCGTATACCCTCGACTCGATCGACTGCGGGGTATAGTGGGGGGCGAGGAGATGGTTCGATATTGAGTTGAGTGAAAATTGGATAATGATCAGAGGGTGAGTTGAGTTCACTGATGAGGATCGGTGACAGGCCGGATGAGACAGAAGTAATGACTAAGTCAAGAGTGTGGCCATATTTGTGAGTGGGGAAAGAAACATGTTGGATCAGATTGAAAGCGCTTAGTGAGGAAATAAACTGTGATGCAAATGGATCGGTGGGGTTGTCGACGTGGATGTTAAAGTCGCCAGTGAGGACAAATTCGTGGGGTGTGGTGACAGCAACAGATAGAAATGAGTTAAATTCCTCAAGGAAAGCACTGGGCTTTGCAGAGTAGGCTGATGATGTCGGGGGTCTGTAGATGTTGTAGATCGTTAGTTTAGATGTGAGCAGTTTGATAGTGACAGATGATGATTCAAAGGTTTTGTACATGTAGGTAGGCGATGCAAGAACGGTAGCTGGTTCACGTATTAGGAAGGCAATTCCGCCTCCAAGATTAGAAGTTGAACTTTTGGATGAATTTTTAGGCTGCCGCGGTGAGCTTATGAGAGAATATCCGTAAGGTCTACAGCTGAAAAGTTGACTGTTAGTGGCAGATGAGGTGATCCAAGGCTATAGTTCATCAGAACTTGGAAGAACATCAGTGCAAAGCAAACCAGGAGAGTTGATGACAAAAAATTCGCACAACTCGTCTATTGGCTTTTATGGTACGACATACTACTTTCAATTTAATTCACTTTTCAATTTATTTGACACAACACAACGGTACAGTTATTCACATAATGGAATACACAAAGTGTTGACTTAACATAAGAGTCATTCTGGAAGGGGAAAACAGCCCAACTGAGCTTATCGAGTCCACCTTACAATGTAGTTCAAGGATAGCAATTAATTAATCATCAAGTATTAAGATCTATTCTAACTATGACATGTATCGAGTGATTAGTAACAAATTTCCAGTTTCAGAATGCATCATTCAATGTGGTGCTTCAAACTAACATAAAATAAAATAGAATGAAACGAAACAAAACAAAACAAAACAGAACAAACAAAATACAAAACCGGTTGGTAGCCAGATATCAAAAACTGTTTATAGCATATTTTGAATGTGACTCGGGAGTCCATAATCCTAAGCTTTTGGGGAATTCCAGAGTTTTGGACCAAGTACCATTGCTGAATATAGGCGTGTTACCGTATCAGTATAGACTGATAATTAGTCTTAGCGCGTGTTTCATACTGATATATTTGTTCCTTAGTTTTAAAATACGTAGGGCCTATCAAAACGTTTAGGAAGCATTCCACGACGATGCCGAACCATAAAAGTAATTAATTGCATATGACAAAATTAATGTCAGAAAGTTTAAGTAACCTGTCCTCTTTAAATAAATCAGTAGATCGATGGAATCTGCCAAACACCATTGATGCCTCTAATTGCTCGCTTCTGAAGAGTTATCAGTTTTTTTAGGGTAAAAGGACAGCCACTAGCCCATATCATTGTACAGTACTGGAGGTAAGGCAAAATTAAGCTCGAATATAATAATTTCAAAATTGATTTATCTCATATTTTTCCTAATTTATACAGTATCCCTATAGTTTTAGCAATTTTGTTTTCTACGGTAGGCCTACATAGGCGATATGTTCAGCCCAATTCACGTTTTTGTCAATTATAACACGCAGAAATTTTGCAGATGTAACATTTTCTTTTTTTATATCATCTACTGTAACATTGAGAGTTTTAAAAGGAACCTTCTTTCTTATAACCGAAAATAAAATATAATTGGGTTTCTATAGATTTATGGATAATTTATTCACTTTAAACCAGTTTGATAATATAATTAATTCATCATTTATTACTTTTGTCAGTGTTTTTGGATCATCACCAGAAATGAAAGCTGATGTATCATCCGCAAATAAATTAATAACAAGGTTTAGAACACTCACAAATATCATTAATATACAACAGAAAAAGAAGGGGACCTAGAACAGACCCTTGCGGAACTCCACAGGTTATAGGATACATACTTTCATACTTATGCTCTCTCCGAATTTATAATAATATTTTGAAATCTGTTGTGATCACCGACCCAGTAACGGTATTCATGACTCTGTGGCTTTTATGATAACAATGCCTGAAAATATTATCGAACACGTTAGTCGATGGTGGACATAATAAAGCATGTTGCGATGTTCGTGGCGCTCTCTCGTGACAGAGGAATAAACTGATTTGATAGATTACCTCTGTTCATTTGGTCTCTGGCTGGAAACTGATCAGTCTTCACAGTCATTAGCTTTATACAAACACGCCATTATTGTTGATGATGCTTACGCGGATGGGCGCCCGCACATAGGGGCAAGAGGGGCACTTGCCCCCATCCCTGGAAAATTGATATCTATTTCTTAACTAGTAATTTTTGGTGTTTTAAAAATGTCTTCGCACTGAGGCACGAACTTAAAACAATATCCAATCAAAATTAATTTAGATATGGTTTTAAATTTTAAATTCTTAAAACCTCTATGAAAATACCTATGTTCTTAATTTCCTGTTTTGCATTTTTCAAGCTCTTGCTAAACAATTTAACCGTGACCATTGTCTTTTGCCCCTCCTGCAAAAATAGCTGCGAGCGGCCATGACTACGCGTGGGCGTTTGTGCCATATGAATAGAATACTGTGCTTTCACCACTGTTCAACGCCCTCTCCTGCAAAAATAGCTGCGGGTGCATGGCCATGCTCACGCGTGGGCGTTTGTGCCATATGAATAGAATACTGTGCTTTCACCACTGTTCAACTGTAATACGCGTTGTTGCTATAAATATAAACGGTGTCCAAACAACCATTGTGCGTCCTATTATCTTTAAGCAATCAGCAGTTCTGTGACTAAATAGATAGTGGGACTTTGAATCTGTTGAATGCGCACTAATCGACGGAATTGTTTCTCATCGAATTGCTGCTCCATTGTTTATTAAAGGCTATCTCTCAAACATGCCCACACATTATTGACTGAACCCATAAGAGCCACGTATAGGCCTCAGGTCAAAACATGGGTCTCATATCGGACACGTATGGGCATGCTGGCAATATTTTCAAGCTCGTAGCTCGTGCAATTCCATAGAAACAGATACACCTCTGGTGATGATGATTGATGATGACGATTGATGATGATGATTGATGATGACGATTGATGATGATGACGACGACGAAGAAGATGATGATAATGCAGCAGACTGCAGCACAGCACACGCGGCTACAAGGGCGGTTTAACAATCCTATGGACACCGACATCAGTCGGAGATACACCTACGAGAAATTGTAAGTCTAGAGGCTGGACTTGAAGGTCTCAACTGAAGTTGCCGCACGGATTGAACGTGGGAGACCTTTCCAGCACCTTGGTCCCGCAACTGAGAAGGCACATCACCGAAGCCTGTTAATGTCTTCCGTACATATAGATTCCTAATGCTGCTCGATCTCAACGAGAGACCAGCCTTCGACAATGAAACACAAACACAGTACGTGCCAAGGTAGTCAGATAATTCGCCATGTATTGATTTGTAAACCAGCAGTGTATGTGTGTATTCAATGCGGTACTGCACTCCGATCCAATGTAGCACATCACGAAGTAGTGGCGTCACATGGCCGTATCTCTGACAATTGCAAATATGCACATCGCCGCTGCAGTGAATAGTGGCAGAATCGTTGTTTGTCGTCATTGTTTTGCAGCAATGAAGAGGCCCAACAATGGAGATATTTTGCGAGCAGTTTTGTGGATGGAAAAGTTCCCACCCATGCATATCCGTTGACTCCACTATCATGGATCCCATAGCCGTGGCATTTCTATCGTACAGGAGAGGAATGTCTAAGTTTACGTTGAAATTCAGCAACAGTCGCATGTTCGTCCAAAAAGAAATTATAAATGAAATTGTCCTCTAATCAGGTCTAAATCTATCCTCTAAAATAGAATATTGAGCGAAATGTTTGATTCTTTGAAAATGGGTATGTGATAGGAATAGATCCCACCCATACTCGCTTGCACTCACGATGAACTAGTCCACAACAGTCGGACGCGTTTCTGCGATTTCCACGATTGACATCATAATTATTAAAGGTTAACGTCAACAACATTCGACGAAAATTCCATATCTTGGAATACGCTTAAATTTCTCCGGGGCTCGATTCTTTATGAGTTGAATATTTTCTAAGTACGCATCGTAAAGATGAGCGCAATTTTCGATGTCCAAAACTGGGAAGAGGTTGCAGATTGTCAAGTTCGGGAAATTCGTAAGAGTTTGAGTTACTAACGAATTTTTGATGACATTGTGATGACCATACTGTATCACAACAGTTGCGATTTCTAAGAACATCAGTGCAAAGCAGACCAGGAAAGTTAATGACCAAAAAATTCGTGCAACTCGACTATTAACTTTGACGATACGGCATGCTGCTTTCATACTTATACTCTCTCCGAATTTATAATAATCTTTTGAAATCTGTTATGATCACCGACCCAGTAACGGTATTCATGGCTCTGTGGCTTTTATGATAATAATGCCTGAAAATATTATCGAACACGTTAGTCGGTGGTGGACATAATAAAGCATGTTGCGCTGTTCGTGGCGCTCTCTCGTGACAGACGAATCAACTAATTTGATAGATTGCCTTGAAAAAGTGTTCATTTGGTCTCTGGCTGGACACTATATCTTCGCAATCATTAACTAGATGCAAACACGCCAATATTGTTGACGTTGTATACGCCTGGGTGTTTATTCCATTTGAATACTCTGCTTTCATCACTGTTAAACTTTATTACGTGTTCTGCTATATATGTTACAGTGAATGTGTATTATCAGGGAATGTGTATATACCCTTAAATTTTTAGGCTATATGTATATTTCCTGATTCACTCGGGGAATGTATACATTCCCTGAAAAAACCAGGGTATATACATGCACCCTGAAATTTTCGAGTGATTTCTATACACTTAGGCCTACAATAACACATTAAGCCAGATTTCTATTCACATATACCCTGAAAATTTCGGGGTATGTGTAGCATCTACTGTTACGTTTCACATATCTATACACATACCCTGAATATTTCAGGGTATGTGTAAACCGGCAGATAACCTTAACCGCCACATCTTAACCGCGGTTCACAGAGCAATTTCTTCATCTTTGGAGACGTCAGCATCCAGCAGAAGCTCGTTTTCTCTGAGTTTATAATTGTTTCTGATTTGGTTCTGTTGCCACTTCACCTGACGCTGGAGAGTTGTCTATACGGTCGAAGTATAATCTGCATGATGTCAACTACTGAGTTGATAGGCGACCTCAACCGCGAGCTTTGTAGACAACGGACGAAGAGCACAGTATTTGGTCAGATGATTTTGGTATACCATGATTCATTTGTGATGTCCACTAGGCATGGACTGCATATCAATCAGGTCCACTTGTCCACGTGAGCCATAATCCGTCATCACTCGTTTTGTTGGCGTACTTGACAGCCAATACATAAATCAAACAGATGTACATGCTTCAAAGTTCTTGTGAAATGTAACAGTAGATGTTACACATACCCTGAAATGTTCAGGGTATGTGTATAGAAATCTGGCTTAATGTACAGTTATTGTGAAGCTTTTCAGGTTAAGTGTATAGAAATCACTCCAAAATTTCAGGGTATATGTATATACCCTGGTTTTTTCAGGGAATGTATACATTCCCCGAGTGAATCAGGGAATATACATATAACCTAAAAATTTCAGGGTATATACACATTCCCTGATAATACACAGTCACTGTAACATATATAAATATACCCTGTGTGCAAACAACCAGTGTGCATCCTATAATTATCTTTAAACAATCAGCAGTTCTGTGACTGCACGAGTGCACGAGGTAGTCGGGCCTAGATAGTGAGACTTTGATTCTGTTGAATGCGCCCAAATCGATGGAATTATTTTTCATCGAAGTTGCTGCTCCATTGTTTAAAGCTATCTATCAAACATGCCCATAGATAATGGATAATAGCTGCTAACATTTGGGCCATGTATATAGCCTCATGCGGAAACATTAGTCTCATATCGGTCCCGATGGGCATGCTGACAATATTTTCAAGCTCTAGCAATTCCATCGTAATAGATACAACGATGATGATGATGATGATGATGATGATGATGATGATGATGATGATGATTATGATGATTGATGATGATGATGATGAGATGATGATAATGATGATGATGATGATGATGATGATGATGACGACGACGACGACGACGACGATGATGATGATAATGATTAATGATGATGATGATGATGATGATGATGACGATGATGATGATGAAGATGATGACGATGATCATGATCATGATGATGATAACGATGATGATAATGATGATGAAACATACATTTTCTGGAGTCCTTAACAAAGAACATGCGGTTTCAAGGGCCAATTAACAATCCTATGAACACCGACATCAGTCAGAGATACGCCTACGAGAAGTAGTAATTCATGAGGCTGGACTTGAAGGCCTCAACTGAAATTGCCGCACGGATTGAAGGTGGGAGATCGTTCCAGCACCTTCGTCCCACCACCGAGAAGGCACAATCACCGAAGCATGTTCTTGTCCTCCGCACATATGTATCTCTTTTACTGCTCGATCTAAGCGAGAGACCCGCCTTCGACGAGGAAACACAAACACAGTAAGCGCTAAGGTAGTCAGATAATTCGCCTTGTAATGATTTGTAAAGCAGCAGTACAAGTTTCTCGGTCTCAAAGTTTGATGTCTCGTATACAAGTCTGACAAGATCAGCTGTATGTATACAGCAGGAAGAGCAAAGGTCCAAGGACTAACCTCTAAAGCACTACAGAGAGTTAGGAGGCACTGCACATTTCAGTAATATGCGCAGATAGCAGATCGATTCACTTCTTAAGCAGCCATGTGTGAAGGGGTCCATCATCGACTATTTCGATGTTGCCACGAGACTCAGAAACTACATAGTTGTTTTGGACGAATAGGTTTCTCTGACGGACGAATAACTTCAATCAGAGACGAACAATGTTCTGGGACAGAAGAAAGTATTAGATCTATATGTTTTTCATTGCATTCAACTGTATTATTGTTGCATTGTGTTATTACACTTCGAACATTTACTCCAGGCGTAGAGGTCGAAATGATGATTGCAATTATTCTTGATAGATCGTAATATGTTCTTAATTATAGCAGGCAGATAAAAGCGCGTCTTTAGGAAGACGTTCCAAAACTGAAAAAACAACGATGCGCTAGTTGCTAATGCGACGCCATCTACCGAATACTGATGGAAAAATGAGCGTCGTGAAATTGCCAGGCTGTGCCTCACAACAACATAACCGTAGTTTAAAAAACTCCTTGCTGTCAAATGTGCACATTTGTGCACAAGCCGAACAACAAGAAATGTTATGAACCAAAAACAGAGTCGAAGAGATACGTTTTCAGTTAAGAGCAAGAGATATCTTGGGTAAAAGATTAGGATTTCGGTCCATTTGCCTTTCCATCATTTATGAAAATATGTTGGTAGCACTGTCTTGAACTGTTTTGGCACCTTCCAACACTAGTCTGTTATGATGTTGTTGTGCGATGTTAGCGCACACCGTGTAGTTGTCATCTGCAATTCGACGTCGGTAAAATACTGGTAAATGTCAATGCAACCGCATTTCTTTATGAACTGGCGTTGTCTACAGAGACTTATGCACGTTCCATGGCTATAAAGTGTCGACTCATTCTCGTTGTAATCGTAATCGTAATCTCCAAACTTCTAACGCGCCACTCGAAAGCCAAGCGCAGGGCACCAGCTTATTCACGAGCACTGCGTCTAGTCAGAGGGGTTGTCCAAAAGAGTAGTCCGAAGGAGGTCCGCGTCCGGTTTTCAGAGGATCAGAGAGGGCACATCAGATGTTAAGTGTGGGTGTCTTTTAGGTCGAGGATTGGAGGGTACAGGATCAGATGAGTCAGGGTAAGAGTTCTTGAAAAGGAGAGACTTTAGTTTCGAGTGGAAAGCCTTGGGGTGATGGATAGAGGAGCCTGAGGCAGATGATGGTGGGTGATTGGCTATGACGGTGGAGGAACCGAAAAAGTGCGGAATTGAGGAGGTAGATCGTGCCAGTGTTGGATATTGCTCGGTTGGAAAACGTCAGGGTAGATGCTATCACGCGTCGTGCAATTTTCGTATGGATATGGCATTCGGGTGATATTGTTCTGCTTCACGTTAACAAACAACTCTGTACCTGGAGCTACGTATATTGCAGTCGACGGCCGTGGTTTTGCGTCTCACGGGTGGATCATTACTTTGATTCCTCTCGACAGAGGAACTCGAATCCAATCGTAAAACGAGTTAATTGTCTGCGAGAAGAAATTATCTAGAAAGACAATCGTGCTTATCCATGCACCGTCAACGTACACTTCGGGTCAAAGGGATGATTGCATTAAAAGTCAAAATCATCTGGTTGACTCTACAGACGACACCGTTACTTTTTATATCACGTGGAGCGTGATCTCTTATAAATTGAAGCGTCTCCAAGTAGGGCCTACTCTTCGTATTACAGATGATTACTTTCCACACCCGACACCCGAAAAAGATTACAAATTGTGATATCCGGAAAATTCGCTTCACTTTGAACCATTAAGAAGTTTCTCGTAACTGTAGTAATTCTTGATAACCGTCATGACTTTAAACAGCAACGACGAGAAACAGACTAGCAAGGAAATCAGCCAGAAAGCGCAAACAACCCAATTGTGAGCTCTTATTATGCGGCTGACACCTTTCATGCCAGTGCTTTTGCCAAACTTTCGAAACTCTCTTCTTATCTGATCAAGAATGGCTGATCGAAAACTGCTCAAGTCGAACTGTTTGCTTTTTTAAAATTTCTGTACATGGGTAAAAGAGAAACATACTTTTCTACAAAGTAGCTGTTGAGAATGGTGAGAATGTCGCCCTATATAATCCACAACAGAAAACCTTAGCAAATGTACATGACACCGATAGCCCATGATCTCCACGCTCGGTCACATCAGAGCTCATAATATATTATGCTTAAACGCCGAAGGTCGTCACAGCATTTCCCGTAGTTGCAGGAAAATCGACTTGGAGATTACCAGACGCCATTAGTCCTACAAAAATCAATAAATTGACGCACTGAAAAATGACTAAATTAGCAAAAATGCAAATGTCTCAAAGCGCTAGTTGACATTGATCAGTATAATTTTATCATCGGCAACTCGGGTACAAACGTTCACAACTGGAAATCTGTAAATATTAGTGCTATTTGAAACAATCAAGGCCAGAACGTTTTATGCTTTATCGAAGACAAAATCGACGGCTATTTTTGCAAAGCGACATCTTAACCTTCGCAGGACGAAAACATTTTACGATACGTCGAGGTCCAAGCGGGATAATTTTTTACCCCACCAAAATTTGTAATATCTCAGCTCACAGGTAAGCTACGATAACAAATGAAGTATCGAATTTAATAGTGTCAAGATCAAGGAATCCATTTCTTGTAGTGCCAATAGGGTGCAACTGTTACTTTTCAAGATGGCGGCCAATATGGCCGCCAAAACACACAAAATGTATATCTCAGCTCATAGTTAAGTTACCATAACAAATAGAGTGTCTAATTAAATAGATTCAAGGTCACCGAATCGATTTATTGCAGTGCCAATAGTGTACGAGTGTTACTTTCCAAGATGACGGTCAATATGGCCGCCATAAAACACAAAATGCATATCTCAGCTCATAGGCAAGCTACAGCAACAAATGAAGTGTCGAATTTAATAGTTTCAAGGCCTAAATAAGGATACCATTTTTCGTAGTGCCAATAGTGTGGGAGTGTTATTTTTCCAAGATGGCGGCCAATATGGCCGCTTAAACAAATGAATGTCTATCTCAGCTTATGGGTAGGCTACCATAACAAATAGAGTGTCTAATTAAATAGATTCAAGGTCACCGAATCGATTTATTGCAGTGCCAATAGTGTGCGAGTGTTACTTTCCAAGATGGCGGCCAATATGGCCGCCATACACACAAAATGCATATCTCAGCTCATAGGCAAGCTACAGTAACAAATGAAGCGTCGAATTTAATTATTTTAAGGTCAGTCAATCGATTTTTCATAGTAGCAATAGTGTAGGAATGCTACTATCCAAGATGGCGGACAAGATGGCCGCCAAAACAAAAAAAAATATGTATATCTCAGATCAAAATAAGCTACAATAACAAATGAAGGATCAAATTTAATAGTTTCAAGATCAAGAAATCGATTTCTCGTAGTTGCAATAGTGTTAGATTGATACTATCCAAAATGGCGGCCAATATGGCCGCCAAAACAAAATATATGTCTCACCTCATAGGTAAGCTACCGTAAGAAATAAAGTGTAGAATTTAATAGTTTCCAGATCAAGGAATCCATTTCTCGTAGTGCCAATAGTGTGCGAGTGTTTCTTTCCAAGATGGCGGCCAATATGGCCTATAAAACACAGAATATAAATATCTTAGCTGATAGGTAGCAAGCTACGATAGCAAATGAAGTGTCAAATTTTATAATTTCAAGGTCAAACAGTCGTTTTTTCGCAGTAGCAAAAGTGTCAGGATGATACTCTCCAAGATGGCGACCAATGTGGCGGCAGAAACAAAACATGCATATTTCAGCTTTTAGTTTAGCTAAAATAACAAAAGAAGTGTCAAATTTAGTACATTCAAGATCAACGTATCGATTTATCGTAGTGGCAATAGTATGGGAGCGTTACTATCCAAGATGGCGTCCATTATGGCCGCCAAAAGCAAAATATGAGCTGAGATATACAATTTTCTGTGTTTGGCGCCATATTGGCCGCCATGCTTGAAAAAGTAGCCATCACACTATTGGCACTACGATAGATCAATTCCTTGACCTTGGAATATACTAACTGACATTTGTTAATTCATCTTATCTGTGAGCTGAGATACACATAGTTTTGTGTTTTAGCGGCGATATTGGCCGCCATTTTGAAAATTAACATTCTCATACTATTGCCGTTACGGCGGATCGAATCCCTGACCTTGAAAATACTAAATTCGACACTTCGCGATTATGTAAGCTTGTCTATGAGCCTGGGATATACGCATATTTTGTGTTTTGGCAGCCATATTGGCCGCCATCTTGGAAAAGGCTCTCACAATTATGCTACTATCAAAACTTAATTCTTTGGTAGATTCAACACTTTATTTATGATTTTAAGTTACTTGTAACGAGCTCAGATGCTTAAAATATTATTTTTTTCTATGTTCGAAAAAATAACGACGTCGAGGACCAAGCGGGGTAAATATTTACCCCATGACATTTTGGACTCAAATATCTTTTCCCACAACATGACATCAAGGTGGTTATGGTGTCAGAATATGTCTGGGGTATTAACTTGTAAACACATGAAACGTCAAATTATAACTCCCCACAGTTGCTCCGCAATCAACATCCAAATACCCCTGGGGTAATTATTTACCCCACTTGGTCTGCGAAGGTTAATGCTTTGCGTATGCACTATTATACAATCATCAACGAATTCGTTTCCATTAATGTCAAGCTTAATGTCCATGCATAATTGAACGTCTAACTCTATACTGCATAGTTGTCGCAACAAAAGTTCTTAAGACTACTTTGCAAGATGTGCAGAAGCAAAATTGCTTTTAGTGAGGTTGCTGACGAGTACAATCAATTGTGTAACTATGGTTCGCAACTGCGGGAACAAAAGGACAAAGCTTCGATGAGAAACCGTGTAAAGCCTGATGAATTAGCAAAGACTATTTGTACAAGTACTGCATGCAAGCGACATAATTATATGAAGCAGATTAATTTTGCTACTGCAGAACGCAGTAGTTAATAACTTCTGTGGCGCCGGTGTCTGATGCGCAATTTATTAAACGATGCTGGACGATAAATGAGTCAATATTCCGTAGTACTCAACACGTTTGCGCATTGACTTTGAAGCATTATGACCCATTAGTGAATTGATTTCATAAGGCCGTAGGCAGTCACAATAATTATCATATTGCATTAGAATAACCAGAACAGAAACGGTGAACAAATGGCCAACGTGGAATTGCATAGGTCAACGTGCATTTCAAACTGCGGTACATATACAGTGTAGGAGGTAGCATGAGACAGATTTTCATTATACGTTACAGAGCGGACAAAATTCGTGACTTGTTTCTAGGTTCTTGCGCTTCGCTCAGCGCAAACTTTGATGGAACTTTAGATAAATTACCGACCGTAGGCTGGAAATAAGAAATAATAGATTCTTTCAACAACCGTGATCAAATTAGTGTTTTATATCAAATAACGATGGAGGCAGTAAAGCAGGAGATGCGAAAGTTTGGAGAAACTACTACCGTAAAAGGGGTAAGTCGCATAATAAAATCTCACAGCCGGATTGTTCAGATTTTATGGCTGTTAGGACTTCTGAGCTGCTTGTATGTTGTATGTGGATGCTTAGGCTTAGAAACCAATCATTTGATAACGAATTCGATAATTCAATGGACTATGGGCATTTCAGAGTATGTTACTTGATATTGTGCTATATAAATTCTCGCTATGTGCACAAGTTTGCATTTTTTCACTGTATTTTCAGACTGCCTATTTCAGATCAATGCGTTCTATTATAATAATTTATATAGCGCCAATATCTTAATGTATTGGTTTATGCATGTTTTAGTATGGATACATTATACAAATAGTACAGGTATTGAAGAAATGCCAGGTGTGTATACAACACAGCGTGTTTAGACGCCTGCAATTGGTCACGTTTGACTAGGCATGTGTGCGTGACGGTCTGTTGATTTGACCGTCTGTTGTATTTACAATCGGTCGTACAATATGTTCGCTTCGCGTGTCAGAGACTTTGAAACCTTGGTATAGAAGAAGTGAACTTTGGGAGTGTGGCTTATTAATTGTGCGCGTTTGAAAATATCTCTGTTTGTGCAGCCAACCATGTGTGTGTCTGTTTGTGTGTGGGTCTGTCTGACATGCTGGCTGTTTGTTTGTGTCTCTCTGTGCATATGCTTGTGTTTGTGTGTCAGTCAAAGACTAAGCTCCGCCTCCTGCTATATTATTTGGCTAAGCTCCGCCTCCAACGCCGCCCCCTACCATTATTCTATCTCTATTGTCTATGAAATCAGCCATTGTTCTGCCTCTATTGTCTATGTAGCGCTTCCATTGTCTGTCTTTGTAGCAGTCCATTGTTCTGCCTCCTTTGTCTATGTAGCGCTTCCATTGTCTGTCTTTGTAGCAGTCCATTGTTCTGCCTCCTTTGTCTATGTAGCGCTTCCATTGTCTGTCTTTGTAGCGCTTCCATTGTCTATGTATCGCTTCCATTGTTCTGCCTCCATTGTCTATGAAATCAGCCATTGTTCTACCTCCATTGTCTATGTAGCGCTTCCATTGTCTATGTATCGCTTCCATTGTTCAGCCTCCATTGTCTATGAAATCGGCCATTGTTCTGCCTCCATTGTCTATGAATCGGCCCCATTTGTCCGTCAATCGGCTATTTATAATCTACTGCCTAGGCTACTTATAGAAAATAGAAATAGATTACAAAATAATTTTTTTAAATATCTGTTGCGTTAGATTTCTATATTATTTTCCGAAAAGCAAGGATGCTCTTTATCAGTTCCAGACAGTGTTAACTGCATAGTTTCGAAATTAATGGAAATGCAAATAATGAACTGAAATCCAGAAAACAATTTTAATCGCAACTGTTCAAGTCTTCCACCGCGGACAAGTCACTGCGGTCAGCCGATTACCGGAATAGTACAAAAAATTAAATATTTCAGGCATCCTGAAATCTTCTAAACGATTATAAAATTTTAACAAACAATATTCCTAAATCTACGACATAGCACACCAAAAGAACAACATGTTGTTCTAGTCGTTTGCACCAGAGGCATACAGTGCGCCATTTCTTTTGTTTGTCTATGACTTCAAACTGTTTCAATGGAAATTTGACTATTTCAGGTTATTTATGATACATTTTATGATATAAAATCGAAATTAAGTAGAAATTGCTCTTTGCAATATCTGTTAGGTTATTGCTAAATAGAAGGGCCGCTTTTCTAAACTTCCGTTGTGTTTAGCACTTCCGACTTACTAGTCAAGCCCCTTAGAAGAACAGTGGACCAAGTCCTTATTTAATCCTATGGACTTGGTCCACTGTTCTTCTAAAGGGCTCAGTTATCACATCGGCAGAGGAAGACTTTATGGCGCAAGTAGTTCATAACTAAAAACAATTTCTCAGAGATATGATTACCGCTAAAATTTCAATATCTCGAAGACAAAATAATACAACGTCATAAATGGATTGTAATTCCCTCAACCTCCAAAATAAACTTGATGTCGTTTATAACTCGTAACAATATATAATACGTCATCCAATAAGGGGCGTTGCTGTCCTTGGTATATGTTATATCATCTTCTTCTTCAGGATGAGACATATTCAACTGCTGGCAGCAGCAGGTTTTTCTTACAATTAGTTACTTAATGGAAATGTGGTGATCCGTTTCTCGTCCGAGAAGCATTTCGCTGCTAGTCGCATTCAAATGCAAGAATATTACAGATTAACAGATCCAATTCACCAATATTTTGCACTTGAGCGGTTATGAGCAACATATTGTCAAAGGTTTCATTAGTTTAAAAACCTTCAAGTCCAACGTTGGGTGATACTGTACGATAAAATGTACATGTATTTTGTGAGGGGCATGGTAATTCGCAGTTATGCCATCCGCGATGAACCTAGGAGCAATTTATTTTGGTGAAGTGCGCGATCTCCGAGACTTAGTCATGAAAACCTAAAGTGACTGTTGGCCTTTCATTCCACATACCTTTCTTACTATCGATAATTTTATAGAGTCTTTTAAATTCTCGAAATCTGTCAATAAATACGAAAATAAATAATAAACTAAATATTAGACTAGCGCCATCATCGAACGTTCCAAAGAAAGGGGACGAGTGGCTCAAATTATGGATTGTCCCATAAGAGGGTCTCTTATGTGAAACGTGAGCACTGGCGAAATGCAAGACTCCATCAACGACCAAGCTCTGAATCTCCGAATCCTCGAACAACACATACACACTCACGCACCTCACACACAAGCATAAGTGATGTGAGCGTGAAATATTTCATTTGAAATATTTCATTTCTGACAGTTTTTTTTGAAATATTTCAATGACCAAAAAAAAACAACATGTCTTTTTTTAAGTATTGGATGCA
Source organism: Aporrectodea caliginosa (assembly GCA_020284085.1). Classification (NCBI taxonomy): domain Eukaryota; kingdom Metazoa; phylum Annelida; class Clitellata; order Crassiclitellata; family Lumbricidae; genus Aporrectodea; species Aporrectodea caliginosa. Next base: position 564,488 of record JACEVL010000520.1, read on the forward strand.
CACAAATTGACACAATGTTTGAGTTGGACCAGAACTTTTTGTAAAATTTTGTTTGCCGGATTATTATTGAGTCTAGTTGACATAGTATTTGTGATTTATAATTTGTCTTGTAAAGTCACTAAAGTGTTTCAAATTCTATACGATTGACTGTGTCCTAGGCTAGCAGAATTTAGCTAAAATCACATTTATTTCATTTATGACAAAACAAGTGATTAATAATAAATGTTAAGCATAACAATGAACAATAACATCTACTTTATTAGATCAAACTGTAATTTGTGATATTTGGTGAATAAAATATGTTTTTCAACATATAATGTAACTCTCATAAAAGTCATTCTTAAAAACAGGTAATTAGAAATAAATTGAGTATCTCGAGGATGGTCATCACTAACACAATAATGCATATAATATGTAATATGAGAGAAATAAATAAACTGTTATTATGGTTGTAATTAGTTGTAAAATGTAAAGAAAAAAATAATTTCAAATGTTTCAAAGAAAACTGAAATATTTCAAATAAAACTGAAATATTTCATTGAAATATTTCAACGCCAAAAAAACATGTTTTTTACATCTACACACAAGCAACACACACACAAGCACACACACACAAGCACACACACACACAAGCACACGCAAACTCGCACACAATACTCAGACAGACTTTCCGCATCCGTCTCACTGCCTTCCAACCCGTCTCTTTCAGCCTGTGTTTATCTCCGTCTCCTCTGCCTTCCTCCATTCTCCCCCATTCTCCCTCTATACCTCTCTTCATGGACATCCGAAAGCGCAACATAAATCCAATACCTCCGACTTGAAAAGATACGTTTGTCTGCTTATCTTTACAATTTATTTGTGTATCTGTACGTGGGTATTGCCTTCCACCTGCAAGCCTTCGCTTCGATGAATTATATTATAGAATGCAATGTAAACATCGTCATGTTATGTTAAAGAGAGATGTATATAAAGAGAGAGGGAAAGACAGACATGTCTGACAGAGATAGACAGACAACAGACAAAAAGAGAAACAGACGGTCTCTTTTTGTTTCTGACTCTGAGACGAAGTGAAAGGCATCATCATCAGCAGCAGCATCTGCATCGTCATCATCATCATGATCATAACAGTCACCGTGGCATGGGTGGACCCCTCAGAACGGCCCAGGACAAGACAAAACGGCCCCCGACAAAACAGCCCCCGTCAAAATGGCCTCGACAAAACAGCCCCGTCATATTGGCCCCCGTCAAATCGGCCCCGTCATATCGGCCCCAGTCATATCGGTCCCAGTCATATCGGCCCCATACAAAATATCCAGTGTTCCAAGAACTTTTAAGCTTACGCTGACAAACTCTGTTGAAATGAGGCCTCAAGCGACGGTTCAGCTGGACAATGGACTGCGGGGATCATCGTCTAATGCTAACTGGTTGGCGTATTTAATTATTTAAATGCATTCAATGACAACTATCATAGATCCAACTTCTATTTACGCAACGAATTATTTTTGTATAAGTAATTAGGTATTTAATTAAGAATGTATAAATTAACACGCCATATGTGCAGCTATTTTGCAAAGATTCGTTGAGGTAGGTTGGAGATCCATTAAACATTTGAAACGAATGTAAAATAAAAAATATTGGCCAAAGAAATTTTGCGGTTTAGAATATGATATTGAAAAACATAATTCAATATTTATACACATTGGAAAACATAATTTAGTAATATTCAATAATGCGAAATATTGCTGATTCGTGATTTCACTCCTCGTTCGACAGCATATAGTCCAATTGGTCTGTTCATTCACCCATCCAGCCAGCCAGCCATATCGGCCCCCGTCATATCGGCCCGCCAGCCAGCCATGCACCCATGGATGCATGCATCCATGCATATCTCCATCCATGCATATCTCCATCCAATCCATGCATATCTCCACACATCCATCCATCCATCTGTCCATCCATCCATCCACCCAATCAACCATCCATCCATTCATTTATCCATCTACCAATCACTCTATATGTCTGCAAGTTTGTCTTATAATAGGATTGCCGTATCTAGATTTGTGTTTGTGCTACATGCATACGTAGATGTCTTACTTGCATAATTATACACACACTGATACGTACATTGCAGCATTAATTGTCCACAGATGAATTCGAAATTCCTCGAACAGTTTACCATCGTTAAGCAAGCGTCCGACTTATAAGTAGCTGCTTGTTGGTGATGGACCAGTTTAATCCTAAAACACCAACTCTGTTTTTGAAGTTTTAGCGTTTGTCTAGCACTTTCAAAAGGCCATTTGCTTACTTACTTGCTGTTAATGAGACAACAATGTCAGCATAGATTACCATAGCCTCGCACAATTGTACTTCAAAGTAAACAAAATGCAAAGTTGGTAAGTCCACAGCTCGTAATCGTAATCGTAATCTCCAAACTTCTAAAGCGCCACTCGAAAGCCAAGCGCAGGGCACCAGCTTATTCGCCAGTGCTACTTCTAGTCAGAGGGGTTGTCCAAAAGAGTAGTCCAAGAGAGGTCCGAGTCCAGCTAATTGCACATCCATCGTATCTTGTTACACCTGTAGCCATTTCTCTTATGCAGAAACTGAATAGGACGGAGTGTGTTTAAGAGAACAATTAGTGCAGTGTATGCAACAATTGCCGTATAGATTACCATAAGCTCGCGCTTTAAGGTACATAAAATATGCGAAATTGGTAAAGTGCCCATCGAGCGTAATATCGATACTTTGCGATATCTCTGAAACTCATTCAAGTTTAGCTTGCCCGATCTGTTATCATGATACCAAGCATCACCAAATCACCCTCGACCTTAGGCTCCTCCGGCATCACCAAACAGTTTCAGCAAATAGGGGCATATGTGCAACGTGTACATTGCAGACCTCTTTATATGATATATAAAGCACCGAAACCTATCGCCATTAGACTCTTCAAGACCACTGGAGACGGTGTAAAGTAACATCTTATACTTCAGCTGATTTGCTGTTGTGATTTGCCAAACATACCGGTAATGAAGCATTACCCAGAACACTCCCTTGCCTATTCTAACTTTATGTGGTCATGTTCAGTAGTACGTGTTGTTTCGTTAGTAGTTTATCTCTCCTGTCGAGAAGTCGTTTTAGCGGTTGGTGATAGCAGCAGTAACATCAACCACAACGTTCACGCCGTCGTCGTTGTCATCATCATCACCACCACCATCATTATCATCATCACCACCACGACCATAATCATCTACATCATCAAGCGCTTCTCTGGAGCGTTCCCGTTTCACAACTTCATGCAAACCTTCCTAGCTGTGGACGGACTTTTTTCCAAGCTGTGTAGCCCGGCGTTGATCGAAGTGGGATCTGCCTCCATAAGTACATATTCCGGGTCCTCGTGTCACCGGGGCCACCTTCCGGACTATTCCAGTTCTTTAGAGCCGGATATCAAAACTCGTAGCGTTATTGCGTAGTCCTTTCGCGACGCGCGTAGTGACCAAACGTTCAGAGTCTTATTGTGACGATCATCGCCGTGAGTGCGTAGCGTGTCGGTTTAGCACAGTGGAAACAATGCCTGGAAGCACAGTGACGCTAAACAACGTCATGGCTGTTAATAATTAATGAATGACCTTGCAAAGAATGCCGGGCAATCTCAGTAAACTCTGCCTGCATTTATTCGCCACAGGTTGAGACATAAAACAGTGAATCGGTTTTTAGGGTCGCTGTCTCCGTGTTTCTTCGGTTCAGAACCCGGTGCAATGCATCTTGTGTTCCTCTACAGTTTTCTGCTTTTGCCTTTAGAAGGAGTAGGGTCGAGGGCCTTGTGTTAGTCTTTCAGGTATGGACACAAGATCCTGTGGCGCATATATTGCATTGGTTAATTGCAGTAGTGTAGCCTAGCCAGGAAACAATTTCTTGGGTTTTCCATTGGGCATGATTGTAAAGTTTCTTTGTATTTCGTATATAAAAACATTATGAAAACATGTCGGCAATTTATTTGTGCTATCTGGAACCAAAGGGGCGCACAGGTTGCCAGATGTGAAATATTTTAGCAATATTGGCAGCTCTCGGACCCCACTATAGGTTGCCCAGATTTGAATATTAAGAAATCACCCTAAATGTAAATTAACACGTTTTCTACAGTGATCGTATGGCTTCAATCCTGCTCATTTATCAATGAACTGTTCGGGCGAGATCTAGCGAATTATATGTCTATAGAAATATAACCTGTGAAACGTGCGTAATCCTCCAGTAATATGCCTTGCTGTGCATCCATAAGCAGCACAAGATTTAGTCATTTTTGATACATTTTTTACTTCAATTAATCGACTCGTTTTAGAAAAAAACACTAAACTTTCCGAACGATAGCACCCGATAACCATGTCCTGCGAAGCTTTCTGCAACCCATTACGTAATTTACCATAGAGAGGTGTTGCCATCATTCTAAATTTAGATATAGCCTGCAGATTGGTTCACCATCCAGTGTTATTCTATCTATGGTCTTAAAATACTTACAGGTACAAGGTACAAAGAACATGCAACGTTGAGCTTTATTATTTTAACAGTCAACACTGCATTCAGTCTAGACAAATAGCGTATTCAAAATTAACATTCTACTGTTAAAAGCACGACTGTTTAGTTCGATCGATATCACAGTTGCGTTCAGGTAGACCATGTTATTCTGCGAGAGGTCGTTATTTTATTCCATCTAAATTCCTTTTCGCACGTATATAATTATTATAAGGACGTACCTTTGATCGCCAACGAACGTTAAGGTCTACGCCAATAGTGAAATCGAAAGTGCTTTCGATTTTAGGATCTATCTAGACTTGAAAATGGCTTCGAAAGATTTAGACTGTGATACCATTAAAAAGGAAGAGCTTGACGATTTAACTACATGTTGTATATGTACCGAAATCTTCACCGATCCGAAAGCCTTGCCATGCATTCATACATTCTGCATGAAGTGTCTCCAAGAGAATGGACTTAAAAACAGCAAAGGGTCTGGAGATGAGATGCCTTGCCCAATCTGTAGACGAATGTTTCAGATTCCACCAGAAGGGTTTTGTGGACTTCCTAAAAATTTCTTCATTGAGAAGCTGATACAAGTGTCAAATCACTCAGCGTCTTCAAGAGCTGTATGCGATGCATGTCTAGACGATAATACGGAAGAATCAGATAAAGAAATTCCAGTAGCTGATGCATACTGTGTTGAATGCAAGCACAAGTTGTGTGAAGAATGCTGCAATGAACATAGAAAATTTAGATTTACAAAGAATCATAAATTGATACCAATGACTGAACATGAAGGTGGCCATAATATGATGGAAAATCTAATACCAAGTGTTTGTCAACTGCATGAACAAAAGGTTTTGGATGTATATTGCGCTGATTGCAAAACAGTTGTTTGCGCCATCTGCTTCATTGACGAACATAAGAATCACGGAGGTTCACATGTTAGCAAATTCGTGGATGGCTTTCAGAAACAGATAGAAAGCAATGCTAAAGCAATAAATGAGTGCAGCACTCAAGCTGTGACGAAAAAGGCAGAACTACTGAAGGTAATGGAAGATATACAGAAACGGGTTGAGGCTTTAGAATGTGATGTAGAGAACAGAAAAGATGAAGTGAAACAGTTTGCAGATAAACATGCAAATTCTTTGCTACAAGGTCTATGTTTGATAAGGCAAAGCAAACTGAAAGAAATCCAAGTGGAAACAGATGATATTGATACATATCTATCTAGTTTAGAAACTTTTCATTCTTACTGTCAGAATATAATTGCCAAAGGATCAGCTAGCGATATATGTCGCGCATTCTCTGGCTTATCTGTTAGAGCGGAGGAGTTGCAGCAACAATGCAAGTCCACGACTGAAAAACATATTCAGTCTTTCAATTTCTGCTTCAGAAAATCAGAACTTGAAGAGATTCTAAAGGAAACTTCTGAAAACCTGATTGGCGAAATTGAAGGTAAGCGTTTTCTTTTTGTAAGCAGAGTCACAGTGCTACGATCCTCTCGTGTAAATGTTTTCCAATTTCAATTCATAAGCGTTTTCGATCACCAAAATGACCAAATTACAAGTTCATTTCATTTGTTGCAGTAGTTTATGGCGTCTAAGGGTAAATCTAAAAGGAACAACATCGTTCCGCTGGCAGGGTCGTCCCTTTCTCAATACTATTTTATACAGTAACGCTGACCACCAAAGCATGAATCAAAACCAGTATAACATGTGCCAGGGTGTAGAAATTTGCAAAGTGATGCTTGTGCAGTTGTGTATGCAGACCAATGAATTATACATATCAACCATTCATCATAATTTAAAATGGTGTAGAGTTGGCAGGGACGTTAGCTCAGTGGGCAAGAAGGTTCACAGAGTAGGCTAGGCCCACGAAACAGAAAACTGCCTTATATTTGTTCAGATAAACAATCCTATGTAAATGTAAATTATCCACAACCAGAATTTAAGTCGCCTTGCAGAAATGCAAAAGAAGTACATTAAGTCATGATAGGGGTCAATTGAGTAGCCGGGAACTAAAACCTGTGCATAAGTCGAAGTGTGAGTGGAAGAAAGTTGAATGAGCAGAATGGAATATTGCGGTGTGTCAACTGGTTTTCATAATAAACGAATATATAATAATAAATAGTACCGTACATAGAATGGAAACTGGCCAACTAGGCTTTCAAGCCTTAAAACTATTGCTTATTAAGGTAATATGAGAAAACAATATAAGAGTGAAACAAGGTGTTATTTTAATTTCAGAAGGAGGTGACTCAAAGCCAAATAAAAGAAGTAAAGATAGTCTATTAGCAGAACAAAATAACGAAATTGATCTTCTGAGAAAACAAATTGAGATCGAAAGAACAGAGAAAGAGACTTTGCGCTTAGCGAACGACCAGCTCAGAATTAGTATAAATAAGGAAATACAGGATAATAAGGTTTTGACAGAAGAACTGGATAAGGAGAAGGCTAATTATGATTCATGCACAGTGATACTGCAGCAAGAGCTTGACAAAAATAAAACAACCAATAGTACACTTCAAGCCAATAATAACAAACTGAAGCAGGAACTGGATGCAAGGAATATGGCCAACAATTCACATAGAACCAACATCAATCAACTTAAACAGGAACTAGACAAAGAGAAAATTGCCAATAACTTACTTCAAACTGACAAAGACAAACTTAAACAGGACCTGAATAAAGAAAAATTGACCAACAATTTGCTTCATGCCAGTAACAAGACATTAGAAGACAACGTCGAGAGACTGAAGCAAGAAGCGCAGTCAACGAGAACAGGTAAGAAAATAAAATTATCTGCCATTTGACTTAATATAATCCACTGACATTATGATGTCGTTATCATTATGCACAAGTTGATGGTGACTTGAAACCGTAGTAAAATTGTAGTCTATTGCAGGTCTCCATTAAGAATGGGAAGAATGAGGGAACCAGGATTTAGCCTGTAACAGTGAGTTGGTAGGCAAGTTGGCTTTAAATGACAAATAGAACGCAAGTGCTGAGATGCTATTTCCATGCCTTCATACAAATCGACGTTTACGTCCAACACTGTCCTGGTGCGTATCGCAACAGAAGTCAGTGTCCAATGATATTTGATGATCGGATGGGTGAACTAGAAACTGTAGTTACGATAGATATAAAGGTAATATTTTGTGAACTACGAAACAGACTCATTTTGGATTCGTAATTCAATGGGCGACCAATGTAATATACTATGTGGCAATATGTGAACAGCTAAAAAGGTAATCTGAAGTTGATTAATGTCGGTCACGCTTTTCCGTGTTTGTTTCCATACCGAGGGAGAGAGCAATTAGTGTAAGATTTAGCCAGCATAATCATGCCGCTGGGATTGCGAATCTTGATGCAACAAGAATTGTCAAGCGCGTAAAACAGGTGGTTACTTCAACACAGGATTCAGGACATCAAGTTACTGCAGAAATATTGGTTGGAGTTACCGCTGCTGTGGTTGCCAGATAGTCTACCTCAGTGCTGTCCAACCCGCGGGCCGCATGCGGCCCGCCGGCAGATTCTAAGTGGCCCGCCACAGCTCGCTAAATATTTGCAATTTCTGTTAAAATGAAGTAAAAGACAGTCACTGGCCTACTTGCATAGCTATTCGTTCGTAACTTGGCTTATCATTTGACAATGTGTACACAAAATCCAGTTCCCAAGACGCATTCATTATGATAACTCCATAATTAATTATAATACAGTTAATAATTTTCAATAAATTTTAGTCGCTGCTTTTGAGTTGACTGGTGCGGCCCTCCGCTTCAAAAATTACTTCTTCGGTGGCCCGCGGTGTCAAATAGGTTGGACAGCACTGGACTCTACCTTCACATGGTTCTTTTAGAGACAGGATGAAAACATTCTACCAAATGCACTGGCTCGTCGAGAAATAGTCATTATTGCATTTAAAGCAGTTGACGGCGACGATTTAGTTTCACGTTCCGATAGCGAGCAACTGACGCAGAGAGCAATTTTTCCGGCGAACAACTAACATTGCCCCTTTACTGGCGAAAATTCAGCTAATAATACGCCTATTGTTTCACACAAAATAATTAGGGCGGGGTAGTGCTTGGGTGGAAAAGGAGTAGAAGGATCTGGGTGGTTGAAGGATCTGGGTGGTTGAAGGATCTGGGTGGTTGTTATTGCACAAAGCTTAATCACTGATAATTTAGAATCGGTGTTCTATAATTTTCGACTTAATAGACGTACAATAGCGTATACCTTAAAAGTCGTCTGCTTTACAAGCTAGACGACAAAGCTAGACGTCAACGGTAGAGGTCTGCGGGTACAGCATTTTTGCTACCCGACCCGTACCCGTAACACAGAACCGCTACCCGTACCCGTACCCGACCCGTAGTCAAAATTACTACCCGACCCTACCCGTACCCGCGGGTATACCCGTACCCGTACAGTACCCGTCACGTCATTAACACGACTTCCCAAAGTCCCTATTCCTACCAGGCCAATAGGCTTACAACTCAGCATGCAGTGATAATAATAAACAGGCTGACAATGATGATGATAGTAGTAGTAGCTGTTGTTGTAGTAGACCTAGTAGTATAAGTAGTAGTAGTAGTAGTAGTAGTAGTAGTAGTAGTAGTAGTAGTAGTAGTAGTAGTAGTAGTAGTAGTAGTAGTAGTAGTAGTAGTAGTAGTGGTGGTAGTAGTAGTAGTAGTAGTAGTAGTAGTAGTAGTAGTAGTAGTAGTAGTAGTAGTAGTAGTAGTAGTAGTAGTAGTAGTAGTAGTAGTAACAACAGCAGCAGCAGCAGCAGTAGTAGCAGCAGCAGCAGCAGTTGTAGTAGTAGTAATGATAATAGGCAGTCAACTTATGGAACCTGTCACATGCAACTGTTGTGCTGTCTCAGTTGCATTGTACATTTTATCTCCTTGGTATATATGGTGTAAGCTAGAACACTAAGTAACTGTTAATAGTACGCTGTGCGCCGACATTCTCTATTATTTGTAACGGTGACACTGTAACCCCAAAACTTCACGTCGGCACGGGTAAAACCGGGTATACCCGTACCCGTGATGACCCTACCCGTACCCGACCCGACCCGTGAAATTCGTACCCGACCCGTACCCGACCCGCGGGTACGGGTCGGGTACGGGTAAACCCGCGGGTACGGGTATACCCGCAGTCCCCTAGTCAACGGTCACAGCAGCCATAAGATTAGCCTATCGTTTAACTCTTGGCACTATATAATTGAAAGTTATATTAGGATTATTCATTCATTCTTTTTCCTATGCGTATAATGGATGTAATTTGGACTGAAATGAAGCGAGATGTTAGCTGAAAGCACAATTTTTATGTGCCCTGCAGAAGTTGAGAAAGTTTGATTCTGGTGAGGTTTGTGTACGGTTATTCTTGCGTTTCACAACGCGGGTGCGGACACGAAATGGCACAAGTGATTTCAGGTGGGCCCAAGGCTAAGGTAGTGAAAGCGCCAGGCTTTCTAGTGTGAAGTTGAAATATACAGAGCGTATGATGCTTCTTAACTGCTCACTTTCGCTGGGGCTGTGCAGGAGGCACCTCTGAGTAGTCATCTCGAAGGGGTGCTATAATGATGGTCTAAGAGAAATAAAAATAATAAAAATAAATACTAAGTAAATACTAAATACATGGATACGTAATATACGTATACATACATGCATGTATTCAAACATAGGCCTACGTAGAAGAACACGTAATGTAAGGTTAATCTCTAAAAGTTTCAATGACACACTGAAGCCCCACACCGGGAACTGACGCTAATTTTATTCTGGTCATTTCCATAATTAGTCATATTAGTGCTGTTTACCTTTTTGACACATGGGGCCTAAAAAGAAATTATTCTTGCAGCCGAGGGCTGCGCTTGCAGCAAACTCAAAAGCAACGACTAAAATTTATTTTGAAAATTATTAACTGTATTAAAATATTATTCTGAAATAATCATAATGAATAATCCACGCGGGTCACTTAAAAACAGTCCCCGAGCCACGTGTTCAGCAACACGAACGTAGGACGTAGCGTGATGCACTTGTTCACCTGAAAAGTCGTGTTCTTTGAAAGTTAGAAAGTTCACGGCCATAAGATATCGTTTAACTCTTAGTTTTTGGTCAGGATCCTTGTAAAAGAAATCAATAACGGTACAAAACGTATTGGTGTCTCACAAAGTCGTTCGACAGTTAATTTTGTTGTTTCAGATAACGAGAACAAGATTTTGAACCTTAAAGAGAAGCTGAAACGAGAGAAAAGTGAAAAGGAACAGCTCATAATCGTGCATGCAGAAGAAAAGCGAATGTTACACGGTAAAGGTTAAAACTGCGTAGAAGAAACCTAAGGGCCGAGTCAGAGCTAAAGTTATTCTCTTAATTTGTCCCTGTCATTCGAAATTTTGTTGTTATAATTACTAGGCCTAAATTTCATATAGGGCCTAGTATAAATATTACTAGGCCTACTTAGTGTTGTCATGCACAAAATTAATGCAACAATGGCGCTGAAGAAATGCCATAGAAATCGAGATCAATGAAAGGCGGTCAAAGAATTAACCAATTGTTAAAATAGAAAAATTAAATCAAGGTGACTAGGGACTTTAAACGAGATGCGTGGCGCATAGTTTCAATAAATTACGGTATCAGGTCATTATCTATACCAAAACCAAAGTGAAATGACGTCTTTTATTGTAACGATGCATAGCTTCTGTTACAAGGGCGGTTGAACTTCCGGTTATGCATCCTATTTTGTTGGTGTTCGCAGTAATCGAGGAAAGTGTTAGAGGGAGGAAAGACCAAGCTATCACATCGAAGTAGAGTGATATCGGTCGTAATTTTTTCTTTGAAGAGTTAAAATACATTTCGAAGCGTTCTTTCTGGATTACTCATGCTGTTCTTTCTGGATTACTCGTTCTGTTCTTTCTGGATTACTCGTGCTCTTCTTTCTGTAATACTCGTTTTGTTCTTTCTGGAATTATACTGGTTCTGTTATTTCTGGGTTACTCGTGCTGTTTTGTCTGGATTACTCGTGCTGTTCTTTTTGGATTACTCATTCTGTTTTTGTCTGAATTATTCGTTCTGTTCTTTTGGATTACTCGTGCTGTTCTTTCTGGATAACTCTTTCTGTTCTTTCTGGATTAGGCCTAATCGTTCTGTTCTTTCTGGATTACTCGTGCTGTGTTTTTCTGGATTACTCGTGCGCCTCTTTCTGGATTTGTCGTGCTGTTCTTTATGAATTTCTCGTGCTGTTCTTTATGAATTACTCGTGCTCGTCTTTCTGGATTTGTCGTGCTGTTCTTTCTGGATTACTCGTATCTTTCGGTCGGGAATATTTGCTCTGATTTGATTTGGAGAAGCTTTGGAAACTACGAGGAGTATAAGGTTCCTTCATTCTTCAGCAGAAATTGTGTTCTCGTAAACTAATGTGGGAAAGAGGATAGAGACCTTTAAATATTATTTTTTTAGTCCAAAGGTTAGTGGCGATTGCAAATTAAGTGTTTGTTTAAGTTGTACGTAGAGACAAGCATACGTTGTCTTTTATCAGATATCGGGTCACCGTGCTTTAGTATTTTCAGTGTAATTGTGATTCATAAATGCAATTAAATCATCGTTAGAAAATGACTCAGACTCCTTTGTCTTTGATTGAACTTTTCGATAATTGTGTCGTGATGGAAGAGAATACAGAGACGCATATTTCGGTTCTGTCTAGGACCAGTTTGGCATTAAATTTAGTCATTGGACAACTTGGCACTATGAATGAGAGCCTCGAAATGTTGAGTAAACGCCAGCCTGAGATTAGAGAGAGCCTAAGACTTATAATCAAGTGCCCGTCCGCGCTTATGGAGCGCCAGGTTGGAATGAGAGAAGACCTGGAAATGGTAACGTGGCACCAGGTTGAAATGACAGGACGTAGAAATGATGTCGGACAGTTTTGGACCTTTTGCGGATCATCTAGTGTGCACCTCTCAAACGCTCTCACGACAACACGAAGTCTCCATGCCCTGTTTGAATGCGCAGGAGTCGCACCCGGGTGGGTGTGGGACGTTTTACATTAATGACGGCGACAATATTGGACGTTGGCGGCTAGATTCTGTCGCATGCAGGCTCAGGTTTAAAAGACGAGTAATAAATGAGGTTTAAACTTATAAATTATTTTTATTTACTTCATTACCATTCGAAAGAAATTGCTATTTTATTGAAAATGTAGACTTTAACTAAACCACAAAGCATATTTAAATTCCAAAATAAACGAACCATAATAGTCATGCTTGATTTTGCTTAGGGGCCGTCCATAAATGACGTCACGCACCTAGGGGGAGGGGGTCGGAAATTTGTGACGATGTGTGACATGGATGTGGAGGGCGTTGGAGAAATGTGACGTCACATCTGGTTTATGTTATTAAATTTAACAAATAACAACAATTTAATTTTAATAATAACAGCACTAATTTTGAGTATTAAATTTTAATTATTTTTTGATTATTTTAATGTATATGGGCACCATTATTAATAATTTTCTAATTATTAGAATATTTGGTCACAGTTAGATTTTAGAATGTGCATGCTCTACCTATTTGTTCCATGAAGGAGCATTTTGCTCGCCATGGAAATTTTTTAGGGGTCCAGAACTTTGTGACGTCATTTTTCAAGGGGTGTTACTTTTGTGACGAAGTGTGACGGGGAAGGGGGTTCAAAATCGATCAAAATTGCGTGACGTCATTTATGGACGGCCCCTTAAAACATGTTAACTAGACAATGCATTTTGTAAATACAACGGCGTTCAATGCTCTATTATTCGATGGCTTACACAATCCATCTGACACACTCTGCGTCTCTTCTTGTCTATTTCTTCTTCTCTGTGTGGATTTGTCTGTTTGTATCTCTCGGTGAATCTCAAAGTGGTTCTCCTTTATTTCGTCTATAGGCCTATGCGCTATCTGTGTCTGTTTCATTACTATCTCATCACCATTGCGATCGCCTGCCTCAAATTGCCTGACTCTAATTCGAGCGACTTGTAGCATATAACAATGATGTTGGTTTCAGGTAAAATCTTACGAAGTACATTTTAAAAATAATTAGCAATACTTTTGTCTTTATTTTCAGATAAACTTAGATACACATCGGATCCTGTCTTAGTTCAGACGATCAGAACAAAAGCCGCAGAAGAAGGAAAGAAATCGATCAACGGATTGACGATCTTAGACAAAGAATTGTTTGTAATTAGTAACAAGAGTTCAGAAGTTGATGTCTACGATTCGATTAAATTCATTTTCAGTCGTCGATGGAATATGAAGGAATTAATTGATCCTTGGGATATAGTATCCTGCAACATATACAAAAGTCTCTACATCGTCGATTACAAAGGCTTCGGTCAGTCGAAGGAAATCTTGGGAGTTCAACCTGATGGAAAAGTAATAAAGAAATGGTCAACAGGAGAAGAAACCGGTCGTCTGTCTGTTACGGGTGAATCGAATGTCATTTTAGCTGTTTATAACACAAATAAATTAAATGAATATTCGCCAGATGGACAATTGATCCGTGCAATAAATCTATCTTCAGACGCGGGTATTCTTTATCCAAGACATGCTATAAAACTGACCAATGGTCATTTCGTTCTCAGTCATGGCTACGATAATGATGAACTGCATAGAGTGTGTGTGGTGGATGCAGCTGGGAAACTTAAAAAGTCGTTCGGTGGAAAACTTGGATCAACCATCAGACAAATGGATGAGCCAATCTATTTGTCCGTCGATGGAAATGGATTTGTGATGGTCGCTGATCGAAGGAACAGTCGCGTTTTACTATTGGATTCAGAATTGGTATTTAAGAGAGCAATTTTATCAAACGAAACACAGGGATTACGAGAACCAAGTAGGATTCTTCTGGATGAGTCAAATGGTCGATTGTTTGTGGCTGACAACGAATGGGACTCTACGACGAAAAGACACAGAGACGGGCGTATTTTTGTATTTTCTTTTAACTGATTTATTAAAATTTAATTTAATATTTATCATTTGACATCAAAAGGAAATTTGCTTCAAAATGGATGTTCTTTTGAAATTTCTATTTAATCTAGAATAAATCGTTAAATTTCGAATATTTAGTTTGCACTGACATTTTTTCTGGCGTGAAGAACTTATAATTATGCTAAAAAACATTATAAGTTTGATTTTGTGAACATATATTATGTCGCCTAAAACTTCATCCACTGTATTTGCATTGATGAATGAATGAATGAATGACTACGACAATTTCTACAGCGCCGTAACACGGCACATGCCGTTACAAGGGCGCTTTAACAAGTTCAACACTGAATCAGAGATACGCTTTTCCAAAGTAATATGTCTTGAGCCTGGACTTGAATGACTCCATAGTAGGTGCAGCTCGTATTGATGACGGAATGCTATTCCAGCACCTGGGTCCAGCCACGGAAAAGGCACGATCACCAAAGCCTGTTCTTGATTTCCGCACCTGCAGATCGCCCTTCGCCTCAGATCTCAAAGAAGGTCCGGCTCTGGTCGACGACACACTCACACAATATTCTGCAAGGTACCCCGGCGCCGCACCATGCAGGGACTTGTACACAAGTAGTGCAAGTTTATGTTCTATCCGGTACCGCACCGGAAGCCAATGCAACACATCACGGAGCAATGGTGTTACATGATCGTATTTTCTATGATTGCATACTAGCTTTGCTGCCGAATTCAGCACCGATTGAAGTCGATCCAGGAGGTGTTTGGGTGCCCCCGCCAGTAGGCTATTGCAGCGGTCGACCTGAGTGGTGACAAAACAGACGACCGCCGTTTTTGCTGCCTCGAAAGGTAGTGATCGGATGCAGCTCCTGATTAGCCTCAACTGACGGAAGCATTTGCTCACCATCTGTCTTACATGGCACGTCATCGACAGGTCGGCTTCAAGCATAGCACCGAGGTCACGAACAACTCCCTTGGAAAGCAGTCGTTCACCGCAGATCTCCAGAGGCACCACACTCAGCTGATCACATCGTCTGCGCGTCGCGCACCAGAGGAAGTCTGTCTTATGAGGGTTTAGTAACAGACGGTTCGACCTCATCCAACTTGCCAATTCCTCTACTCCAAGCTCCATTTGCCGCTGTAGCCGAAGAACGAGCCTGGACCTGATCATCCTGATGTATACAACTGTGTATCATCAGCGTAGAAGTGTGAAGATAGGCCTAGTCGTGACACTACCTCACCCAGATCTGCAGTGTAAAGTAAGAACAGTAGTGGTCCTAGGACCGACCCCTGAGGTACTCCGCAGGTAAGACGACGCACAGACGACCTCTTTCCTTCAAACAGCACAGTTTGACTCCGATCGCATAGATAGGAGCGCATCCAGCTCACAGCCACCGAGCCTACTCCATAGGTACGTGACAGACGCTCAATGAGTATTTCGTGGTCTACAGTATCAAAAGCGGCCGACAAATCGAGGAGACCAAGCAACGCGTGGTCACCCTTGTCGATCGCCTCGACTAGGTCCGTGTAAACCTTTAGAAGCGCTGTCTCGGTAGAATGGCATTTCCTATATGCAGATTGATGTTTTGGTAGGAGGCGGGAAACAGTTAGGTATTTCATGAGCTGCACACTAACGACTCTCTCTAGCAGCTTAGACAGTGTCGGCAGGTTCGAGACCGGACGATAACTGGAGGGGTCTTCCCGCGGCAGCGATTGTTTCTTCAGCCTGGGCGATATGTACGCTTCTTTGTAGTGTGATGGAAACACCCCCGATCACAGGGAGGTATTGTATACCCTGGCCACGAACGGAGCAAGCAGGTCACTGCAGGACTTCAGCAGCCAGGTAGGCATGGGGTCGAGCATCGAGCACTTGTTCGAAGCCGCACCGATCATTTCTCTGACCTCGTCTACCGTGACCGTCTTAAAACACTGTAACCGAGCATCCGACTGAATATCAAGAAACTCCGCGGGTGACGCACCATCAGTCGCAGTCCTTATGTCAGCCACTTTCCGATCAAAGTAGTCCGCCAGAATATCTGCTGACAACCCAGTCGCCGGGCCGGAGGATTGATCTCCCGATCTACACATTCCCTCGTCGATGACGCGCCAGAGCTCGTCCGGGCCTCGGAGCGCATTGACCCTGGTAGTCCAGTATGCCCCGCGCTTCGCATCAGTCATCCGATGTAGTTTGCGGAGAGCGTCAATCCACCTCCGGTAGGAGTCATCCGAACGAAGCTTCTTATATCGGCGCTCGAGCCTCCTAACCTGTCGCTTGGCAGCACGGCACTCCGCGTCGTACCATCGGTCCGATGACTTCCGCACCCGACACGTCACCAAAGCAAATGGGGCATGCTTGTCGAGTAAGGTCGTGATCACTTCGTCGAAGAAGCCGGCGGAACATGACGAATCATCAATCGGTCGATGGTCACACAGGCACGAAGACTGGAGGTCACTTCGGAAAGCCTCAATGTCGAAGTTATTCCATTTTCGACGGCTTTCCGTCTTGTAGGTCGGCAATCCAGCCTCGGCGACGCGGAACTTCCAGAAGAGCAGCTTATGGTCAGTCACGTCCCCTGGCAGGTCTTTCACCTCCACAGTTGAAACATCGTCCTCCCTTGCGATGACAGCGTCCAGAATGCCACCACGGTTATGTGTCACATCTCTGACCAGCTGCGACGCTCCGTAGGTCGCTACCATCTCGTTGACGCGCTGCACCACCGGGTCATCAGGTCGATCGAATCTTACATTCAGGTCACCCGTGATAGCGAAGGGCATGGAGAATGTTGACATGTATTCAAGTAGTGCGCCAAACTCATCCCCGAACGCACCGGACACCTTCTCAGAGCCGGGACGGTAGACCACGGCAACGACACAGGCCTTTCAGTAGTGATACAAGGGAGAGTTCTACCTCAGTCAACGCTGATTGGTCGACGCCAACCACGTGACCTATGACGTCATGCATATAATTAGCACAAGAGCACCGTAGCGCTGTAGGGTTTCACAAGGGCACCGTAGCGCTGTAGGGTTTCACAAGGGCACCCGTAGCGCTGTAGGGTTTCACAAGGGCACCGTAGCGCTGTAGGGTTTCACAAGGGCACCGTAGCGCTGTAGGGTTTCACAAGGGCACCGTAGCGCTGTAGGGTTTCACAAGGGTCCCGTAGCGCTGTAGATTTTCACAAGGGCTCCGTACCACTGTAGGGTTTCGCAAGGGTACCGTACCGCTGTATGGTTTAGAGTTAGGGCTAGGGTTAGGGTTAGGTAACCACAAATTGCAGTATTTTACACTACAGGCAAGCTGGCAATTAATTTGGAATTACATCCTTTCACACTCAGACACGTAGCCCAACTTAGACTTTAAGCGTGTAGGCCAATACAGTGGGCGTTTGTGCTTGCAGCGCGCGCCTGGCCATGTTCGCAATGAATATTTAGCACTTGCAATTTGTTTTTGGAGGCTACAAACCTTTACTCTTAGGCACCAAGCTAGTGTAAGCAGCATGAATTATAGAAAAAAGGACTGAATTAGCGTTAACTACGTTTAACTAGGTTTCGTTAGGGTTCACATAAAGAAGTGTTGAGTGAGTTCACAGACAATGGCAAGCCCATGTATTTAGCTTGAATTATAGAAAACGGGTTTGAAATAGAGAGCTCAAGCCTTTTCTCTTCTAAGCATTTATTATACTCACTAAGCACTTTTGTGTAACAGGCTTTTACATGTTGTTTGAGTTCACACACAGTGGCAAGCTCTTGTAGCTACCTCGAATTATAGAAAAATGGATTGTGTTAGGGTTCGCTTTCTTAAACATCACTCATTATTCATTATATTTCGGTCTATGCCCATTTACACTTAGCCAACCAGCCATTCTAATAAGCCTCTGCCTTTAAGCATGGAAGCCAAGGCAGCTGGCCTTTGCGCTTACACACTATTACTATCTCAAATTTTAAAGTTGCAAACGAGAAGATCTCAAATAAGAAGATCTCAAATTTTAAAGTTGCAGACGTGAAGATCTCAAATTTTAAAGTTGCAAACGAAAAGATCTCAAATAAGACGATCTCAAATTTTAAATTTGCAAACGAGAAGATCAGAAATTTTAAAGTTGCGAAGGAAGAAATTAAAATTTTGAAAACCACAAGTTCGAAAATTTTAAAGTTGCAAACGAGAAGTTCAGAAATTAAAATTTTGAAAACCACCAGGTCTGAAATTTTCAAGTTGTAAACGAGAAGTTCTGAATTTAAAATTTTGAAAACCACAAGTTCGGAAATTTTAAAGTTGCAAACGAGAAGTTAAGAAATTAAAATTTTGAAAACCACAAGTTCGAAAATTTTAAAGTTGCAAACGAGAAGTTCAGAAATTAAAATTTTGAAAACCACCAGGTCTGAAATTTTAAAGTTGCAAACGAGAAGTTCTGAAATTAAAATTTTGAAAACCACAAGTTCGGAAATTTTAAAGTTGCAAACGAGAAGTTCAGAAATTAAAACTTTGAAAACCACATGGTCTGAAATTTTAAAGTTGCAAACGAGACGTTCTGAAATTAAAATTTTGAAAACCACATTTCGGAAATTTTAAAGTTGCAAACGAGAAGTTCAGAAATTAAAACTTTGAAAATCACCAGGTCTGAAATTTCAAAGATGGAAGCGAGAAATTCAGAAATTAAAATTTTGAAAAACCACATGGTCTGAAATTTTAAAGTTGCCAGCGAGAAGTTCTGAATTTAAAATTTTGAAAACCACAAGTTCGGAAATTTTAAAGTAGTAAACGAGAAGTTAAGAAATTAAAATTTCGAAAACCACCAGGTCTGAAATTTTAAAGTTGCAAACGAGAAGTTCTGAAATTAAAATTTTGAAAACCACAAGTTCGGAAATTTTAAAGTTGCAAACGAGAAGTTCAGATATTAAAACTTTGAAAACCACCAGGTCTGAAATTTTAAAGATGCAAGCGAGAAGTTCAGAAATTAAAATTTTGAAAAACCACCAGGTCTGAAATTTTAAAGTTGCCAGCGAGAAGTTCTGAATTTAAAATTTTGAAAACCACAAGTTCGAAAATTTTAAAGTTGCAAACGAGAAGTTCAGAAATTAAAATTTGGAAACCACCAGGTCTGAAATTTTAAAGTTGCCAGCGAGAAGTTCTGAAATTAAAATTTTGAAAATCACAAGTTCGGAAATTTTAAAGTTGCAAACGAAGTTCTGAAATTAAAATTTTGAAAACCACAAGTTCGGAAATTGTAAAGTTGCAAACGAGAAGTTCAGAAATTAAAATTTTGAAAACCACAAGTTCGAAAATTTTAAAGTTGCCAGCGAGAAGTTCTGAATTTAAAATTTTGAAAACCACAAGTTCGGAAATTTTAAAGTTGCAAACGAGAAGTTCAGAAATTAAAATTTTGAAAACCACCAGGTCTGAAATTTTAAAGATGCAAACGAGAAGTTCAGAAATTAAAATTTTGAAAAACCACCAGGTCTGAAATTTTACAGTTGCAAATGAGAAGTTCTGAGATTTTAAAGTTGCAAATGCGAAAGTTCTCAAAATATAATGGATGTAAAATTACAACTTCTGAAAATTTTAAAGTTGCAAATGAGAAGTTCTGAGATTTTAATTTGCTACCCATAAATTTAAGTCTCTCGTTACTTCTAGATAGTATAGTTTGAGGTCTAACACTAAAAGCATGTTACCCAAAAGTGCTTGGTGAGCATAATAAATAGTTGATGAGAAGCACACACACAAAAAAAGAGACTTGCGTGCTCTATTTCAGACTCTTTTTCTATAATTCAATGTAAATACATAGGCTTGTTGGATATGAGTAATGTGTGGTAAGCCTCCAAAAACAATGAGAAACTATTAAATATTCATTGCGAAAAATGATCATGTGTGTTCTGTAATAGTGTGTAAGCGCAAAGGCCAGCTGCCTTGGCTTCCATGCTTAAAGGCAGAGGCTTATTAGAATGGCTGGTTGGCTAAGTGTAAATGGGCATAGACCGAAATATAATGAATAATGAGTGATGTTTAAGAAAGCGAACCCTAACACAATCCATTTTTCTATAATTCGAGGTAGCTACAAGAGCTTGCCACTGTGTGTGAACTCAAACAACATGTAAAAGCCTGTTACACAAAAGTGCTTAGTGAGTATAATAAATGCTTAGAAGAGAAAAGGCTTGAGCTCTCTATTTCAAACCCGTTTTCTATAATTCAAGCTAAATACACGGGCTTGCCATTGTCTGTGAACTCACTCAACACTTCTTTATGTGAACCCTAACGAAACCTAGTTAAACGTAGTTAACGCTAATTCAGTCCTTTTTTCTATAATTCATGCTGCTTACACTAGCTTGGTGCCTAAGAGTAAAGGTTTGTAGCCTCCAAAAACAAATTGCAAGTGCTAAATATTCATTGCGAACATGGCCAGGCGCGCGCTGCAAGCACAAACGCCCACTGTATTGGCCTACACGCTTAAAGTCTAAGTTGGGCTACGTGTCTGAGTGTGAAAGGATGTAATTCCAAATTAATTGCCAGCTTGCCTGTAGTGTAAAATACTGCAATTTGTGGTTACCTAACCCTAACCCTAGCCCTAACCCTAAACCATACAGTGGTACGGAGCCCTTGTGAAAATCTACAGCGCTACGGGACCCTTGTGAAACCCTACAGCGCTACGGTGCCCTTGTGAAACCCTACAGCGCTACGGTGCCCTTGTGAAACCCTACAGCGCTACGGTGCCCTTGTGAAACCCTACAGCGCTACGTGCCTTTGTGCCCTACAGCGCTACGGTACCCTTGTGAAACCCTACAGCGCTACGGTGCCCTTGTGAAACCCTACAGCGCTACGGTGCCCTTGTGAAACCCTACAGCGCTACGGTGCTCTTGTGCTAATTATATGCATGACGTCATAGGTCACGTGGTTGGCGTCGACCAATCAGCGTTGACTGAGGTAGAACTCTCCCTTGTATCACTACTCCTTTCCACCGGCCACAACTCTGACGCAGAGTAGTTCATAAGTCGTTGGCAGCAGCGGCGGAGTCAGCTTAGTCAAGCGGACCGCGTTGGAGGCGATCATTGCCACTCCACCATAGTTCCGGAAGTGTATGTCGTCAACACGCGCCCCTGGAGGTATTGGTCGCGACATTAGCAACATATCTTCCATGCAACAGGCTTTAATGCAATCTGTGACATGAACTTCTACTTTTTATGCATTTCGACGGCGGATGAAGACCGTCCGGTCTGGAGCATCCGATGAATCTTCTAGAAGAGGCACCATTTAATTAAGCACTTAAAATTGCAATCTAATGCAGTTGCGTCTAAGACTGCAATTTGTAAGCGACATTCTTTTGTCAGGCTGTCATGACAGTAATAGAACTGAAGTACCGGTAACTGACAAGGCAGAACGTGCAAATTGACACATTAATGATAGAATTTGTTTTTGGATGCGGCGGCGTAGATATAATATTATGGACAAAGAAGTGGTGGATAACATGAAGTCAAAAAGAAAGTCATAGGTCGAACATGTGAAGAGAAGATGATGATGTTCTCATAATTAATGGGCTTCATCTAACCTACGCATGGACCTATTGCTATTACGGAATAGTTGTGCATATAACATCATTATCCAAAGACGAAGAATCAATCTATGGCAATGCACGCATTGCACGGCGCTATAGGTAATCCTGAGGCTTTTTTACAGGTGCGAAGGCAGTGATCATTTAGGACATAGTGTATCCATGCTTTAAGGTACTTGCGAAAACCATAATTATCCTTTTAGGGTAGATGTGACCTACATACTGGTTTTTTGTGATCAATCATTGGCAATTATGCTTTAATGCTCGTAAAATTGAAGGTGTTTGGCGCTCAAACTAAATTGAATGATTCTGTCTCTTTACCTGTGTCACATACTCATATTATATATCTATATTATAAGGCGAAGTCTGTTTACGTTGTCCTTCCGTTGTTTGTATGTTTGTTTGTCTGTTGTCTAAAGGCTCCAAAACGGAACGCTTTAGCGATTTACAAAATTTTACAAAACATTATTACGCCACGTCTAGGTCAACGCGACTATTTTCAGCTCGCAATTTTATATAAACGCCGATATATGGACATTTTAAATTTCCAACTGTTTTAACGAGGCTATCTTAATTATACCGGCCATAGTATGGCCATTTGTCCACGTCACGCGGGCTAAATGTGCAATCTTACGTCACACGGGCTTAATTTTCAAATCAGGCGCTTTCGTTAAAAGACGCGGGTCGCTCCGAAAAATGACAAACGCAATAACGACCGAGCTTCGTCTACTATTATATTTAGCCCTGGAAACAAATAATAGGGCTATATAAGGTAGAGATAACCCGTGCGGTACTCTTTGCAACTCATTATTAGGCTATTTCGTTAAACGAGGCAGCAGCTGAGTCAAAGGTAATAAAATTCAAATACACGGGGAAAAACAATTTTCACCTCTAAATGTCGTTCAGATATGTGGACATTTAAAATATTTGAAGCCCTTCAGCATATAGAGTAAATAAGTAATTAGCCTTTATTTGCAGCCGTTAAAAATTACGCGTGGGGAAAACCCGGGCAAAGCCGGGTAGAAACGTCTAGTATATATATATATATATATATATATACAGGGTGGGCCAGTAGGAATGCAACAACTTTGACGCCTTATGACTTGAATACTTTTTATCTGAGCGTCTTGTCCAATATATCAGATTGAAGATAATTATCCATTTTATCATTCTGCAAAATATCTACGAGATACTATTACGACGTTTTGAGATGATGCTATTAATATTTGATGTGCCATTTTCTTGCCATAAAACTGCAAGAAAAAACAATAGTCTGAAACTGAAGATGTCAATTCTAAATAGTCACTTAGTGCTAACAATTAATATCTTGAGTTAATGTACCATCAGTCAAACAAATAGCCTACTCAATATGTCCACCACGTGCTTTAATGACCGTTGTCTTGGCTACAAATTAACTCTTGGACTTGTGCAATGTTCGCTGCTGTGCGCGCAGAACGTTTGCGACCGCAATTGCGGCTGTTAGACGTTCCCGTAGCATCAATTTTTTTAATCAATCGATGTAGAGCATATTTATTCCATTTTCTAGAAGGGAATGCTATCATCATCTGATGTGCACTGTATCCTTTTTGTGCTCTTAAAATTCGGATTAAAATTCTATCCTCTTCCGTGAGCAGCGCAATAATGTTCAATATTTACATTCAAAATTGAGAGGTGTGCGCCGCACTGAAATTTTGTAACAACGGTGCCGTATATCAGTGCAAGATTTGACACAGAAGTAGAGTGGATAATTACTATCAATTTAATATATTGGGCACGATGTTCGGATAACAATTGTTCAAGTTACATCCATTCAAATTAGTTGCATTCCTACTGGCCCACCCTGTATATATATATATATATATATATATATATATATCATGATACAACAGACTCAAAAGTAGTTGGTGTAAGTAGTACAAGATTATTAATTTTCTAAATGTCATATTCAAGTCTATTTCTCAGGCCATAAAACATTAAAAAATAATTTTGGCAGAAGGTTTAAAAAAATTATTTTTTGAAAGTGCATTAGAAAAGTATTTTGGAAAAGTGTTTTGAAAAAGTATTTTAAATTCTCCAAAATACTCTTTAGACTATTTTGAAAGATACTTTAACAAAATACTTTGGAAAATTATTTTGAAAATACAAAATAAAATAGTATTTTCTATTTTGAAATAGAAATCTATTTTCAAATTACTTTTGTGCCCATCACTGCGAATAGCCTACCACACACTGCACAACATGCAAGATTCGAAGGAAAAATACTTTTTATCTGAGCGTCTTGTCCAATATATCAGATTGAAGATAATTATCCATTTTATCATTCTGCAAAATATCTACGAGATACTATTACGACGTTTTGAGATGATGCTATTAATATTTGATGTGCCATTTTCTTGCCATAAAACTGCAAGAAAAAAAATAGTCTGAAACTGAAGATGTCAATTCTAAATAGTCACTTACTAGTACTAAGGCAGAGCCAGACAACGCTGGATAAACAATATAAATGAGGATATAACATCACTTTGACGGACACTAAGGGAAACAATGGACTTGACAAATGACCGAGGAAAATGGAGATCATTTATTCGTACACATCGCCGCCAAATGGCTGGCGTCAGAAACTGATGATCATGATGATGATGATGGTGGTGATGATGATGTCGATGGTGATGATCATGATCCAATGCAGATACATGGCTATAGACTTCTGACAATTTCAATATGATGTAGAAACATAATTATCAAACAATAAAATAGCAAAAATTAGAACCAAATCTGACATAGGTCATTTACAAGGTAATTCACACATTTGATGATTTCACAAGCATTGACAGTCCCTTACTCCCTTTCCTCCGTTCGCTCCTCTTCCTCCCTACCCTCCTTTTCGCTCTCGTCCTCCCTGCCCTCCATTTCACTCTCTTCCTCCCTACCCTCCATTTCGCTCTCTTCCTCCCTACCCTCCATTTCGCTTTTTTCCTCCCATTCCTCCATTTCGCTCTCTTCCTCCCTACCCTCCATTTCGCTCTTTTCCTCCCATTCCTCCATTTCGCTCTATTCCTGAAATCTGGCAACAAGGACAAAAAAATTACAGAGCAAACATGCATATTGCTGGATAAATGTTAAAATAACTTCAAACAACTGAAACATTTCGCTCTCTTCCTCCCTTTCTTCCAATCGCTCTCTTCCTCCCTTTCCTCCATTTCGCTCTCTTCCTCCCTTTCCTCCAATCGCTCTCTTCCTCCCTTTCCTCCATTTCGCTCTCTTCCTACCTTCCCTCCATTTCGAATTTGGGTCCATTTTCCATTTCCATCAGTTTTGAAAATGTGCGCTTAACGCTGTCTTGAACACTGTCTTGGACCTTGTGTCTCGGCCTCGGTCCCCACTGTCTCGGTCTCAGTCTTGGTCTTGGTCCCACTGTCTCGGTCTCGAAGATTGATGTCTCACATACAATTCTGCCTAGATTCGAAAGATCTAGGCTGAATCATTAAAGCGGGTGTCGGACCTTTCGGGGCGCTGATCCACATGCCTCGCAAGTCTTTCTGCACCTGCTAATGAAGCCAGAATCCATATGTTGGAAAAACAAGTTCAAAACGTACGTGCTACGTAACTTTTAGCATTTGCGCTGACAGTTGACAGTGTGTGTAAAGCATCACAGAAGTAGTTTGCTACTGACGATCAGTCACCCAATTACTGGGGTGCGAAGTGCGAACCCAGAATATTGGATCAATATAGACTCAGAATAGGTTTAATTAAACTGCATAAAATTATATTCTTGTCTCACTGAGCTCATTCATGTTCAAGGTTGCGTGGTAAACATTCGTTGCTAGCAACATACATGTATATACCAAGGAGATAGTACAATGGTCGAGTTAGTATACAATAACAATCATAGAAATCGTTTTCTACGTGAAAACTCGCATCAGCACGCCATTAGTAAGCAACAGATCCATGCATGGGCATGTAAAACAAATCAGGAGACAGAGAAACATACTGTTTTGATGCCATTATAACAAAGCCTACAATGGAACTCGGCCTCGTCCTCTGTGGGGATCGTCAACATAAACGCTGCATGACGCGCTAGTGGTAAACAGCAGCATATATCTGTTTCAGTAATAATTAAAGGCACTGTAGCGTGAAGATTTAATGTCGGTCATGACAGATTCTTGCTTACATTCGGTGGTGTGATGAACGTTTCGTCACTGACGTGTTATGACTCGCCGCGCAGGACGTCACTGGAACCTTGGATACGACATGGATACTGGACAAAACAGAGATAGCGTGTCGGCAACAGACACAGTGTGCTCGGCTATTCGTTAGATATCACGCAAAAGAGACACATCGACTTCACCAAGCACGACGTAAGTAGGCCTACTACTGGTTTACTGCTTAACATAGCTATTTAACCGATCGCCAACAACAGGTCCTATGTAATAACTGTCTGTCCAAACGCTTACCCATTAGCTATGGTGTTCCCCAAGGTTCCATATTAGGGCCCCTCTTGTTTATTATATATATCAATGATCTTCCTAATTCTACGTCACTGCTACACTTTATCCTATTTGCTGACGACACAAATGTCTTTCTGTCTAATCCCTCATATGAGCAACTTTTTAAAACTGCAAATATCGAACTAAAATCAGTAAGCGATTGGTTCAGGGCCAATAAGCTCTCCTTAAATTTATCCAAATCAAACCTAATTTTATTTAGATCAAATAAAAAACAACCTCCACTAACTCCTAATGACTTGATAATTGATGATAAAACTATTCCCCAGGTCACTTCAACCAAATTTCTCGGAGTATATATCGACCAGCATTTAAAATGGAAAGTCCACATTGAGGAAATTAATAAAAAAATCACTAAAAATATCGGTATATTAAAAAGAATCTCACATGTAATACCCTCTCATATATTACTTAACCTGTACTTCACCCTTATTTACCCCTATCTAACCTACTGTAACATTATTTGGACCTCCACATACATTACTAACCTAAACAGCCTCATAATTTCCCAAAAAAGCAATACGTGTTGTAACTAAATCCTCTGTAAATTCACACACTAAACCTCTATTTGCTCAATATAACTTGTTAACCATTATTCAACTCAGATTCATCCAGACTTGTGAATTCATGTACAAGTACCATAACAATCTCCTTCCTCCCTCATTCTCTTTCTATTTTAACCAAGTTCCACATAATATTTGTGTGAGATCTAAGCATGACTATAGAAGTATATATGCTAGAACGACCACTAGGAAAATGTCTATTAGGTTCCAGGGACCGCTCTCGTGGAACAGTCTTCCGTTCAGTATAAGATCTTCGTCATGTCACAGTCATTTCAGGTACTCGTTACGTGCACATGCAGCAGAGTTCATAGTTTAGTTTTTTAGTTAAGATGTAGTTCATATTTTAGTTTCTTTTAGTTAAGATGTAGTTTAGAAGAACTCCAACTTTTTTAATACATATGTTATACCAAGTTTCCACACCGTGAATTTTTCATGATACATTCATGAACTGTATGTAGCTGCATGGATTGATCCAAATCATTGCTTTCAACTTACATTGATTCCGCCATCGATTACCCTCCTACTCCTGAACAACAGGCTCCCTCTCAGCGGGACTTAGTCCCTTTCGGGTGCCTATTGTTCCCAGTGACAACAGCATGCAACTAGGACCTAAAACACCTGTAATCAATACTCCTATGTTACGTTATTATTTGTTTCTTCACTATACTACATTTGATTGCTTGATTTGTCTTGTTTTGTTGTTTGTTGTTTGGGATCAATAAAAACGAATTGAATTGAATTGAATTGAAAGAATTTCAGGTCTTTGCAACAGAAACTGCGACTTCATTACATGCGACTTCATTACAACTGATTTATTGCATAACACTGTGAATGTAACACCTAAAAACATAAAAATCTCCAAATTTTCTCAACGCCATACAAAGTTTAAGCTTATGAAGAACAGCTTATTGCGGTGCTATATCAAGAGCCAAGTCAATATTTGGTCAATATCGATGGTCAGAACGGTGTGAGACATCGCGACATAAACGACATCGTTGAATCCGTATCTTAGTCATAACTTAAAGTATAACTTCGAATTGTTATAACTTCTCTAAGAGCCTTTGAAGATATGAAGTGCTTGCGGGAATATAATTGGGACTGTTTTCATATGTGGGTCGGACATCTTAACTTAAGAAAGTGACCGCATAACTAATTAATCAATATCTGTTTAATAGATAAAAAAAGGATGCTCGAATAAATAAGTATCGAATGAATTGGATGGTACATGATGCAGAAACTAATAATGGCCTGGATATTGTTATGTATGACCTAGTTACCGCGCTATTTCAATTATCTTAATAATTTGTTATTGTTAATAATTCCACTACGGTACCAATACAACAACCAATACTACTACCTCTACCACCACCAACACTACCTTAACTACTGCTGCTTCTGCTGCTGCTGCTACTACTACTACTACTACTACACTGTGTCCACGATAAAGTAGAACACTAGACTTTGTTAAATATCTTGGTCAATTGTACCATTATAGGTACTAAATTTGGTGCACATGAACTTCAGTCTATTCTATCTATACCCTGCAAATTTTATTAAAATTTATGAAACGGTAACGAGGATATATCCTTATGAAATTGGGTGGTTTAGGAACCAAGTTACCAACACGTAAAACGCATAGAATGACGTTATTTTTCTGGCTACCGCAGGGATAGGCTGTTGTTTATAAGCGTCATTTTCGGAAACAGTTACACTACGAGACCTGTTTTACGTAACAGTAGTTGGTTGTAAAGAAATGGTTTTCAGTGCAGAGGACAAGATTTTAATCAAGGAGTTGAGAGAGACGAAGGGGTATGGCGTAAGGAGACTCATTACAGAATTTCCAATGAAAAATTGGTCCATAGCTGGTGTCAGAAAGCTGTTAAAAAAGATTGCCACAACCGGATCAGTTGCAAGGAAACCAGGAGATCGGGCGTTACGAACGCAAACAAATATCAGTGCTGTCGAAGAACTTGTGCTGAGTCAGGATGATCAGCCGCGCACGCATCTGTCGATGCGTTTTACGTGTTGGTAACTTGGTTCCTGAACCACCCAATTTCATAAGGGTATTTCCTCGTAACCGTTGCATCAATTTTAATAAAATTTGCAGGGTATAGATAGAATAGACTGAAGTTCATGCGCACCAAATTTAATACCTATAATGGTACAATTGACCAAGATATTTAACAAAGTCTAGTGTTCTACTTTATCGTGGACACAGTGTATTACTGCTGCCAGGGGCGTCCATCCCCCTTACGCCTATGAAGCATTCCCCCTTTTTTATCAGAATGCCCCCCCCCCACGACGACAGCCCCAGACGACTGGTCGACTGTCGACAAAAGAGAAAATCTTTATTATCGAAATTTGAAGTATAAATTTTAAGGCTGAATTCTTTAACGTTTAAGTCATTAATCAAGCATTAATTATGCATTACACAGACAGAGGCGTACGGCCAGAACGGCCAGACAGTATTATAACATAAGTACTAAAATTACAATAGGTGCTTCTTCAAAGCAGCAGAGTGCGTAGACTATATAGCTACATCCGTAACAGCTGCAGCTGCAGGAAGAATCGGGACTTGAGATTTGCATCTTAAAGAATTGATGGTAGGTGTAGGCCTACTGACAAAAGCAGCCTCCATCTCTTGACTTTTTCTCTGCTCTTTTCTAACTGCCAGAACTGTAGCCTACATTCCTATCATGGTCTTCGCTGTTTTGATAATTTTCGTTTAGGTCTTTAGGTATTATATTTAAAAGTAAACGAATGACTGTATTGTGAACATGAAGGACTAGGCTACTTATATAGGCTATAACGTCGAGTAACATGAAGACTGGAGTTATGTATAGCTTATGGCGTGTACAGGCCACATGGCTTGCAGAGGGACACTGAATTGCGACAGAGACATTGCGACAGCCGACAGAGACAGAGAGACAGGCAGACAGACAGACAGACAGACAGAGACAGAGAGTGAGTGAGAACAAGGCAGATATTATTTCAGGCATATTTCTTAGCGCTCGAGATGATCAGTTATCTACCGTTTGGGGAATGCAGTGGTTGTAAACGTGAAAGAGAGAATCATGCCTAGCACAGGGTGGGTCTATTGGCGCGCACCCAAGTTAACGTATCTTTTTATACAACTGAGTGTTTGCTTCAATAGTGTGAGTCACATAATCCGACACATCATAATCCGGTGACCTATAATATTATGTCTGTGGACCTGTGTATGATATAATCATGTATCATGAAGCATCCGTCATATACAGGCTATAGCTCGACTCTGCAGTGCAGTCTGAACTAAAAAAATTGAAAAAAAGACATTAATTTCTTTAGTTAGAAAACTTGGGCCCTTGGGACTTCGGGGCCTCTGGACTTTGTTCACCCTCTTTATATGGTTGTTGCGCCACTGCTACTCTGTCGGCGGTAACAGACTTTACAATGTTCAAAGTTATACATACCTTGTAGTCTTCCACTTGTGGTGTGTAGTACAATGTATGCGCCATTTGTCACTACGGATAAGCATGCCGCACAACTGCTCGCAACATTTATACTTTAGTAAAACATTGTCTCTGGGCATGATTACAATGATTACTTGTCTAGTAAAATCAAATTGCAAATTCATAGCACCGCAATATAACTCAAGTCTCATACACAGTGTGACGTCATCGTACTACCAAAGACTATATAACGATAGGCCAAAATAATGAAATTGAAGACTAATCGTCAGCTCGGTCGGAGAACAGCACAATGATTTTCGAAAATCAAAAGCACATCTATTAATTTCTGAAATTCAAAAAATGAGTAGTGAAAAAAATTCTTTCCCCCCCTGAAAAGGCTACTATGAAGATCTCTGCTTCATTCCCCCCATAGGATGGACGCCCCTGACTGCTGCTGCTGCTGCTACTTCTCATGAATCAGAATATCAATTTCACTGGATTATCTTTACCGATCTAATCCAATCCAATGTAATCCAATCCAGTCTATTCTAATGATCGATCGCTGAGAAAGTCTTAAAGCCAAACTCTGCATGTATTCGACTCAAGGCACAAGAAAGTAAAAGTGTCATTGATGATAATCGAGTGCATTAATTTTCTACGAAGGATCAGCAAGAAGCAGAGGCAAGGCTTCTGTTTTAAATTAAATGTGTTGTGAACTATTATAAGATGGATTTCAAACAGAGTTATTTGCTTGATGAACGGCCAGTGTAATGACAGCAGTATGGGCGTAGCAAGTCGATACTTATTAGTCATTATTATAGATCTGTTCCAGGAAGTTTGAATAATTTTTAGCTGGTAGTACCCAGTCTTTCGCATAGCAGAATATCTGTGATCTCTTGGTCTTTTATCTGATTAATAGAATGCAGAAGCTGAACAGAAGGGCAGCTGTGGTCCTATTTGCCCTTGTCACCACTGCTGCTGTGCTGAGCAATGGCAAAGAATTTTCCGCAGTGTTTGACCCTGATGGCCAACGCGTCTGTGCAGTCGGTCAGCCAGACGAGGTCCGTCTTTCGACCAACATGGCGACCCTTGAATGCGTAAGATTATGCGATGACAACCCAGATTGCGTCGTCTTCAATCTCTATGACAACACTACCTGTGAAGTATTCACTTGCCCATCCGAGTTATCCCGTGCTTACCAGATTGTTGAATTCTGTAAGAGCTTTCGCGTAAGTTCCAAGTCTGTGTTGTAAACATCTTAATTATGACATGTTGCGCTATTTATAATAACCACAATATAATAACTTTACGAAATCATGTTAATCCTAAGAGATTTTTCAGGCAGTTAACAACAGCAAGAATTACTTAAAAGAATATCGATTGACAAACTGACTGATTAACTAACTGAGTGATCGACTAATTGGCTGACTAATTGACTGACTGACTGACATACGCACAGACAGACATACAACATCGTCTCCCAACATGAAGATTCCGAGGGTAATCCAGAACGTCTATGGTCATCGATTTCTCGTTTACTGGGACACTCCTCTCGCTCGTCGGGCCCTCCGACCTTCTCCGCAAACGACTTTCTCAATACGCTTATGCTATGTACCCGATTTTACATAATTTAATTACCGGATCTAGTATAATTTATTTTATGCCCTTCTGATTGTCACTTAACTGACAGATTAGCCTACATATTTAGTTACTGAATCACGAGTTATACCATTAGTTGTGTTATTGCAATAATTTGAAGTTGTCGTGTATTTTAGATCAGCGATTGCAACCAACGATGTTATGAACCAATATGCGGTATATTCCAAAATTTACCTTTCTATTTTTGTGAAATTGTTGTGTGACCAATTTAACATTACACTTTGATAGCTGTTTATTTACGCAAACTTCTTGTCCATGTGGAAGTTGTAGTGCATGGAGGCTACACATTCTGCAGCTCAACACATAAATCGCGCGTGCTTTGCGGTGTAACACAAATTTTTATGGTGGAAAGTAGAGAGTTAAGATGCTTATAAACCACAAACATGAGCGCTTCTTAAATTTCTTTCCAGAAACAGAACTGAGTGACATGAAACTGGACGAAAATCTTTCAGTTACCTTTAAATATTCTCTGAATTAGGCTATTGTCTCTCCACGAATTGTATTCAGAACGCACAGGCGCTTATTAATAATTGGGAGCTGAGATAACGCATGAGCAACTGTGCTTGTTTAAAAAATTCCTGTCATATCTTACACAAACACAGATGTGCCTTCTCGAATATTGGACTATGAGTTTACATTTGCTTCGTAGGGTTTCCCCCTCGAGACTGTGCGGACCTAAGAGCAGCCGGTCACACGGAAAGCGGCGTTTATTCCGTTTATCCGGTGAATACCAATAGCCAGGTCGAAGCAAGAGTCTACTGCGACATGAATTCCTCAGGAAGTTGGCTGGTAATATTGGTCTATAAGATCTATCTATGGAATTTATATAGCGCCCCTTCAAGATAACTACTCAGAGGCGCTCCCGACCCAGGCCCGGTCAAAGAGGAAGGTCTTAGGCAGTCTATAGAAAGAATCAGAGAGGTCTCGCGGGAGAGAACGAAGGTCTGAGGGGAGGCTATTCCAGAAAGAAGGACCAACGATCGAGAAAGCCCGACGCTGTCTAGTAGCAGAGCGAGCATGCGGAACTATGAAGTCACCTCTAGAGGCCGAGCGTAGAGATCGGCGACCAGAGCATGCCGAGGTTAAAGTGAAGAGCTCCCGGAGATATACAGGTGATCTGCCCAGAACACAGTGCCAGACAATGGAGGAGACCCTATAAAAGATGTATAAATAGGCCCTATGTCACATTACCACCACCACCGCCACCATCCTCCACTTCGTTATCAGTTCATTATGCCAGTAAAGATTTTCATGTCTTCATTTACATGATGGCAGGACTGCAAATTTGTTTTCTATGAGACGTCACTACAAATCGAAAACCATTGGTGTGAACAAGTGTTTTGCATATATAATGAGCACAGGTGTTCTTTAGGTTGATATATATATAATGTGTATCGATTGTTAAGCGTTTTAGTCTTAGGCCTTAGTTGCGCTGTCGGCTCGTGGGCGCTTGGCCTAAAGTAGCCTAAACATTGGCTGACGGTAGATTCTTTTTACACGTGCAGTTAGCGCGCCAAACTTAGAAACTGCTGATGACAGTGAATTTGAACTATACAGTGTAGTACGGTTGTTTTAAGGCAAGAGTTGAGTTTGTTGTTATTAAACTGTGTTTGAAGAAAGAAAGAAACATTCAAAGAACTGTGTCAATTTAATTTTAAACAGTTAGAAGACGTTGAGCAATTTATATGTAGAGATAAGGAAAGTTCTTGAGGTAGGTCACAACTAAGAAAGAAAAGAGTTGGTGACAATTGGTATGAAAACTGTCACAGGACGACACAAGTGTAGTGTTAGAGCAAGGTGTCTTTATTATATTATACTATCTTTTGTACCCGGCTTCGCTCGGGTTTGCCTGGCGACTCCGCTTACTAATGCTTTATTTCTCTAAGCTAAGGTATAAGTTAGGTTACGCTATAACACGCCGATTGCCTCTGTACTGAATGCGATATACTGGTGTCCTTTGTCCAGTATCTGTAGGACCTAGCACTCGGATTGGTCGCTGTGGTCGTGGCCTAATAACATCTGATGTCCAATAGCGATCTACCTATAACGTCACATACGACCACGTTCCTTCTTTAGGAGAGTCGATCAAATCTAGTCGCTAATCCCCAGTCAGTAATTCCTAAGTCAATAATCCCTAATGTCGACCTATGTCGTCACATCTTTCTTTTTCGAAGTGTCAGTGAAACCTACTTTCTAATAATTTAAATATTAATTCATAATTTCCCCTCTTAAGTTGCTATAGTTGCTAGACTCTAATAAGTAATTCTTGTCCATCATTTTTGGTCTAATCTAAACAATATATACAGTATATATATATATCCATCGACATCCAACGTATGAATTTCAACAGCGTTATCGAGTTGCCTAAGTTTGTTATTTCACCCAACATCGTTTCAAATGTGTCGCCGTTAACAGTCATTCTTAACCCTGTGAAGTGTTTTGTTTCCCCCATTAACTGATCACATAGCTGAACCCTTTCCTTTGCTCGCATAAAATAGACTCAACGGAGAAGGTGATGGGAAACTTGTGTAGCCTATGTGCGTGTGTGAGGTTTGAAAATGAATGCATGACAATGTAATCTCTGACCCTCAGTTAAATATATTTTTGAATAGGTGTTCCAGAGACGCGTTGACGCTACGGTGAATTTTGAAAGAAATTGGACCGATTATGCAAATGGTTTCGGCGATATATTAGGAAACTTTTGGCTTGGTTAGTTTATAACAATCGCTTTGTTGTATAGCGACGCAATGCATTGGAGACATATTCAATCAGATGACAATTGTAATGATTGTGGTGACATTCTGTTGTCACTGCACCAAACATTCGTACTTGACCCGTTTCTATATTTACATCTAACATCCTGCCAAGAGATAATGCATACTTTCTTACGACTTTGCAATAACCTTTTGGTTAAGAAAACCTCTTCAACCCGTTGAGCGCGCAATCGTCCTATGCCTCTGTTTCAGGGAGGCTGCACTAGATTCCTAATTAAATCAACAGCTACTTGCCATGCACTTTCAGACCTTAGACCATGACGCACCGCTCGCAAATCATTGTGAGGAAGGTGCCCAGTGGCGGATCCAGGGTTGCTTGGGCGGGGAGGGCAAGGGCTCTTTCTGAGGGGCGCCATGTTCTAGCGTAAATATTGTAATTTATACTTTAACGATGGTAGCCTATGTTTGAAATAATGCCACTATGTTTAGTTATGTACTGTAGTAGACCATTAGTATATAGGCCTAATATTCTAAGTAAAACTGTTTCAAAGTGGCAAAGTGTTCAGGGACATAATGTCGCAGATTCATCAAGCATTTATATGAATTGTTTTCTACGAGGCTTCATCAGTGCAAAGCGATTGATAGTTGCTTTAGAGTCAATAGCTCCAGTCAGTTCTCTTTCGATTTATATTAGGCCAACTGATAGGCGTTCATTTAAGCGTCTTTGTGGATCGCAAGTAATTTTGATTATTTTTAATCTGCTACAAGTTCTTTCTGCAGTAGCCGACGTAACAGAAAGAGTGAGATACATGTATATTTAATACATGAATTGTAGTAAAATACTCATAGATTAATTAGAAATTTAAAACTATTAATTATTTCCATTCTTCTTTTTATCTGGCAATACGTCTATCTGTAATGGGTCGCGGTGTGTCAACCTAGTGATTCACTATTAAACGAATATATATATTATATATATATATATATCATTGGTTCACAACCTCTTTTAGATCACGGCACCCTTACTAATGAAATGGCAGATCAGCTGCAGCCCTGGCCTAACTTTCATCTATTTTCATCGAGTTAGTTCATTATTTTACTGACAAGCAACGCAGTAGCGTAGCCAGAGGAGGAGCAGGGGAGCGGCCGCTCCCTCTTAGACCATTTTCAAAGGGCGCCTAAGAGTGGCGTACCGATCTGTTTTCGCGCTGGCAAATTTTCTGATAATGTCTTCGCCAAGTATGCCTATTGCTGTTCTGTCTATGTTGACGTAGGCCTATGTAAGTCATTCATTTCAGAGATTTTTATAGTGCCCTTCAAGATTATCTACTCAGTTTCAGGAGCGCTACCGATCCAACCCCGGCTAAAGAGAACAGTCTTGAGGTTAGAGAAGAAAACTTTTTCATCCATTGGAAATTGCTGGAGAAAATACGCATATTTCCAATAGGCCAGATGGGGGGGGTTTCGAGCCCCCACGCTTCATTTTTTATCTGACTGCTTTCCCCTCAGACCAATATTGATCTACACTATCTCAAAGCCAGTGTGTGCAGTGACATTCCTCGCATGCCTTTGTTTTATAGTTCTCAAGGTTACTTTTTTAAATTTCTGGTTTAGGTAATGAAATCCTTTATCATTTGGCCGCCAACAGAAAATACAGGCTGCGCATTGTGATGAAGGATTGGAATGACACAACACTTTATGCAGATTACTCGTCGTTTTCCATCGGTCCATCCAGCGATAACTACAGATTGAATGTTAGTGGATACAATGGCACTGCAGGTAATCTTTCATACATCATCCTTTGTTTACATTGGAAACATTTCTTTCGCATTAATCCATAAGGCTGTGAGTCTACCGTTAGACTGTCTTGTTACAAAAGTCATGGCTATTGCATGCGATGTGCTAAATACATTCGGTAATTTGTGGCTCTATGGTGTTGGTGCGTGGTCGGTTGATAATAATAATAGTAATAATTAAGACAATTTATATGGCGGCGTAACACGGCCTTGCCGTTAAAAGGGCGCCGTACAAAACAGCTAACAAGTAACAACAGACAGCCCTTGAACTCGATGCGGAATGGAACAGGCTCGAGCCGTCTAGCCTGACGTTTTGCGAAACGACACTCAGAATCGTACCACTTTTCAGACGAGGCCATCACACGGCAAGTGATATCAGCCATCGGCGCATGGGCGTCGAGTAGGGCCGTGACGACCTTGTCGAACCGCAGGGCCGCCAGAGAAGCGTCGCGTAGCACGAAAGAGGACCCAGCGTACCGTCACAGAGGCAGGAGGCATCGAGGTCAGATCTGAAGCGCTCGATGTCGAACTTCCGCCAGGATCCGCGATGCTGGGTTCCGTAGACGAGTGTCAGCCGGGGCGGGGAGGAAGGGCCAGGTCACGAACCGATGGTCAGACGCACCCCCTGGAACACTGATGGTTGATTCCGCGCGATAGATGTTCTAGTTACGGAACAGAAGCCTTGCTACATTCGGCTCATCTTCCTGTTATATGTAGCCGAGCTACCCGCAACATGAGCTCCTTTGAACCTCATTTGCTTCTTTTAACAGAGGCGTTTCAAAACCAGTTTATTCGATCCTGGTTTCGTGTTTTCAGGTGACTGTAGCGCCTGTGTTAAGTTTATTAACTGGAGATCTGCAAGTTCTGGATTTAAATAACTAACACAATTACACTAAAAAATCTGAGAACTTTAATTTTTTA
>JACEVL010000520.1:604580-652080 GCA_020284085.1 Aporrectodea caliginosa
AAAAAACAATGCGTGGTGAACGGTGAACCCGCAAAAGAGATGCGCTTTATCGTCGCCTACTCGATCGTCAGTTTGCGAATTCTTATTGCTCTTCCTTCATCCCTTCTTAGCCTCTTTCGTTCGTTATCCTCTCATCTCTTACTTCCACCTGTCAATCATCCACCTCTCCAATCAGTTGGTTCAATATCCGTCCTTCGCATCTTCCTCGCTGTTTGTCTCATTTTGTCACAGGCGTGGTTGTCTAAATGCCACAGATCTCATTTGAGGGAGGGGACATTTGCCCCAGAATTTGATGGAAAAACAACTATTTATATGTATGTCTGTGTATTTGTTGATGTAATATATCTTTATTCGTCACTAGAAGTCTATGACCGCAGAAAATCAAACACAGTAAGAAACGACTCAAACTAATGATGATTCATTGTGAACCAGAATCTTTTTTCGCGTGTAGACAAGTTTATTTCTGAACTATGTGATTGTATAAATCATCCACCTGCGGTCCTGCACAACATTGACCGTTTTCTCAGAAATTAGAGCTTTTATGATTTGCGATCATTTCGTCCAGGATTCCATAGACATAGCTTATCGAGGCAAATATGAGGTTCATTCCTGAACCAGAATATAACTTAGCCTAATTTTAATTTTTACAAAGTTTTCACTCAGTAATTATAGCAACTGTATTCAGAGATTGGTTATCCTCCTATTCAAGACAGAGACATCAGAGTTGTCACGCGCGCGTGACGCGCTCTAGGCTACTCATTGTCCTTGCCAATTCGAATTCTCTTGACTATGCCCGTAAGTAATGACCCCATTTACAACGATACCGCTTTTAGCGCAGATCTTCGTCGCAGAATTGTCTCCTCACGACGTCACGGAATTTCTAAGTAACTGTACTGTAATAATTCAGCTTTTAACTCTCTATAAATGTATATAATCCATCGAATTATACTACAATATGTTTATGTTGTAAACTACTTCTGGTTAACTCTCTAAATGTATAATCCGTCCAATTATAGGGCCTACTACAATGTGTTTATGTTGTAGGCTACCATTTGTGGGCTCCAAATGTCGGGTAATATCTTGAAAGCCTACAGCGTTGTAGACCACGATATGGTCCACGTTTTCGTGATTTCCTTGAGAACACATGCAAATGAATGTTACTTTGCTGCAATTTTAATGTTTCGTCGCGTAAATTGATGAACAGTTAGGCCTAAAGAAATGACTTTTATTGCACATGGACAACTGCATATATGAATGGAAACTAACTCTGATGACGCACAAATATATATATATATATATCGGATTTATATATATAGATATATCGATTTAACGAGTTATTTTAACCGTACTTTCATGTTCAAATCAAGCACGCAATATAATTTTGTGATGACGTTCTTTTCTCTTCAATGCTAACTGCACTGTTGATGTAATCATATTGCTTTTGGTGTTGTGCTATTCAGTATACACTTCAATATTGTTAAGCTTGGTTTTCGCTTTTTTTCTTGAATAAAAATATACATAGGCCTACACATATGAAACAAATGACCTATTTGAAATACATACTTGAGGCTCGTATCCAATATTAAGAGACTCCATTGGTGTCTAGAGCTTACCATGGCCAGGCTCCAAAGTACCCGTGTAAACTCCTCCGTAAACCGGACTTCTCTGTCTGTCTGTATGTCTGCTATTCAATCTCTGTCTGTCTCTCTGTCTGTCTCTGTCTGTCTCTGTCTGTCTCTGTCTGTGTCTCTGTCTGTCTGTCTGTCTGTCTCTGTCTCTGTCTCTGTCTCTGTCTCTGTCTCTACTCTCTGCTCTGTCTCTGTCTCTGTCTCTGTCTCTGTCTCTGTCTCACCTGTCTCTGTCTCTGTCTCTCTGTCTCTGTCTCTGTCTCTGTCTCTGTCTCTCTCTCTCTCTCTCTCTCTCTCTCTCTCTCTCTCTCTCTCTCTCTCTCTCTCTCTCTCTCTCTCTCTCTCTCTCTCTCTCTCTCTCTCTCTCTCTCTCAGGTCCCTTCGCTCTGCTGATAGATTTAACACTTTGTCCCTCGGGCCAAGAAAGCCAATGCTCAGTACCAGGCCTTTGCATTTGTGAGTCCCTCTTCGTGGAATAACCTCCCCACAAATTCGGGCTCAGATTTTGGCGGATGGTTTATCCACTTCGGCTCGTTGCTTGAAACTTAATATCTGTTTCCTCGGAGTGCCTCTGAAACTCACTGCTACTCTTAATTATCATGTATATATTGTTTATTCGAAAATGGGTGATAGCTGAAAGGCCAAACACAGGCACGAAGAACAGAAGGAAGCGGGTTCGAAACCAGCAAGCGCTACAAAGGTCGACTCAGCCTTCCACTCACTAGAGGGCAGCAGTAAATGAGGGCTGTGCAGGTAACCATGGGTTCGGCAGAGAGACCTAGCCACCTACCGCCGATGTATGGCAATGCCACCTAAGGGCTTATGACCTAACACCGGAGAATAGCACCGGGCTTTACCCTCGCGAAGAGAGTGTCGCGAAAACCCCCTTTCCTGCGTCTCTCCGGGAAGCAGGGAGAAGCAGTTTGCGTGTCGCTCGAAGGAGCGTAAATTCGGTCTTCGGGGTATATCGAAGGGCTGGATGCCTCGTCATGTATACGGTCACAAATTCAAAGTCAATCAACACAACGCGTCCTGGTTTCAAAACGATATATTCTTTTAAAGTATCATTGCACCACGTCGTTACAGTCGCCAAGTCAGATGCAGCCTCGTCGCTATACTCCGATTTCGTCCGCTTGATCTTCAGTTTGCGAATTCTGCTTTGTCTCCCTTCGTCCCTTCTTAGCCTCTTTCGTTCGTTCCCCACTCATCTCTTACTTCCACCTGTCAATCATCCACCTCTCCAATCAGTTGGTTCAATATCCGTCCTTCGCTTCTTCCTCTCTGTTTGTCTAATTCTATCACAGGCGTGGTCGTCTAATTACCAGGGACGTCACTTGGGAGAGCGGCATTTGCCCCCGAATTTGATGGACAAATCAATTATTTAGATGTATACCTGTGCATTTGATGATATAATATATCTTTGTTCGTCACTAGGAGTCTAGGACTGCAGAAAATCAATAACAATAAGAAATTACTGAAACTAGAGATTCAGTACGTACCGGAATCCTTTTTTCGCGTGTAGACACAGAGGCGACCTTTGACAGTCCTTACCGATTTTGTGCTATCGGCGAGGACAAAAAGCCGCCCCATTCTCATAAATGACATCTTTTTGACGGAAGTGACCATCATGTATTTTGTCGGAATTTGCCCCTCCCCCCTTGTAAAGTGCCGCTCTCGGCAGCAGCCTATCTCGCCTATACTACCTAAAGCCGGTATCACGAAATAGAGTGTCCGTCC
Organism: Aporrectodea caliginosa; assembly: GCA_020284085.1. Classification (NCBI taxonomy): domain Eukaryota; kingdom Metazoa; phylum Annelida; class Clitellata; order Crassiclitellata; family Lumbricidae; genus Aporrectodea; species Aporrectodea caliginosa. The sequence goes on from JACEVL010000520.1 coordinate 607,946, forward strand.
TAGGACTATACGGGGCACGGGGGGATGTATGAATTTATCCCCCGGATGGAATAAACCGGTTTAGAGTAATCCGGGGGGATAAATCATTCTATCCCCATCGTCATACGCATCACGATAGCCAAGACGAAAATCCAGTCAAAATCACCAAAAACGAAGTAAATTAAACTAAAGATACGCAACTTAAAATATTTTATGTGTACAATAAATCCAAACAGTACGACTGAATACACTTAGAAACCGCCAAAAATGCAAACTAAACCGAATACTCCATTTCGCTCAGGGGATACTCATATATGGGGGATACTCTATTTCGTGACAACGGCACTGTAATTTCTGAACTTGATGCTCGATCTACAGTTACCTGTAGTGTTCTGAAGAGTGTGTTCGGCTTTAAATCCAAGTTCATCAAACTTTTTATCCCCGGATACAGTTCCCCCACGAAACAACTTAAATGACATCCCTGTTAATTAGGGACTACGTCCTTGCTATGTACAGCTAGTCTTCACCAGTAAAATAATGTAGCTTCAAGTTAAACATATGTTCAAAAAATAAATCTACGCTAAATCTAGTATCATTAGTGCGAATTCAATTGAATCCTATGCGATTGTATAAATCATCCACCTGCACATTATTGACCGTTTTTCTTAGAAATTAGAGCTTTTATGATTTGCGATCATGTCGTCCAGGATTCCATAGACATAGCTTATCGAGGCAAATAATTATGAGGTTCATTCCTGAACCAGAATATAACTTAGCCTAATTTTGCTTTTTACAAAGTTTTGATTCAGTAATTATAGCAACTGTATTTAGAGATTGATTAACGTCCTATTCAAGACACAGACATCAGTATTGTCACCCGCGCGTGACGCGCCCTACCCACTGTCCTTGCCAATTCGAATTATCTTGACTATGCCCGTAAGTATTGAGTAATGAGCTCATTTACAAGGATACCGCTTCAAGCGCCGAGTTCATCGCAGAATTGTCCCCCACCATGTCACGGAATTTCTAAGTAACTGCACTGTAATAATACAGCTCACTTCTGGTGAACTCTTTAAATGTATAATCCGTCCAATTATAATACTAAATTGTGTTTATGTTGTAGGCTACTTGTGGTTAGCTCTCTAAATGTATTATCCGCCCAATTATACTGCAATGTGTTTATGTTGTAGGCTATACTATTCGTGGGTTCCAAATGTCGGGTAATATCTGGAAAGCCTACAGCTTTGTAGACCACATTAGGCCACGTTTTCGTGATTTCCTTGAGAAAAAACGCATATAAATGTTACTTTGCGGCAATCTTAATGTTTTCGTTGTATTAATTAATTAATAGGTTGGCCTAAATAAATGACTTTTATTGCAAATACACAGCTGCATATGAATGGAAACCAAATATGATTAAGCATACATATCCATTTCAAATAGTTATTTTAACTGCACATTGTGACTAGGTATGATGTACTCTAAAGTACCTTTTGCCTAGGTATGATGTACTCTAGAGTACATTGTGCCTAGGTATTGTGTACTTTAGAGTACGCTGTGCCTAGGCATGATGTACTCTTCAGTAGGATTTGACGAATAAATTGCTTCACCTCCAATAAATTAAACTCTAAAATTTTCATAAAGTATTTAATTGTTGTTTTGTATATTTAATATTAGAAATATGGCTGCCGTTAATTTCGCTACCATTTTAAAGCCTTTAATTTTTTAAATACGTAGCTTCTATGGCTTAACTAGAGTACGCAATGCCCGAGAGAGTGTGGAATCTAGGCCCTACATGATGTTCTCGACAGTACGTTGAGCATAGAGTAGGCCAACAACTTATCTGCATAGAGTACATACTCGGTCCCCACTGAAAATACATACTCGGTCACGATGAAGACATACTCTGTCCCACTGAAGATGCATACTCGGTCTCACTGAAGATACGTATACTTGGCTCCAATGAAGAGAAGAGACATACTCGTTCCCACTGACGATACATACGCCGCTACGCGGTCCCACTGAAGATAGCCTACATATTCGGCCGTCGTGCAAACAACAGATTACACGTAGGTCACCGGTTGGTTTGAACGTTCGCCTTGCATTGCAGAGTGCGTGGGTTTGAGCCTCTCCTCAGACGGTTAAACCACTGTGTTTTATGGCGTTGCAAGTCCCAAGCCTGGATAAAATGAGGAAGGTGGCGTCAACATAAAAGACCTATAGGACATAAAATGTCGCAAAACTCTAGAAATTACCAGATACTGGGATTAGTTTTTTATGCATGACTGTTCAATACTATCGACTGGTGTTTGTCATTAGGCGTGGCGTTCAATAAATACAGAAATACAAATTCTCGCCATACACCGCTCCAGTCCATAATTCCTGTGTTCCTGTATCAAGCCAACCACGTCGACGAACACTGCGCTCTACAGCATGTGGGGACTTGTTGGTTCGGCGCTCCCGTACACATTGATACTTATGGTGTATTAGACCGTCTTTGTGGAACAGTCTTCCACTTGAAAATTAGAAATTCACCCCACCAAGTAATCGCAATCGTAATCGCAATCGTAATCGCAATCGCAATCGCAATCTTAATCGCAATCTCAATCGCAATCGTAATCGCAATCTTAATCGCAATCGTAATCGCAATCGCAATCGCAATCTTAATCGCAATCTCAATCGCAATCGTAATCGCAATCTTAATCGCAATCGTAATCTTAATCGCAATCGTAATCTTAATCGCAATCGTAATCGCAATCGTAATCGCAATCGTAATCGCAATCTTAATCGCAATCTTAATCGCAATCGCAATCGTAATCTTAATCGCAATCGTAATCGCAATCGTAATCGCAATCTTAATCGCAATCGTAATCGCAATCTTAATCGCAATCGCAATCTTAATCGCAATCGTAATCGCAATCGTAATCGCAATCTTAATCGCAATCGTAATCGCAATCGTAATCGCAATCTTAATCGCAATCGCAATCGCAATCTTAATCGCAATCGCAATCGCAATCTTAATCGCAATCGTAATCGCAATCGTAATCGCAATCTTAATCGCAATCTTAATCGCAATCGCAATCGCAATCAATCGCAATCTTAATCGCAATCGTAATCGCAATCGTAATCGCAATCTTAATCGCAATCGTAATCGCAATCTTAATCGCAATCGCAATCGCAATCTTAATCGCAATCGTAATCTTAATCGCAATCGTAATCGCAATCGTAATCGCAATCTTAATCGCAATCGTAATCTTAATCGCAATCGCAATCGTAATCTTAATCGCAATCGTAATCGCAATCGTAATCGCAATCTTAATCGCAATCGTAATCTTAATCGCAATCGTAATCGCAATCTTAATCGCAATCGTAATCTTAATCGCAATCGTAGTCGCAATCGTAATCGCAATCTTAATCGCAATCGTAATCGCAATCTTAATCGCAATCGTAATCTTAATCGCAATCGCAATCGTAATCTTAATCGCAATCGTAATCGCAATCGTAATCGCAATCTTAATCGCAATCGTAATCTTAATCGCAATCGTAATCGCAATCTTAATCGCAATCGTAATCTTAATCGCAATCGTAGTCGCAATCGTAATCGCAATCTTAATCGCAATCGCAATCGCAATCTTAATCGCAATCGTAATCTTAATCGCAATCGTAATCGCAATCGTAATCGCAATCTTAATCGCAATCGTAATCGCAATCTTAATCGCAATCGTAATCTTAATCGCAATCGCAATCGCAATCTTAATCGCAATCGTAATCGCAATCGTAATCGCAGTCGTAATCGCAATCTTAATCGCAATCGTAATCGCAATCTTAATCGCAATCGTAATCGCAATCTTAATCGCAATCGTAATCGCAATCTTAATCGCAATCGTAATCGCAATCTTAATCGCAATCGTAATCGCAATCTTAATCGCAATCGCAATCGCAATCTTAATCGCAATCGTAATCGCAATCTTAATCGCAATCGTAATCGCAATCTTAATCGCAATCGTAATCGCAATCTTAATCGCAATCGTAATCGCAATCGTAATCGCAGTCGTAATCGCAATCTTAATCGCAATCGTAATCGCAATCTTAATCGCAATCGCAATCGCAATCTTAATCGCAATCGCAATCGCAATCTTAATCGCAATCGTAATCGCAATCGTAATCGCAGTCGTAATCGCAAGCGCAATCGCAATCACAATCGTAATCGCAATCATGATCGCAATCGTAATCGTAATCGTAAACTCCAAACTTTTAAAGCGCAATTCCAAAGCCAAGCGCAGGGCACAAGCTTATTCACGAGCGCTGCAGGTGGTAAATATCCTATCGGAAGTCAGGTTCTTGTGAAGTTTGTGACTGGAACCCTAACGTCGTAGATCGTCGGAGCCTGTAGGATGATTCCAAATGTTCCGACAAGACAGGCGGTCGTGAATATCCAGAGAAAAAGTCGGTCGAGAACGAGGGCCACGTATTTCCAGTCTTCTTTTATCTGCCGAAAGAAAGGAGACGATTTATTAATTTATAAGAAGTGCACTATGACCTTTTGGTGATTAGTAAAGTATGAACTTACAACTCGAGCTTCTTTCTTGGTTCATGCATTTTATATGAACACAACAGCTGCTCTTTCCTCCAGGTTATACGGCTCGGACCACCTCTAAGTAGTTATCTTGCAGATATAAAAGCTCTGAATGAATAAATTAATTAGCCTAATAAATTAATGAATTGCCAATTATCTTTGCTTCTTTCATCAGCGCTTTGAACCACTGTTTACATTTCTATGCGTGAGGATGCCGATTCTGGTTTCGTTTAGAGATTTTAGTTTCGGACTAGCACGGTCCGTAATCGGGGCCTTAAAGGGTGTGGCAGCCATTCTAAAGGGCTAGCGGAGGTGAAGGATCTCACCCAACCAATTCATTGAAAAAATTAGAAGGATCGAGGTTATAGGCCTACGGTCGCTGCAGAAAAACGTTTAGATTCGCATTTGCATTAAATTTACATTTGAATTCGCATTTACATGCTACTCACATTTCCTCCTTCATCTTCGTCTTTGAGGTGTTCTGCAATGAAGCTGACTCCATTCATCGCTTCAAGGACGTCGCTCAGATACGACGAACCCTTCAGAGGAGACGGGAGATCCCCCATGTCCCTCCGACTGACAGGTCTGTGACTCCTCTCGCCCGCCACGGGATGGGGTGCAGCTACCTGTTGATGCCCCTGAGGCTGGGACAGGGTCTCTTCGATGGTAAACGATCCGCGCATCTCCCGTCCATTGCATCTGCGTCCCTGCTGGAGGATGCGGTCCTTGTCGCCCGCCTCCGGTCTTCGCATCACCAGCAACCGCGGAAGGATCTCGAGGAAGACCTTGCGCACCCAGGGGGACATCGTGTGCGTCGCGGGAGATCGGAAGTGGACGTTGAGCACGATGACCGTCACGATGACGGACAGCGTTACGAGTATCATCGTAAAGAGAAGGTACTTGCCAATGAGTGGAACGACGAGGGACGTCGGAGGGATAATCTCTGCCAGGAGGAGGAAGAAGACGGTCAGGGACAGAAGGATGGAGATACAGAGCGAGATCTTCTCTCCACTGTCCGACGGTAAGTAGAAGACGAGAACGGTAAGGAAGGTGATGGCGACGCAGGGGATGATGAGGTTGACGGTGTGGAAGAGCGTCTTCCGCCGCATCGTTATGTTGAAGGTGATGTCTGGATAGGGTTCACTGCAGCACGTGTAGTACTTCTCGTTCTTGCGAGCTGGAACGCCCAGAAGGTCCCACTCGACGCTCGGGTAGAAGTCCTTCAGGTCGATCCCCTCTGAGATGGCGTCTGCCTCACCCACGCCGCTCTCGTCCTGCCGGATGTGTTTCAGGTCGACCTGGTAGCCGTCGTAGGTCCACGAGCCGAACTTGAGGGTGCAGAGCTGTTCGTCGAAGGGGTAGAATTCGACGTCGATCGTGCAGGAGCTTTTGTAGATGGCCGGGGGTTCCCAGTGGACGCGTCCGTTGGGGTAGATGGTAGCCTTGGTCATCAGGGTCACCTCATAGTTGCCATCCGCACTGCGTCAATATTATAATGCGCACAATAATTTATTTTCAGTATTAACTAATCGTATCGTATCTAATAATTTATAAAGCGCCTCTCGCAGAATAACTATTCCGAGAAGCTCTCAGCATGGAAGCCCCGGGGGAAAAGAAAAGTCTTTTTAAAGAGCGAGAGACCGATGAGGAAAAACCAGTAATTAGTTTAATAGCACCGATTAATCGACAGATGAAGAGTCTTAACAGATAAGTATATATACTGTATATACATACAGATATATTTGTATATGCAGATATATTATGTATATACAATGCATATATATACGCATTATATATATATATATATATATATATATATATATATCAACATTTTCATGTATATAGACAGAGGGAGAGACAAACAGACAGACAGACAGCGACAGAGATTAAAAAACAGACAGAAAGCAAGAGACAAATATAGAAACACAGAAAGGGACAGCGACAGAGGCAGACAGACAGACAGACAGAAACAGCTAGAGAGATACAGATGTAGCTACACATGATAGAGAGGTTCCTAAAAATGCCGATATTCGATTTAATGTGCTTGATTTAATGTGCAAGATAGCCAAGATTTGCCCTAATATGCATGATTTCATAATTCATATACACGATTAAATGTACGCTTTGCTGAATCCAGTCCAAATCTATTCTGTTTAGAGTTACAAATTGTATCCATGTGGACTAAAGAGATTAAACATATAAGATAATATTGAACCTGGTTAAGAATACTGAAATTGAAGATTAGCAGATAGGATAATTATAATAAAAAGAAAATAATTGTAATAACAAAATAGGCTAATTATAATAAAAATAAGATAATTAATATAAAAATAGGATAATTAAAATTTAAAAGATAATTGTAATAAAAATAAGATAATTATAATAAAAATAAGATAATCATAATAAGATAATTATAATAAAATAAGATAATCATAATAAACATATGATTATTATAATAAACATGTTATGATAATTGTAATAAAAACAAGATGAGAGATACATGTAAACAGATAGTATAATATTGAGCTTTGGTTAAGAGTACTGTTCGATTGACACTCTAGAATTATATTCTAACTTATGATCACAATTAGTCTATGCTATTCAATATAGGCTGTTCAGGTTGGGCCATGTCAGCCGATTGGTTAGAGCACTCGCCAAGTAATTATTAATAATAATGATAATAATAATAATAATAATAATAATAATAATAATAATAATAATAATAATAATAATAATAATAATAATATCGTCTATTGTAGTTTTCAGTATTGATGTTGATTGATGGAGAGAATAAATAATAATAATAATAATCTTTTCTTTATTGAAGCGCCTGACAAACGCACTGCGCTGTACATTTACATGTTATGCAATTGAAATCGTAACTACTAACAGAACAGACAGCCTGCAATACACGGCGCTAATAGCAGCCTACAAAGCATGTCCATACCACCTACCGGGGCTCGAACTCGGTACCTCTCAGTCTCTATGCCAGTGTGTTATCCAATGCGCTATCTGGCCCCCATGAGTATGGGTTTATAGCCTCCCTCTCTGTGTAGGACTTTGAGCAAGTCCTTCACTCCAGCAATGAAATGATGAACGAGAACAAAGACAGCGAGTGAGAGTAAATCAGTCAAACTGTCCAGTCTGACCGGATGTCGATGTGACGATTGGTCAGGGTTTGGTCAGTCAGGCGTTTTATCAGTCATTATTCAGTCAGCCGGTCAGGGAGTCGGTCGGTCAATCAGTCAACGAGTCAGATGATCAGTCAGTCAGTCAGCCAATCAGTCAGTCAGTATCAGTCAATCAGTCAGTCAATCAGTCAGATAATCAGTCAGTCAGTCAGCCAGTCAAGCCAGTCAGTCAGTCAGTCAAGCAAGTCAGTCAAGCAGTCCAGTCAGTCAGTCAGTCAATCAGTCAGATAATCAGTCAGCCAGTCAGTCAGTCAACAGTCAGTCCAGTCAGCCAGTCAGTCAGTCAGTCAATCAGTCAAGCAGTTAGTCAGTCAGTCAGTCAGTCAGTCAGTCAGTTAACCAGTGACTCTGTCAGTCACTCAGTCAGTCAATCAGTCAGTGAGACAATCGGTCAGTCAATCAGTCAGTCAATCAGTCAGTGAGACAATCGGTCAGTCAATCAGTGAGTCAATCAGTCAATCAGTCAGCCAGCCAGTCCGTCACTCAGGCAGTCATTCAGTCAGTCAATCAGTCAGTGAGACAATCGGTCAGTCAATCAGTGAGTCAATCAGTCAATCAGTCAGCCAGCCAGTCCGTCACTCAGGCAGTCATTCAGTCAATCAATCTATCAGCCAGTCAGCCAGCCAACGAGCTACTCAGCCAGTCCTTTCTTCCCGACCTTCTCCCCACCTGAAAGCCTTCCTTGCAACTTGTCTACCATACGGCACAGCTGTGTCACGAGATTTCATCATTGTTCCAGTCAATCCTGGTGACTGTTGTGCTTCGAGCGATCAATTGGACTCCGTTGATTTCTGACCTGATCGTGACTAACAAGACTCGACCGACTGTTCAGACGAAAGATTTCTCGCCTCATTCTCATCGACTCGTATTAAACGCTCAGTCGAAAGCAACGCATTGCGTCTCTGTCGCCTTTTCAGAACAACAGTCGCCGAACTACGGCTCTCTCGGAATAGTTAAACCGCACTGAGTGAAGTGCCTATGGGATACAAAGCGATTATTTCAATAAACTCTAATGTACTTTAAGCTTTATCGACGAGCTGCTTTGATTTCCCAGTCACTTTTAGTACGCTCTCGTCGTTAAAGTATTAAGAGAAGCTTTTCTGCTCAGCTTCCATCTGAACTGATTTATTCCATTCGCTAATGTGCTCTGCAGAATTGTACTCTACTTTACTCCACGGCAACTCATTATATTTCATATCACTCTACTTTACTCTACGCCTTCGCGCGACTCAACTTAGTTTACTGCATTTCACTGCACTCCGTACTACACACAGCTCACTCCAATTCACTCAACTCCTCTTTTAATCTATTTTTGTACTCCACAGCTATTCATTATATTCCATATCACTCCACTCTACTTCGTTGCATTCCGTTTCATCCCACGTCAATCCGCTCAACAAACATGACTCCACTCCATTACACTATGCTCCGCTTCACTGCACTTTAATCGACCTCAACCCTTGTGTAATTCAACGGATCATGATCTAACACCATTTAACCCTAAAACCCTCACCATGATGGACATTCATATGGTACATTTAATTCAATCTCTAAACTGCACCCAAAGACGTTGATGATATGTACGCCTACAGTTACCACTCATCGTAATTGATTATATATGAATTTATGTATGTATGTATTTATGTATGTATGAGCACTTGTAATAGCGCCCCTTCAAGATTTCTACTCATGATCAATTGCGAGTGAAGGACTTGCCCAGGGTCATTTGCAGTATGAACTATGCGACGCGTACCTCAAAAACCTGACGTGCTAGCCAAATTTCAATTTCATATTTGAAATCAGCTTTTGAGAGCAAGCACAAAAGCAAATGCCTCATACATTTTTAAACTGTGTTTTCACTGATAGTATGAGTTGAGAATCCGCAATTGTGTAGAACCTCACTTATGCGTACCTAATAAACCTGACGTGCTAGCAAAATTTAGCCAAGAACAGTTAAAAAGTTCTGAGTAGCAAACAACAAATATTTTTTTTGTTGCGCAGTGTTAATGTAGGCATATAAAACTTAAAGAATCCGAGAAACTTTATAACTTAAAAACTGGACGTGATAGACAAAAACGGTTTCCGGATTTGGAATCAGCATATTAAATTTAGTTAGGAACAGGTGTTAGAATCCCAACAGCAAAATGCTTGTTGATCAGTGTTATATATGTATGTATGTATGTATGTATGACATTGTATGTATGTATGCATGTATGTATGTATGTATGTATTTATGTATGTATGAGCACTTGTTATAGAGCCCCTTCAAGATTTCTACTCATGAGCAATTGCGAGTGAAGGACTTGCCCAGGGTCCCTACGCGGCGGCTTGAGGTGGACTCATATAGCACCAGAGTTAATAGCAGACCTACTCAGAGTTTTCAAAAGGTACAAAAGGCGCTATATATCGTGTCAGTAATAATAAATATGCATTAATAATAAATTATAGTAGTATAGTAATAGTAGTAGTAATGGTATAGTAGTAGTAAGTAGTAAGTAGTAGTAGTAGTAGTAGTAGTAGTATAGTAGCAGTAGCAGTAGCAGTAGCAGTAGCAGTAGCAGTAGCAGTAGCAGTAGCAGTAGTAGTATAATAATAATAATAATAATAATAATAATAATAATAATAATAATAATAATAATAATAATAATAATAATAATAATAATAATAATAATAATAATAATAATAATAATAACAATAACAATAACAACACTAACAATAATAATAATAATATTGATACTATACTACTACTACTACTACTAACTACTACTACTACTACTACTACTACTACTACTACTACTACTACTACTACTACTACTAATACTATATTATAATAAGGTTGTTAAGATCGGTCTATTTAACTCAATACCTTGTGTACGCGCTAAAAAGAATGACGCTAGAACCTCGATCCTCTAATCGGTGCGTTTATCCATTTGTTCAGCCGTAGCAGTGGAAGCAGCAGCGTTGTCCGACATTGACTGAGTGGCAAAGCGATAAGATAAGCGCGCCTTCTATCTCAACGGTAAGAGATCAACGCGCGGACTCTGGCGATTGCGCGTGATCTCTTCCGCTTCCGGTAGATGGAACATCATCCATGTAAATCCTTCGTCCGACTTTAGTTCTGGATGTGCACACGCCATTGCTATCCGAAGAACAACATCCAGGAACATTCTTCTGAGACGACCCCTTGAAGACCGTTCATTGGAGCACCATAACATTCTCAATCTCGCCAAATTCATCAGCTATACGATTGGCCAGAGCGCTAGCCTTGTAACGAGAAGAGTACGGTGCAAGTCTGCTCCCATACCAGCTGCTGAGACGGTTACTGTGTAGAGACCTGGAGCACGTCCTTCACTCACAATTTTATTGTTCAGCGCCATGGATTGATGCTTGGACATTAGACAGTGAAGCTTAATAAATGTATAATAATAATAATGATAATGATAATAATAATAATAATAATAATAATAATAATAATAATAATAATAATAACAATAATAATAATAATAATAATAATAATAATAATAATAATAATAATAATAATAATATAATAATAATAATAAATAATAATAATAATAATAATAATAATAATAATAATAATAATAATAATAATAATAATAATAATAATAATAATAATAATAATAATAATAATAATAATAATAATAATAATAATAATAATAATAATAACAATAATAATAATAATAATAATAATAATAATAATAAATAATAATAATAATAATAATAATAATAATAATAATAATAATAATAATAAATAATAATAATAATAATAATAAATAATAATAATAACAATAATACTAATAATAATAATAATAATAATAATAAAATAATAATATAAATAATAATAATAAAATAATAAAAATAATAATAATAATAATAAAGTAGTAGCCTAGTAGTAGTAGTAGTAGTAGTAGTAGTAGTAGTAGTAGTAGTAGTAGTAGTAGTAGTAGTAGTAGTAGTAGTAGCTAGTAGTAGTAGTAGTAGTAGTAGTAGTAATAATGATAATAATATCCAACCGCTAATCTCTACTAGTTCTTTATTTATTGGCTGTCTTCTTATATTTCGGCTTCCAAGCATCCAGCCTTTTTCTCTCTCAAAGTCATAAATTTATGCGGCGCCAACTTCATGGGGTGAAATTCTCTTCCTCCATTTTGACTCATAAATGTGAGCTCTTCGCTACTTTTCCTCTCCAACGTAGCAATATAGCGCCCTAATATATATACAGCGTCCTAATAAAATTATGGTGCCCTAATATAAATATAAATCCCTAATATGCTCTATGTACCAGATTTACCCGAATCGAATATTTAATATACTGCTACCATTATTCCTCTACGATACGCGCGTAGTAATCTGCATTTTATAATCTGAACTACACTGTACGCTTATGTGTTCCAAACAGAGTGCAGTCTAGCGTCCTCGTGAGGTTCTTTAAAGGCGCTATATAAACGACCATATACATACATACATGCTTACATTATGCAGCAGATAGAGGCGCTACAGAAATGTCCGCTACTACGAGACATTAAAGTAAGCAGGAGAAGTCCAAGAACGGGTCCTTCATCGTCGCACGCATTTCCCGTTACATCGATGCATCGCATAACATATGGGTTAGGTCAAACTGCGTGACCTTTGTGGGTCAAGACGATGACCCGATTACATTGTTGTGGTTTAGACGGATCGGGTGGAAAACGTCCGGTTGGGATGGCTTCCAAAGATTTATCTCAGCACTAAGTCCTACATGGATCCCGATCCGCTGCATAGGAGGGATCAAAGTTCGACCGTACGTTACAGCAGAAAATAGCGTACGCGTACGGTACGTAATTTACTAAAAATAATAGCGTACGCGTACGGTACGTTCGTATTCCGTACGTATGAGCAGCCTTTAATATTAGTTGCTTCTCGTGACGTCACATTTTGTCTCCTCATTTTCTCGTCGTTTTTTTCTCGTCGTTATTACGTCACTTTACAGTTCTTATTTGTAGTTCCGTTTCAGCGAAGAGGTAAATTATTATTTTGTTTTTATTTTGTATAATTTGATTATTTTATCTACAGAAATAAAACAGGCTGACGGATTCATATTTTTCTTGCATGGGTTAGTAGTACTTAGTACGGCCGCGTGGCAAGAACGCACATGGCGAGTGCAGGCTGCGCCTTGTAGAGGAATAATACACGATGTTGGCCGCAGTCAATGTGTTAAGGCACTTGAAAATTAGCGGAGTTGTTGCAATTTAGGTTTCGTGTCTGCAGTGTTGAAGTTTGGTGTCGTTGTTCTAACTTCCGCGGATGCATCATGCAATCTTATCATGTATAATAATAATAGTATATCATTTTAAGGGGTAATCATAATTTAATGTAAATTTCTGTAATTTATAAATATTTTCTATTTGATTTGTGTTATAACTAATAACTTAATAAGCATCTAAAAGAATTTTATTCTATGGATTTTCTCTATTTAATATTGTTGACATTACATAGAAATACACAATTCTTCACGGAATTGTTTTAAAACGTTTTCCATTCTTTAATTTGTAATTTTGTTATTCCTTGTTAATTCTATAATAAAAAATATAAAAATTAGCGTACGCTATTTATTAATTTAGCCAAAAATAGCGTACGCGTACGGTACGCATTTCAGCAGAAAAAATAGCGTACGTTCCGTACGTACGGTCGAACTTTGGGAGGGATTATCTGACCCCTGCAGCACATTTTATGACTGTCACGGTCCAATGACGAACCTCGTGATATCTAAAAGCCCCCTTTCCCGGAGAATGCGGTATACGATACAATGGGATATGTCATAGTGCAGTAATATGCAAATCAATACGTATATATATATATATATGTATGTATGTATGGATGGATGGATGGTTGTGCGTAGGTATGTGTCTATGCACGTATGCACGCATGTATGTGTGCATGTATGCTTGTATGCATGTATGCACGCATGTATGCTTGCATGTATGCTTGTATGCATGTATGTACGTATGTAGGTGTGCATGTATGCTTGTATGCATGTATGTACGTATGTAGGTGTGCATGTATGCTTGTATGTATGTATGTATGTATGGATGGATGGATGTGTGTGTGTTTATGCATGTATGCGTGTATGTATGTATGCATGCATGCTAGTATATATGTATGTACATACGTACGCATGTGTGTATGTTTGTATGTATGCTTGTATGTATTCCTGTGTGTATGTACTATGTATGCATGCATGCATGCTTGTATGTATGCAAATCAATACGTATGTGTATTATGTATGTTTGTACGTATATGTATGTATGTCAAAATAGTAGAATTAACAAATTATTCGGTCTGCCACTCGAGTACAGCAATGATGTAAGGTTGACCCTACAAGTCGGGACCTGTTCCCTTTAGGATTAGCTATCCCTGTTGTTTCCCAACTACATGTAGTAAACATCTATATGACTCTACTTAAATGCTTTTATTCTGTTTCTGCTGGAAAAGAATACAATTTATGTTTATGGTTATGGTCATGGTTATGTATGTATGTGTGTATGTATGTAGCCTATGCGTGTATGTATATATCTATGTACGCACGCATTATGGATATATGTATGCATGTGTGTACGTAATAGAGAGAGAGCAATGATGATAATATTTGTCTAAATCAAGGCACAGTATAGGCGAGATTTAGTATGAAGCCGGTATTCCATGCGCATGAACAACGTCCGACTTATATTCATAATCATAAGCGTGAAGACCAATTTGTATTCATAAGCGTACAGTAGGGCAATTCATATTCATGAGCATGGCTTACTTGTTGTAGAGAACGATATCCGGCAGCCATATTTCTTCGGACGGAACGTACAGGCGGTCCACTCCGCTGTAGGACCGAGGATTCCAGACCAATTTGTAGTCAATCCATTCCTATGATTACAATATAGAAAGCGGACACATCGATTATATATAGTCAGTGAGACGCCGGCTAAAGAAGGCTTTTAGCGACAGATGTTCAGGCTTAATGCTGTTAGTTGCCAGGAAAAAACCGACGTGTCTTTACAAGCCAGTAACTTAGTTATGTATACGGTGGAGGCGCCGGCGATTTCGTAATTAGCCGGACTGTGTAGAAACACGGAGTCGGATGAAAACAATGCTATTGTCAGCTGGAAGTAAGAATGGGCGGTCACAGTGTTTCAATGGTAGCGGCTTGAGGGTGTTCAACCCCTAGCTTTTCTTCTTACCCTTTCAGCTACGTAACTGGAAAGATGTTGGGGGTGTGTCAGGAAGCTAGAATAATTATTATCTCAAGAGTTGTTTCGTGTGCAACACATTAAGCATCATCACATCATTCCGGTCCTTAATCACTTCACTGGCTGAAAATGTAATAAAAATTATATTCGTTTAATTTTGAATCTCTCGGTTGACACACCCATTACAGAAAGTAGTATTGTCAGTTAAGAATAAAAATAAAAATAATTAATAGTTTTTAAATGTTTGATTCAGCAAGGGGCGACTTAGTCAACGGGGCAACATTAAACGCTTTAATAAGATCCTCAAGATGCAATTTTTTGTCATCTTTAGGCGCAAGAGACCATCTCAAAGTCATGTCTCTAACCAACAACTTCCTACAATACTCCCACCCACCGTACCTTCGAGAACTCTCTTCAGCCAGCCTCCCCTCTCTGCCCGATCTTCCTCAATCTCACTCTCCGTCCCCAGCTACTACTCGCCCCAAGTTCTCCAACCGATCCACATCCTACACTGCACCCCGACTCTGGAACGATCTTCCTCTGAATTCTGCATATTGTCAGTTTCACCACCAATACCGCCGCTCACCCACCGTCATCTGCCTCAGGCTCCTCCATCTTATCACTCCACAGGCTTTCCACTCCAAATTGAAGTGTCACCTCATCAAGAATCTTTACCCTGGATCTAATCCTCTGCATTCGAAGCTTTCTCGGCTTTTATCAATAGGCAAACTCAACATGAACAGATGGGGTTAAAATCCTTGCAGAGCCATATTTGAAATATAACTTCAATTAGAAATTTTAAACGTATGTTAAAGTTGCACTTGATTAACTCTTTGTGCCTGTAGATGCTACAGGGTATATGAGTTTTGTAGCATGAGGTTTCAGTTCAGAAATGTGCATTATATAGTAATATGACAGTCCCAATTGTGGCTTGTGTAAAGGCTTTAAAGCACACCTAAGTTGTATGTGTTTGCTTCCCAGTGGAAAAACTGGATTATTAACAATTAATTGTCACTTGTCATAAGACTGGTTTGTTAATTGGTACTAGTATTTTTTACTTGCTCTTCACCGGTAGCCCACCACTCTGTTTGTATTATTTGTGTTTTGTCATTTTGCTTTATTTGGCGGTGAATAAACTTCTTATTTACTTACTTACTTACTTGACAATTTGTTCATGCTGAGTTTGCCTATTAAAACAGGAGAAAATATAACAAGTCACCAAGAAGAAAGAGGATGAGGAAGACAAACGAGCATATACATATACAAGGAGGATAATACGGAAAACAGAAAAGACTTGAATGTAAACTAAGGAAAGACAAATATCGAGAGTAAGAGCAGAGAAAAGAAATGCTTTTGGAACAGATGGAATAGACAGACGTAATTATGTTAGGACTAATTTAGGCGATGTTTGTGGAGAAGATGAAAAAGCAGGATTGGAAGAAGCAGTAACATCTGTGGCGAAGGAAGAGGAATAGGGGAAGGGAGGAGATGAATCTGGACGGAAAAGAAGAAAAGATATGAAGGACAAACGGACAGAGAAGTCAAACGATAAGACTCCACAGTTTGAGAGGAGAGAAGACGGAGGAGGAGGGTGAAGAAAGGGAAGAGGAGGAGGAGGAAGAGGAGAAGGAGAGATGACAGATAATTAGATGAGGTCGAATGAATGGACTTCGTTAGACTGAGTTATTGCAGCAGTTTCGCTCTCAAGCACAACATAATGCTCTCTGTCTGTCTATATATGGCGGTCTGTCTGTTTTTACGACTTTATGTGTCTGCGTCTGTTTGTATGCATGTATGTATGTTTGAATGCATACAATGTTTTACATGTATGACATTATGTATATTTGTATGTTTCTATATATGTACATGTATGTATGTATGTATGTATGTATGTATGTATGAATGTATGTATGTATGTATGCATGTATTTAGTATCATGCATGTCTCTCTTTGTCCTAACATTTTCTTTACTGCACTTTCTGCTTATCTCTCTGCGTGTCTCTCTCTGTCTTGTTCTATCTCTCTCTTTCTCTGCCTTTTTCTCTGTCTGTCTGTCACTGTCTTTGTTTCTTTATCTCGCTCTCTCTGCGTCTACATCTCGTCTGCAACAAGTCTATGAAGCAGCGGTTCGCGACTTACGACGAAAGCTGAAGAAGAGGAATAATGAGGAAGGAAGGAAGGACAGATGGAAGGAAGGAAAGATAGAAGGAAGGAAAGATAGAAGGAAGGAAAAGATAGAAGGAAGGAAAGATGGAAGGAAGGAAAGGTGGAAGGAAGGAAAGGTGGAAGGAACGAAGGAAGGAAGGAAGGAAGGAAGGAAGGAAGGAAGTGTATGGCATGGAAAATGGACCATGGAGGATGAAGGAGAACTAAAAGAGCAAGCAAATCCCTTCCTGTCTTCAAATCCCACATCACTCTCAGAACACAGACTATTTATACGTTGCGTGTGATCTTGCATATACATGGAGACATAATGCCTGGTATGAGTTGTCGCATATAAATCTGCATTTATGCACAGGCGAAACAGGCAGTTGCCTGGGGCGCCAAAATCTAGGAGGCGCCTGTATGGGTCTTACCAGTTTTATGCTTTTCAGTTTTTAGCCATTTTTGCAATTACATCGATTATTTTCATTTGAATTCAAAACTTTCGCTTATGGACTAAATTTAAAATAATTATTGATTTAATTGCTCTTATTCAATTGAAGTGAAACGTAGAGTGGGCGGGGGGGTCAGAGGGCGTCAAATGTAGCCTATGCTTCGCCTGGGGCGCCATTTGGGATATGGCCGGCCCGCATTTATGCGAGATTGGTAGATAAGACTAAAACGAAAGGCAAATGTTTACATGAATACATGGTAATGCTGGTTAAAGATTAAATGACAATGTCATGTCCATCGGCAAAACGAAGGAGCAGTGTGTCGTTTAGCCACTTCAGTAAGTATTCAATTAATGATAATGTGAATAAAACGGTACGCCATAAATTATTACCTTAGTAAGCCAGTTATCTCTCGGAGTAAGCCAGAACTTTGAAGTTTGTAGTAGGATTGACTACTGCAGTGCCATCTATGCTGGCCTCCCCTTGTGGCGCATTGCTCAGCTTGAGTGCGTGCTTCTTGCAGCTGCTAGGCTTGTTGGTCGTTTCTCTAAATTTGACCATGTCTCGCATTATATGCGTGACGTACTCCACTGGCTTCCTGTTTCCCGGCGCATTCAATTTAGGATTTCGGTCTGGGTCTGGCGTTGCCAGTTAGAAGAACGCTCAGCCTACTTGAGTGAGTACTGTTGCCCTACCTCAGGTTTAGCTGCCCGCAGAAATCTTCGTTCTGCATCTCGTGGCGAACTTGCTGTTCCCTTTGCGCGCACTTCAAAGATGCAACGTCGTGCCTTATCAGTGATTTGGCCGACCACGTGGAATAATCTTCCTACAGATCTGCATGTTCCTTTAGCTAGAGACTCGGCATACATGTGTAGTACTGTGTACCTTTTACAAGAATCTGAAAAACTGTTCTTTATCGGCGGAGTTGGGCTGGGAGCGCCTCTGAGTAAGTTATCTTGGAAGGGCGCTATATAAGTCCTCTGAATGAATGAATGAATTAATTAATGGACTTCAGATACCTGAGTAAACCAGAAGTTCAATTACCTGAGTAAGCCAAACGTTTGTTGTCACGATCTGATTTTTCTCGTCCTGTTTTAAAGAGAAACAATAAATGGTTTCATATATTGAGCAAATTTATCGTAGACTAATGCACTTCAGAATGTCGCTGACCATTGACCACCGAACACTCTTTCAAACAACCTCCAGAAAGGTCTGCTTACTATGCGACGTGCATAATATCAATTTCCTGGCACATAAATCCAAATATAAAAAAATCCAATTCCGCGAAAATAAGTCCAGTATAAATCAGGAAGCCTGTGAACCCTTTATATCGTATGCATCCTTTACCTCCTCCACATCTGAATACGCTTGGACATAGCACATCCATACGATATCATATATTATTCATCTGTATAATTAGACGTTGTACGACATAATTATAGGCAAGTAATAATCGTGGTTGCATGTACCTATATATATTCACACATGGGGATATTATATATCTTATAAGAACATCAACTTGTATAAATATATAATTGAAGCAAATAAATATTTATATATTTAAGTGGCTTTTATCCGTAGATCATTTCTACGTCCTGCAGCTGCTCTGAAAAAGTGTCTTTGATGCCAATACAAATTGCAACCTGCCTGTCCTCTCCATCTAGAGTCTGACGCTGACTCTTCTCATACCCTCTCTGTTACTTCCGCCAGAAGCACCACTCAGACAGAGAAATAGACGTGAATGAAGAGATACAGACAAGCATGTAGACAGATGCATATAAAAAGATAGACACATAGATGTACAGATACACAGTGAGACATACAAAGACAGAAACATAGAGACAGATACCTAGAGAGACAGATTGCACGCAGAGAAAGAGGCACAGGGATATGTGCAGAGACAGACGCGGAGAGATACACAGAGAGACGAATTTAAAGGACGGACAGACAGACAGACAGAGACAGACAGACAGATACGCGGACAGAGAATGATAAAGAAACTCACGGAATACCATAGTTTAATAAATAAGGCGACACACAGATGAAGAAACACACATAGACAAACACAACACAGATTAACAGAGACGAAGGCAAATACAATTACAAACACAAGGAAATACAGGCAGACAGCAACAGATCAAAACGCGGCGAGAAGGATAACGGAAAAACATTCGCAGAAGTGTATTGCAGGCATATATGCATGCGTGTAATGTGCACATACACACACACATACACACATACACACATACACACATACATACACACATACACACATACATACACACATACATACATACACACCTGCATACACAGATCAAATCGTATCGTATCTAATAATTTATAAAGCGCCTCTCGCACTGAGAACGCTACTGAATGGCCACTGCTGTGAGCAGCGCTATATAAATTAATAAATACAATGCAATACAATACAATATTCAGAGGCGCTCTCAGCACGGAAGTCCCGCGGAAAAAGAAACGCCTTTAAAGAGCGAGATACCGATGAAGAAAACCAGTCATTAGTTTTACTTTAGCCCTTATTGAGGGGGAAGGTCATCCAAATGATGGGACCCACTACAGTAAACGTCCGTTGTTGGGCCAGAGCAGTCCTAGTCGTAGGATCAAAGAGATCAAGTCGATCTGAAGAGCGCAAAGAGCGAGATGAGGATGCAGATAACGACTTTCGCATATAGTCTGAGAGGTATTTCGGGGCACTGCTGGGATTTGGAGTCCGAAAAGAGGATCATATACTGTATACATGCATACACACATGCATACACACAGACATACACGCATGCATACACTAATGCACACACATGCATACACACATGCATACATTCACACATTCACACACACACGCATACACACATACACAATACACACATGCACATTCATACACATACATATACAGCACACAATGTACACATACACACATGCATGCACAAATACACACACAAACACACATGCATACACACATACATACTCACATGAACACATACATACAACATACATAAATACATACATACGTACATGCATGCACACATCATTGCAAATGTAAATCAAATGTATAGGCTAACATTCAAGGTTTCAAATGATAGCATACATGTACGTATGCATGTGTGTAACTGTGTATGTATGTATGTTTGTATGCCTGCATGTCTGTACACTTATACACTCATGCACGAATGTATGCACAGTGTATATATGTATGGATTTATGCATGTATGCATCTATTTATGTATTTATGTAAGTATGTATCTATGTATATACATGTACATGTTCATTTACAAGCGCCTCTTCATGACCTCTCATTTCGTTTTATAGACATGTCATGTAGTCTAGTCGTCGTATACTTAGATTTGTTTGGATTAGCTGTATCGAGTCTTCCTAGATTGTCTCCAGCCAGATGAACATCGACTGAATCTCCTCAACGATATATACTGCATCTCTCTCAGTCGCTCCTCTTAACAGTCGGATCACGTTTCAGTAACGAGATTGTCTGACCGCCAATTTGAAGGTCCAAACGACTGTCTGCTTTGCTTGAACTGTAAATCACCCTAAAGAACGTCTTAAGCTACCCGAGAGAGAGACAGACAGACAGAGACAGACAGACAGAAAGAGAGAGAGAGAGTCAGCCATGCGTAAGAATGAAGTGTATACCATCTTCGTTATCTTAAGAACATTTTGGCCAGCGTTGTCAGTAACTCAAAGGACGTTATATCCCAGTGTCCAGAAAACCAAACACTTATACATACCTACATATATGTAAGCAAAGATTATGTATGTAAGTGTGTATGTGTATGTATGTTGTTGTATGTATGTACGTACATGTACGTATTTCTGCATGTTCGTACGTACGTACGTACATACATACGTACATACGTACGTATGTACAGTATGTATGAATGTATGTATGTATGAATGTATGTATGTATGTATGTATGTATGTATGTATGTATGTATGTATGTATGTATGTATGTATGTATGTATATATGTTCTGTATAGCATCGTCTACAAACTGGTATTAAATGCGCCTTACAACAAATGCGTATTTATGAGGCTCTGGAAACTAATCTTTGAAGTCTTAGTGCGAATTTTCCAGAGTCTAATATGTCCTTTGATGAAGCGTAAACAACGCATAAACACATACAAAATCGAATACACGCACAGGGGCTCATACAAAGACAAGCAAGTAAAAAGACATGCACGTTAAAAGACTAGCTCACAAAATGAAAGGCACATAAAATGACAAGTATGTTAAAAGACATGTATGTTAAAAGACTAGCTCACAAAATGAAAGGCACATAAAATGACAAGTATATTAAAAGAAATGTACGTTAAAAGACTAGCTCACAAAATGAAAGGCACATAAAATGACAAGTATGTTAAAAGATATGCACGTTAAAAGACTAGCTCATAAAGTAAAAGGCACATAAGAAGAGAAGCACGTAAAAAGACATGCACGTTAAAAGACTAGCTCATAAAATGAAAAACACATAAAATGACAAGTATGTTAAAAGACATGTACGTAAAAAGACTAGCTCACAAAATGAAAGGCACATAAAACGACAAGTATGTTAAAAGACATGTATGTTAAAAGACTAGCTCACAAAATGAAAGGCACATAAAATGACAAGTATGTTAAAAGACATGTACGTTAAAAGACTAGCTCACAAAATGAAAGGCACATAAAATGACAAGTATGTTAAAAGATATGCACGTTAAGAGACTAGCTCATAAAGTAAAAGGCATATAAAAATACAAGCACGTAAAAAGACATGCACGTTAAAAGACTAGCCGATAAAATGATCGTAAAAAGACATGTACGTTAAAAGACTAGCTCATAAAATGAAAGGCACATAAAAAGACAAGTACGTAAAAAGACATGCACGTTAAAAGACTAGCTCATAAAATGAAAGGCACATAAAAAGACAAGTACGTAAAAAGACAAGTACGCTAAAAGACTTGCTCATGAAAGGCACGTAAAAAAACGAGCGCGTAAGAAGGCATGCATGCTAAAGGACTAGCTCATAAAATGAAAGGCACATAAAAAGACAAGCACGTTAAAAGACATGCACGTTAAATGACTAGATCATAAAATGAAAGGCACATAAAAAGACAAGCACGTTAAAAGACATGCACGTTAAATGACTAAATCATAAAATGAAAGGCACATAAAAAGGACAAGCACGTTAAAAGACTAGATCATAAAATGAAAGGCACATAAACAGACAAGCACGTTAAAAGACATGCACGTTAAATGACTAGATCATAAAATGAAAGGCACATAAAAAGACAAGCACGTTAAAAGACTAGATCATAAAATGAAAGGCACATAAAAAGGACAAGGACGTTAAAAGACATGCACGTTAAAAGACTAGATCATAAAATGAAAGGCACATAAAAAGACAAGCACGTTAAAAGACATGCACGTTAAAAGACTAGATCATAAAATGAAAGGCACATAAAAAGGACAAGGACGTTAAAAGACTAGATCATAAAATGCAAGGCACATAAATGGAAGAGCACATAAAAAGGCATGCACGTTAAAAGACTTGCTCATGAAATGAAAGGCATATAAAAAGATGAGCACGTAAAAAGACATCTACGTTAAAAGACTAGCTCATGAAATGAAAGGCACATAAAAAGACGAGCACGTCAAAAGACAGCCACGACTAGATCATAAAATGACAGGCGCATAAAAATAAAACACGCGCAAAACTACACACGTAGACAAGAGGACACAATCTAGCCAGCATATTGGAAGAAGTAGTAATGCACTTTGTTCCGCAGGGCATGACATAGCGTTCCACCGCATACCATCGCAATGGAAAACACCACATTACATAACATTACATTGCTTCATGCGTGTTTCATCGCACCGCATTAAGCAACATCGAATCTCATGATATTAAGCCAAAGGCTACGTCTTAATGTATCACATCGCATTAGACACACTACATCTCATCACATTATATGGCACATCACATCATCTGAAAAATTATATTGCATCACATTATGTCACATCACATAATAATGTCTCACGTCGCACTGCATTAGACTACATATTATTACATCGCATCACTGCACATCACATCACAATACATCACATAAGATAACGTAGCATTAAAATAAATTACATCACATCACAATACATCACATAAGATAACGTAGCATTAAAATAAATTACATTACATCACATTACATCACAGCGCATCGCATCACATATTAATAAATTAAATTACATGACATTACATCACATCGCATCGCATTACATATCATTACATTAAATTACATCACATCGCATCTCAAATCATTACATTAAGTTACATAGCATAACATGAACTAACAGCGCACCAATTCACACTATAGGCATATACTACATTAAATGCGATTACATTAGCGAGATGAGTTAGCTATTAAGACTCTATGACTTACAACGTCGATGAGTTGTGACAGTCTGAGTCCAAGTTTAACGGTCAGTTTGTCTGTGTTGTTTCCCACTGGACGAATCAGTTTGTTGTAGTTGTTCTTGCGCAGGATGTCATCGTAGAGGCGCTTTGCGTCCAGATTACAACGCACCTCTACAGCAAAACATCCATTGGAAATTATAAAGCACGGGCTCTCTCTACATTTGCACTCGCATCGACAAAAATGACCGAAAAGAATGGACGTCAAGTACATGTGGATCAGTGAATTACTCAAGTGTAGTACTTAAGTATACGTGAAGTACTCAAGTGAAGTATTTACACCCAAAGTCTCCACAAGGCTGGTGTCAGGTTCTGATGATGATGATGATGATGATGATGATGATGATGATGATGATGATGATGATGATGATGATGATGATGATGATGATGATGATGATGATGATGATAATGATAATGATAATGATAATGATGATGATGACAACATACACAGTATACACACATACACAAATGCAAACGTGCGTATTATATCCTACAGATTAGTTTCGTTATTAGACTTTATAAACTTTAATCAATCGCTGTTAGCGTCTTTTAAGTCATAGCTTTTATTCTAAGTACTCAACTGAAGTACTTAAGGATCATTCAAATCCTCAAGTGAAGCACTCAAGGATCAGTCAAGTATATATATTATATATATATATATATATTCGTTTAATTGAGAAAAACAATCTGACAAAAACGCAGAAATGCTAACATGAGTGATAATGGATAATTAAAGTTCATCAGAAGATTTTAGAATAAACTAGTAAATATTTTTATATAATGATCTGGGAATAAATTGAGAGTTGTCCTTGGGTAGGAGAGTATGGTTGTGTGCTCTAGGTCTTAATTGGTGAGAGGAGAGGGTTCGGAGTGGAGGTAGGAGTTGGTGAAGTACGTGCTTGGGGTTGTGTATTATGGAGATAAGGAGTTTCGCATCGGCTATATTGGCAAGTTCAGAGACTGTTGGAAAGGAGTGCTCTAGGTAACCTAGGCGTTTGGCTTTTTAGGAGTTTTTCCAGGCGTTCTTTATCGGAAGCCAGGGTGAGACCCCACCAGGATGGGGAGGCATATAGCAGTTTAGCAACAGTAGTGGCTTTGGTTACATTATGGATGGATGATGAAGAAAGACCATGGGTTTTGAGTTTTCTGATAGCATAAAAAGAGGAGGAACAAGTGGCTGTGAGGTGGTCTATATGGGCTGTGAGTTTGAAATTATCTTGAAGGATGACACCCAGTATTTTCAAAGTTTTAACTCGGGTAATACCAGGCAATGGAGGAGGAGGTTCAAATTGGTGTCGAGGTCGGAAAATGATCATTTCTTTAGATTTAGAGCTATTTAAGGTAAGGTTATTGGCAGAAGCCCATGTAGAGATTAAATGCAGTTCAGATGGAATAGTATGAGCTTGAGAGGACCCAGTAAGGAGGTAAGTGTCATCTGCAAATTTGAACATAAGATTAAGGGGCTGAGCAGGGTGCAGGTCTGAACCAGTAATGGAGAAATTGGTAGGTCCTAAGACAGAGCCTTGAACTATACTAGCATTGATTTTGAGCAGAGATGAAGAGTGACCTTTGAATACAGTGAGGTGTGAGCGTTCAAGATGATATTCAACTAGCCAGTTATAGATTTCATCTGGGATATCAAGAGTGGAGATTTTGTCAAATAGGGCAGAGTGTTTAACAGAGTCAAATGCTTTGGAGAAGTCAAGGGAGATTATTGAGACATATTCGTTGGTTTTTAGGAGGAGTTGTGTATGATGTATGATTGATATTACGGCTGCAGTGGTGGAACCAGTGGGTCTGAAAGCAAATTGATCTGAAACCAGGGATTCAAGGGGGCTTGAGTAAGGGTAGGGTATATAAATCTCTGAACTATTAGATAGCATTTGCTTTTCGACTATTCTGGAGAGAACAGGGAGGATGGAAATTGGACGGAAGTCAGCATTTTGAGAGGGGGAGTTTGTTTTAGCTTTTGGCCGGATGATGGCTACTTTCCATTGGGGAGGGATAAAGTGGGATAGGAATGAGAGATTGATAAGGTGAGAGAGAGGTAATGAAAAGAATGGGGCAGTGAGTCTAAGAAACCTAGCTGGTAGGTTGTCATATCCAGTGGCAGTAGGATGCAAATGGTCAAGATAGAATACTTGGTATTCTTCAATAAAGGGGTATTTGGGAGGGGCTGTGAGTCGGAAATTGGGAGGCGAGTAGTTTTGGTCGGTGGAGATAGAGGAGTAATGGAGGTTAAGGTCGTCTGCAGTAATAAAATGAAGTACTTAGGATCCGTTAAATACTCAGTTTAAGTACTGTTGATAATCTTCGTTCGTTATTTCAAACTGACACACCGCAGTATGATTACAATTCATAGTAGGAACTGATTATCACAATTATCACAGGAGTCGAATTTAGCTGTATGGCAGCCATGCAAGGCGCCCATCACGTCCTACTACTCAGTTTACCAACGCCATCTGGCGAATGAAAGGCTGAGTCGACCTTTGGGAGGGTAGCGGGAAGCGATCCCGCGTCCATGCTGATCTTCTGCTCTTCGTGCCATAGTGTTACCATAAACTCCCCTCCCAAGTACTCAATGATCAGTTAAACATGTACCTTGTTTCGAAACTGTACAGTGTACACACTTTATATTGATCTTACTTGACGTTGATCCTACCGTATACTTTAGATAATACCTACCGTAATTTCCGATGATCGTCATCCACGCTAACGTCGTCACAGCGACGCACAAGACGTATCGACAGCAGGTCATGTCGTTGCTATGGAAACGGTGCAGTTACGCAAACGTTGCTAAGTAACGCGTCCGCTACACAGAGATATTCATCCGGTTATGAATGGATGGAAGATCAGAGACAATATCCGATGGAAACGATTCCATACAACAGGACGATCACTGACGATGGTTTATCTCAATGAAACTGCAAGAAAATACGAAGATAGCATCTTATGCACAACTGTGTGTGCAGAGTCCTTACGGAGTACGTGTATACAATAACATCATCATCATCAGCTCCTGACTCCAGCCATTTGGTGGCGATGGGTGCGAATAAATTACCTCCTTTAGTGTCGGTTATTCGTAATCGTAATCGTAATCACGAGCTAAACATTTCTAATACGCTACTCTCAGGCTAAGCGCAGGGCCCCAGCTTATTCACGAGCGCTGAATAATTATTGGATCTATTGTTTTTCTTATTGCTTTTCCAAAGTCTAAATGTTTGCTTAAGTCGCCTATCCACGTTCTTCCTTTATCTCTCTCGCTTTGTATACATTTATAACTCCAACTTCCAACGAAACAACACAGTGATAAACCAAAAAGAATGTCCTCAGAACTATAAGTCGCTTTCAAATAGCGTTTTCAGCTGTTCGATTATATTCCACGCTCCTTCGGTTAAGACGAAGTGCTTCCTTTATAAACCTTCCGCTGCTTTTAGTAGCCGTCCAAATACACCCGAAGCAACAGTTATCCGAGCACTGCATTCGCCGTTGGCTCGCAGACCATGTGGCAACGAAAGCCAGATATGGAGAGCCTAAGCTGAGAGCAGGATGTCGATACATCCATCGTTCAGTGGTTCGTGGTTATATCTGCGGCTGCTTCCAATGCAGCAGCTCTGCCTTCGCCGCTCATGGAGAAACAATCGACTCCTTTCGATTCAACGATTCGCTGTCGGCGATAAATCTCGGAAAGTCGTTCGTAGATACCCTTAACGAATGTCCCAATTACAAAGCGTCTTCCCAATGGGAGCATAATACTTCTCCCTCCCTCCCTTCACGCTTTTCTCTCTCCTTAACTCTCTCCCTTTCCCTCTCTCTCTCTCTCTCTCCCATCCCCGCTCTGTCTCTGTATGTATGTCTGTCTGTCTGTCTATCTATCTATATATCTGTCTGTCTGTCTGTCAGTCTGTCTATCTATCTATCTATCTGTCTGTCTGTCTGTCTATCTGTCCTATCTATCTATCTATCTATCTATCTATCTATCTATCTATCTATCTATCTATCTATCTATCTATCTATCTATCTATCTATCTATCTATCTATCTATCTCTATCTATCTATCTATCTATCTATCTATCTATCTATCTATCTATCTATCTATCTATCTGTCTCTGTCTCTGTCTCTGTCTATCTATCTCTTTGTCTGTCTGTCTATCTCTGTCTGTGTCTCTCTGTCTGTCTGTTTCTGTCTGTCTGTCTGTCTGTCTGTCTCTCTCTCTCTCTCTCTCTCCCTCTCCTCCTTCCGTCTCTCGTTTTCCCGCGCGCGCGTAAATCTGAATTCCCGCCGGTGCCCGTTGCGCCACCTTGGACTCCTGTCTACGATCGTCGTCTGAGCATAGAGAGGAATCAATACACGCGGCTGCTGCTGCTGCTGTCCTCCACTGTTCTCTGCTGGTTGGACCGAAGGACGAACACTGAACCGAAATTGGACCATCAATCAGACGGAAGTTGGAAACGATGCTGTCGATTCATGCTGCCAATGAGACGACTTAGCGCTCTATAGTCTCCAGATGCCGTTCAAAGATCCATGCTTGTCTGTCTGTCTGTCTATGTGTCTGTATGTCTGTCTGTTTGTCTGTCTATGTGTCTGTCTGTGTCTGTCTGTGTCTATCTCTGTGTTTGTATGTATGTTTGTGTGTCCGTTTGTATGTCTTTCAGTGAGATTGTCTGCGTCGGTTTGTGGGTGTGTATGTGTCTGTCTGACTCCAATGTTTCTGTCTGTCTATGTGTCTGTCTGTGTATGTCTGTGTCTGTCTGTGTGTTTTGCTGTCTATCTCTGTGTTTGTATACGTCTTTCTGTGAGATCGTCTGCGTGGGTTTGTGGGTGTGTGTGTGATGTGCGTGTGTATGTGTGTCTGTCTTTCTGTCTGTCTGTCTTTAAACAGCACGGATAGGTCTTCGTAAGCCTAGCATAAGACTGCTGTCTTTTCTTTAATAAGCGTCTGACAAACGCACTCTGTCTGTTATGCAATTTAAATCTTTAAAAGCACGGATAGCTGTCTTCGGATGTAAGCCTAGCATAAGTACCTCTCGGTCTCTGTGCCAGATGTTACAATGCGCTATCGGGCCTGGCACCCATAGGCTACTGCCTCAAGATATCGTTAGCATCAGACACCAAACTCATTAACGTTGTACGTGTAATAGGCAAGCACTCTAGGGTCTGCATAAACTGAAAATAAAGTCCTCTGACCTAAAATGCCTAGCTATAAGAGAAGAAGTCATTGTGGCCTTCAGGCAGAAAGTGAGAAGGCATCCCACAGCGGTCAGATATATTTCTTGTCTTTAGCCACATTTACTGTTTTAGCATCAGACAGTTTGTACGTGAACTCTCTTCAGCCACCACACTAAGGTTTTCCGTTAGCAGACATTGATCGACTTTGTCAGTTTCCAATAAGCGCAATATAAATGACCATTGACATACTTTCGCAGCGAGCAGAATAAAGTGTAGCCTACACTCTGTGTCATATTAGATCTCGTATCTGTGACGCCACACCGCGTTAGTTAGGTTCCTGTTTGCACGTCGGATCCTACGCAGTTCTAAGCCCTCGAAAACAGCCAAGATTAATGTCGGCAGGTCGTACAGCGAAGCCCGAAGCCACCAGAGGCCCAGAGGCCTGAATGCTCCGTCTATCGGTCGGTCGGTCTCTGCTAGGTCCTTCCGGGAATTATGCTCGCCTCAGTAAATGATTCGGGTTCAATACAAAGATTTAATGAAAAACAAGATTGGCCATAGGCGTAATGGTAGCTTGAGAAATCGGCAACTAGGTTATACGCAGATGCAAGGGACGTGATTGGATGGATTGAGAACAAGGAAACTCCGCCCACTTGAAGGAGAAAATAGACTGACATTTTACACTGTTCTGTAATTATTTTACTGAATCGATAAAATTTTGAAAATTAATTACATTGTCGCGTTAAAGCTGTTTTATTTCGTCAAATATATTAATACCAGAATAAAGTCGCATGCTGTAGTTGTTGGCAAGCCTAGTAGCCTACCATGGGCGTAGCCAGGAAAAATGTCGGAGGGAGTTCTAGGATTTTGGGGAGAGGGTTTCCATTGGATATGGTCGCAAAAATTAACGTTTTTTGGTATTTCACATGTACAAGATAATAATAAAAAAGTTTCGGAAACTTATTTGGGGAGTTTGAATCCCCCAAACTCCCCCCTAAATACGCCCATATAGCCTACCAACAGCCGAAGGTACTTGCATCATTTTAAACAGATAGGCTACATTGTAGGCCTAAACGTAACAATTAAGCCTCATGCTCTTCCGTAGCAAATCCTCTGCAGATGCGTTTCTGTAAAATTCACAGATATGTAGCATTAAATTATTGTATGTCTCAGTAAGTAATTGTTAAATTAGTAAATAGCATGGCCTACTTTTTGTGTTACTGTTACTTTGACACTAGACTATAAGTTAATAGTCAGTTACTGTTTAATTAATAATAGGGCCTACTATGCGTGCTACAGTTATTTCAACACTATAAGTTCACTGTTATTTACTGTTAAATTAGTTACTAGTCGGGCCTACAATGTGTGATACTATTATCTTAACACTATAGGTTCACTGTCATTAATTTTACTGTTGAATTAATTAGCAATAGTAGCCTATACAATGCAGCTGTTATTATTTTAACACCACGTTCAATGTAAGTTACAATTAAATCGACAGTAAAATCCGTTTGCTCAGTGTGCATAGAAATGGATACAATTTTTGGTTGAACAAAACTTGATTATGAAAAGACATGATATGTTATTTGTATAATGAAATTTTATCCGTCTGCAGGTCAGTTTGGTTCAAAGCGGGAGAAGACCGAACAATGTATGTGCGGTCATTCTGTCGGTCACTCGGGCGATTTGTTGACGCGTTCCCCGTAGCACAATGGGATTCTGTGGGCGAGGAGGCTTTCGACGTGACGCTGTTTGTCCATTGACAGCGTGGGAGGATTTTCTGGCGAGGAGGACTTGATGACCCAACTGCTCTAAACCTAATTGAGATGAGAGATTGGAATTTCCTCAAAGCGTCACTGTCACCTCCAGTGCTTATATATTATTCAAGCGACCTATTAGATAAAGAGCTCGTTCGGCGACGGATATTGGATTGGACTGAGACGCATAGGCATACTCACATGAAGCCAACATAGTACCCCAGTATACGGTTAAATGGGTCCCATAGTTACCAAATAGGACCCGTCTAGAGCCAAAATGGGTCCAGTGTAACGCCGCATGGAAATGCTGGCAGGGTATAATTTTTTTATAGCCCTCGGCCTACGAATGCATATATATGCTCATTTTGGAAAGAGACGTTCGGAACTTACCTATCAAATCAATAACCGAAGTATTTAATTATTCCTTTTAAACAGATCTGCCGATTAAACGAGAAATCTTTGACAGAGCATTGAATTGATAAGCAGTTTGGTTACACATTAATTAAATCATTCATTCATTCATTCATTCATTCGTTCGTTCATTCTTTCGTTCGTTCTTTCATTCATTCATTCATTCATTTGTTCATTCATTCAAGGTTTTGTATAGCACCTCTTCAAGGGAACTACTAGAGGTGCTCCCGACTCCACCACGGCCAAAAACAACCGTTTTAAAGTAATAATTAATTATAGAACGTGTCAGAGAGAGTTCTGGGAAGTAGGCGTAGCTCCAGATGGAGTCCATTCCAGACCGTCGGACCTACCACTGAGAATGCACTCATGATGTTTATGCTAACATAAAGTGGTTGCATACTTTGTTGGTCAATCACACAGGTGGCCACTCAGTCAATTATCCTATCTAATCTAGAACTTCTATAGCGCCATGGACATAATGCATAAAACAACAGTCAATGGTCGCTTCAATGGAAATTGTAGTCAAAGTGAGAATCCATTAAGAGAAGCCAGACAAACAACTGAGCACCGATAACCAGTAGAGTCAACTAGTTGAGTCTTTTGTCAACTAGATTTGGAATAAACGAATATTTGATTGATTGATTGATTGATTGATTGATTGATTGATTGATTTGAACCAGAAGTGAAGCTACCGAGGATAAGAAAGCCGACACAGATGAGTTCAAGTTTAGTTCTGAATTACATTAGAGAACTAGCCTACAGTAACAGAACACACACGTCACTGGACAGTGAATTACAAAGCTCAGGACCAGATGCAGTATGGGTCAGAGATTTTAATCAATCAGCCAACCATTCCATATAGCCAGTCAATCAGTCAATCAAGGCCAGTCAGCCAACCATCTATCACTCAGTCAATCAATGAATAAGTCACGTCAGCCACATAGCCAATCAATCATCATTCGGTCACACCAGTCAGTCAGCCATCTATCCAAGCAATAAATCAATCAGTTACGCCAGCCACTTCAGTCAACCAGTTAATCAATCAGCCAGCCATCTAGCCAGTCAGCCAGCCATCGAACCAGTCAATCATCCATCTAATCAGTAAATCAGTCAGTCTCGCCAGCCAGCCGTTTAGCCAGTTAATCAATCAGCCAGCCATCTAGCCAGTCAGGCAGCCATCGAACCAGTCAATCGATCAGCCAGCCAGGCCAGCCAACCATCCATCTAATCACTAAATCAATCAGTCACGCCAGCCAGCCGTTTAGCCAGTTAATAATCAGCCAGCCATATAGCCAGTCAGCCAGCCATCTAACCAGTCAACCAATCAGTCAGTCCCGCAGGCAGGACGGTCAGATAAATCAGGTCAGCGGACAGCTCAATCAATCGGTCAACTCTGTAGAGTCACCGATAATTCAGTAAGTCAGCAAACAACGGAGCTGCGATCACCAGTAGAGTCAATTGGTCCATCAGACGTTATTCGGACGACGAAATATTTGGCTTCACCGCAAACTGTGGACCCACGAAAGCAATCGATCGAATAGATTGCCAACGCAATTTGTAGCAGCAGAACCTCTGGCGGATCTAGGAGAAGGGACCGTGGGAGGGTGATTTTACCGCGATTGAGGCAGAGCCTAAAATAGTGTGTTTTCATATAGGCTACGACGTTTGCAGTTGGCATTGTGGAGTGCAAAGTTGATTGGTGTGGCGTGCCGTTTGAGTGAATTTTTGAGAGATTATCTCAAGTCAAATACACACGATTTCATTCTAATACCTGAAATTTTCCTTACCAGTTTGTTTGCGTATAGCCTGAGAAATTTTTGGAATATTTAGGCACTGGTTTGAGGTCTGTCGATGTGGGAGAACAATTCATTTCTGGAGGCATTTTCAGTTATGGACTTTGTTGGGACCAAATAGCCTAGATTACCTTCAAGCTGCAAACCAATATGCATGGTCTGTTTTAGTCATTGCCGTTTTTGGAGCCGATTTCAAGAAAGGTTTCAAGTACCCTAACCGAATAAATAATAACATCAAAATAATAAAATTATAATCAATCGCCTTTCTCGGACTCTTCTATCCCCATTTCCATAACTTTTTGCTCATTTTGTCCTAGACTGCTCCACTAATTTCTCTGTTCAACCTGCGCCGAAACCTAGGCGCAACACAAATCTGTAATACGCATTAGCCTACCCCTCCAAAAATCAAACGGAATATTTCCCTTCCTGGATTCACTCTTGGAAAACTCAGCTCCATATCGTCCCAAATGAAATGGGGGTATTGGCAAGATTTCCTCTGGATCCGCCCATAAACAGAACAGTAGGCCTATTTTCTGTTGTTTGCTCCATCCCAACAGACCATATATCGACTTCAACAATTCGACAGATCTGACAGTTTGGGTCATCGCAATCCTCTGCCCTCGAAAGTATCCCCGGTCGTTCGAGCGAGTGATGTGTCGGTGGTCACCGCAGCAAGAATTAATTTTAAACCGAAGATACTCAATGGCAACGCCAGCCAACCATCAATAAACTTTTGTTCCTTCGGGGCTCTGCCGGTGTGAAGCCAGAGGGAGTCTGCGGTGAAAACAGTTCCGGAATAGATTTTGAGCATCATTAGTTCACGTGACCAGTAGGCCGAGATTTGTTTCTAAAAGTAAAACTTTTGTTATCGCTTTTGTCGTCAAAATCATGTTTGTGGTGACTGCGACTGTTTAATTACAAGCTGTCTGGGTTTTGTTGTCCACTTACAACTTTGACTGTATGCCCATGTATTGATCCATATTACTATTCTGCTACGGGAGTAAACAGTACTTCTGATGCATTTTCTTGAATCAACTGTAGAAATACAATACTTATATACACTTACAATTACGATAATTATGGGACGCATATATATGACAACTTAGATCGCATGCTTAATGCTGGTAGGATGCTTAGGATACTTCCAGGGATGAGCACTAGGCTAATTAAAATTACGTAATTGAAATTACTTGAAATCTCGTGATTTGCAACTTGCAAGTTGTAATTCAATTAGGCTACATTTTCCCATTATGGTTTTGTACATTTGAAATTATATTTTGTCCCAAGATAATTTGTAATTGTATATCAATTAGATCTACATTTCACCGAGTAAAATTAAAGGAAATAGCCTATCCTGTCGTGCCCATCCCAATTGGCCGCTAACAAGACAACAGGCTACTTTAAAACTCGTCTATTCTGCGTCTAAAGTGGATGTAGTGGGACCGTCTGTTCCGGGAGCCGAATTGGCACCACACCCATTGTGATGGATGATTGTCAATAAACGTTCGCTTCTTCGCTTTCCACGCAATCGCGAGCAAAAGCCATTTCACAGCCAACCGAGTTCAAATTCCCAGGTTACGTTTGCCCTCCGTTCAGCACAGAGAGCCAGTCCACAGGTCGGTGGGGGGAAGAATTTTTATTAAATTTATCTTTCAGCGGCGCGGAAGAGGGAGCAGTCTCGGTCGATCATCGCTACGTCCCCTGCGGGAAAAATTATCTGACGAACCGTTACGGTAGGCTATAGGTAGAGGCGTGAATGCGCCGGCCGAAGACAATTCTTCGTGTTGGAAATTAAAGGAAATATCGTCTCGTGCCATATATTCTTCTCGATAGACTTCGCACTCGAAATGACCAGTTCACTTCGCTGTGACTACAGTCTGCATTGGGAGTTACAGACGCATCTTTAGGTTTTGTGTGGAATGAGAAATTTCTTAGATATGCATTTACATAATTCGACTGTAGGCTATGTACAATGGCATAGTTTTGAACACGCTGCTGTATGGATCTGAGACATGGCCAATGACGGTGGTTAACAGGAAAACACTGCAGGCAGCAGGCCATAAGTGGCTTAGACGAATAATTCTACATGCATCATGGCTCGACAAAATACCAAACAAAATTATAAGCTGGAGGACGGGACATCAACAGAGCTTCTCATTTGAGGCGATCCATCGATCGATCTCCTTGGTCGATCGCCTAGCAAAGGTCTGGTCGATCGGTAAATCGATCGCGCTCGATGAGTTAGACTCCAAGAGGAACCTGGAGCCAGAGTTTCCAGTCGCCAAGATTATTGTAATTTTCTTCTTACTGGTATCAATAAGTCTTCCATGATTAAAACTGCGAAGGGTTCAGAACTCTTTGGTTAGAGCCATATTCATCCAAATATGAACATATAACCTCTGTGCTTAAATCTTTACATTGGCTTCCTGTTCAGCAGAGAATTCGTTTCAAACTGGGGCTCATAGTAGGCTATATAAAACTGTAAACTCTGGTCAGCCACAATATTTAAAATCAGTTCTTATTCCCCAGACTATCAATGAGGTCATCTGATCATCTTTGTTCTGGTCATACCAAAATCAAGAACTGTTCTTGGCAAACGAGCTTTTTCAGTTGCTGGACCTACTTTTGGAACTCTCTTCCTGTGTCTGTACGCTGTGCTCAGTCGCTTGTGTCATTTCGTTCTCGGCTGAAAACTTACCTCTTTGAATTCAAATTGCTTCTTATTATCTACTGTAAGCTGTCTCTCTGTCTCTTACGGACTGATCTTTTTTGGATGTTGACCTGATTACGGCTTGGTTTTGGTGTGCTATCGGTTGATGCCTTGTGCATTAGACACCGGCGCAATAGAAGTTGCTAAATACAATGGCTGAAGCCGCTGATGTAGCCCTCTTCTCTGCTATCATCCAAGATAACAACCATGTTACAATTATATCTATAGGCCTACACTGTTGAGCTCAATTTATTATATTGTACACTTGTTCGCGGGTCCAGTTAACTACACTGGTTAGACTCTAACAGCGTATGCTGTGTATCATGTACCTCTTAGAGAGCGTACGGATCGCGGTTCGCCTCCCGAAGGTGAATTGATCAATGAATCGATTGGGTGAAATCCTTCACCACTGCTGCCCGTTTGAATAGGCGCCACGCCATTCAAGGTCGACGTGTACCGAGATTAACCTGAGATTAAAATCTCTAGGATAAGTTTTAGAGATCCAAATCTCAGGCTAGCACGGTCCGTGCACGGGGACCTTAAATGGCGTGGCACCCATTCAAACGGGCAGCGGTGGTGAAGGATCTCACCCGATCAATTCATTGAAAAATGAGCAGGGTCATTGAGGCCATATGGTTGATGTATAAAAACGTAATACAATAAGTTATATAGGCCTGTCGTTCATTTATAAGGATATCTGCAGAGGGAAGAGGGGAGCGTTGATCCAAATACTGACAGATGCGAACAAGGGGTAGTAGGCTATAAAATTATGCTCAATGCGGATGTCTGCATCTGAATTTGGTACATGGCCTAGTTATTGCAGGACATCCTATTGCCATCAGCTGTCAGCTGTAGTGGTTGGGTGTGCGTGTGCGTGCGAGCCGACCACTGGTGAGTGGTGACTCTTCTGGTTTATCTGGTCTACGTTAACTTTGCTGAGAAATGCTCTGTAGCCTACGTATTAATGACATTTAACATCGTGTTAGCTAATACATCTCGCTGCTATTTTTCACTGAGTGGCATTATATACATTTTCTTACTAACAACAACACCAACACCAACACCAACAAATAAATTATTTAAGAAACCAAAAGGGACATTAGGCCAGAAATTCTTCAGTGCAAGAGTTGTAGATTTGTGGAATAGTTTGGATGATAGTACTGTCTCAGTGGACACTATCACAGCTTTTAAGAAGAAGCTAGGAAAATTGGGCTATTAATCATATTCCAGGTTAATTGCAGTGGTTCTAACACAGACTAAACGTCTTCTGAACCACTTAAAACCCTTGTTATGTTATGTTATGTTATGTTACTGTTAACACCACCACCACCACCACCACCACCACCACCACCACCACCACCACCACCACCACCACCACCACCACCACCACCACCACCACCACCACCACCACCACCACCACCACCACCACCAACAACAACAACAACAACAACAACAACAACAACAACAACAACAACAACAACAACAACAACAACAACAACAACAACAACAACAACAACAACAACAACAACAACAACAACAACAACAACAACAACAACAACAACAACAACAACAATAATCCTGTCCTTTAAACACAAACTTCAGCCAGGCTGCACTACGTTGAATTTAAACTGTCCAGTTTGGTAGACGTACGTGGCAGTATCGAAGTGCCCCACCCCTTAGCACAGTTAGCATTGCAAGATCGAGGCAGCCTATCAATTGCAATGCGGCCATGCGCAAAGGGGAACCTCGGTATCAATAAAATAGATCATTTTTTCAAACGTTCTTCATGGAGGACCCTATACCAGTCTGTTGGCACTTGCGCTCCTGTTATTTGTCTAACTGGTCAGCAGCAGGGCCGTTTTAAAGTCGTCGTAGGCCCTGGGAACTCTTGCATTCCTAGACCTCAACTGCCAGCTCTGCGTTAAAGCTAAACACAGTTATGCATGCGCATTATTTATTGACGTCATGTTTAATCATGATTCACGAACACACCCAGTTTTGATTTTAAATCTCAATTTACGTTTTGTAATGTTGATCATTTAAATTTAGGCCTAATATCCTGGATATAACCAACGAAATTAGCCTATAATTTATACAAGGACATTGTCTCAGACTTTTTGCAACTTTAGAGGCACCACAGGTACATTACGAGTCTTGCTACATATATGCA
Source organism: Aporrectodea caliginosa (assembly GCA_020284085.1). NCBI lineage: Eukaryota > Metazoa > Annelida > Clitellata > Crassiclitellata > Lumbricidae > Aporrectodea > Aporrectodea caliginosa. The sequence goes on from JACEVL010000520.1 coordinate 646,000, forward strand.
TAGGCCTACACATACAAACATAAATGTATACACATAGAAACATACATGCATTGCATACAAATACAAACATACATGAATACAATACCAACACACATACATATTATTATATACTGCTGTTAGGCAGATACAAACATATCCCATCTAGTACTACTGTCATGTACATGCACAGGGATACTGGTCCTTCCCACAAAACAGTCAAATTGCATTACAAGCACAGACAAAAGAGGAAAAGGGAAAGTCACTGAAGTTCTAATGGCTGCAGCCATTCTCTCCTGGCGCAATCATCAAGTCAAAACCAATTTCAATCAGAAAAAACGAAAAATTGATCACTAAAAATTCTATTAAAATCTTTAAAAGCAATCAAAGAATCGTTATCGCGTAGGAACTGAAAGCACTCTTAAGTTCACGTTGAACTGCTTCATAATGTGTGCCACGTAAAATTGAACTAAGTCACTACCATCACCTATGAAACATATACCAGTGGCGTTCAAATCACGCGGCCCATTCTTCTCTCGTCACTATGGCAACGACCAGAGCAAGTCACGTGATTCTTTATCATCATGCTGTGACTGCAGTTTCCATGACAACATGCAGATGACAACAAACGACACAGAAACAGATTATTAAAACAAATTTGGGAGAAGAGCATTCAGACGCTTGAGAGTTGTACGGCTAGGCGACATCTTTCTTCGAGTTTCTCGACAAACAGGTCAACAAGCTTTACCGCAAAACCACCCTACAACAGATGAATAGTATAAAAATTTGAAAAGGGTCAGACATACACATGCAAATAATGTCCAGTATATGTACGAGGGTAGATGTGTAACATAGTTTGGAAGATTACTGCATGTGAAGTGGGTTCATTTCCCCAAAGCTATCAACTTAACATGCCATATTGATTAGCACGTTGTACAACAGCTGCAGTGGAGCACCAAATACTGACATTTTCAGAATTATCCCTTTTTATGCATGGCCTGGTTTACACTAGAGAGTGATGCAGGGATACAACCTTGTCCCCATGCCCGCTCGGCAACAATTAAGTCTTCCCCATCCCCACCTCATACCCGTATGTTTTAATAATAATAATAATAATAACAGTGACAATTTATATGGCGCCGTAACACAGCCATGCCGTTACAAGGGCGCCTCACAGTCAACTAACATCAGGGTAGGCCTTACAGAACAAATAAGTCTTGAGTCCAGATTTGAAGGAGTCAACTGTGTTAGCCGCTCGCAGGGCAGGAGGAAGACCGTTCCAGCATCTGGGGCCGGCCGCCGAGAAGGCGCGATCGCCAAACCGGGTTTTCATCCGTTTTACGCGAAGATCGCTTTTCTCGAGCGATCGGAGTCGCAACCCGGAGGCGGAAGAATGCGTCCCGATACAGTAATCGCGCAAATATCCAGGCGCGGCCCCATGAAGTGACTTGTAAACCAACAAACAGATTTTGAACTCGATACGATGAGAGACTGGCAGCCAGTGCAGAACATCACGGAGGAGCGGCGTGACATGATCATATTTCCTCCGGTTGCATAGCAGCTTCGCAGCAGCGTTGAGAACGGACTGCAGGCAATCCAAGAGGCACTTGGGCGCACCGACCAGTAGGCTGTTGCAGCGGTCAACCTGAGAGGTGACGAAGGCGGCAACGGCCGCTCTCGCAGCCTCGAAAGGCAAGGACCTGATGCAGCCTCTCAGGAGGCGCAGCTGACGAAAGCAGCAGCCAACGATTCGCGCCACGTGACTTCTCATGGACAGGTCTGATTCCAGCGTGACGCCGAGATCACGGACGACAGTCACAGGTCGGATCGCAGACCCGCAGACACTCAGTTCGCCAGTGTCAAGATGAGGGCACCGTCTGCTGGTCGCGCACCATAAGAAATCCGTCTTCTCTGGGTTGAGACGGAGTCTGTTAGATCGCATCCACTCCGCGATCCGCTCAACGCCCAACTCCATCCTTCGCCGCTGCTGTTCATCAGTTGACGGTCGGCCCCACGTGTAGAGCTGCGAGTCGTCGGCGTAGAAATGAGATGACAAGCCGAGACTGGCGGCAAGCTCACCGACGTCGGCCGTGTAGAGCAGGAACAGCAGCGGTCCGAGCACAGAGCCTTGAGGGACACCGCAGACGAGGGAGCGAACAGATGACAAGACTCCGTCGTAGAGTACTGTCTGTCTGCGACTGCTCAGGTAGGAACGGAGCCAGTCTAGTGCCACCGAACGGATTCCGTAGGTCCTCTCCAGGCGTTCAACCAGCACGTCATGGTCGACGGTGTCGAACGCCGCCGATAGATCGAGCAGGCCGAGCAGCGCGTGGTTTCCCGCATCGATCGCCTCGATAAGGTCGGTGACCACCTTGAGAAGCGCGGTCTCGGTTGAATGGAATTTCCGGTAGGCCGACTGATGAACGGGAAGAAGTCCAGCCGACGCCAGATGATCGGTCAGCTGGAGACTGACGACCCGCTCGAGCAGCTTGGAAAGGAACGACAGGTTCGAAATCGGTCGGTAGCTTGAGAGCTCTTCACGAGGAAGCATAGACTTCTTAAGGCGAGGTGTAACATACGCGTCCTTGTAACTCGTCGGGACGGTGCCGGAGGACAGCGATAAATTGAACAGTGAGGCGATGTACGGGGCGAGTAGGTCGATGCTGGTCTTAAGCAGCCACGTAGGCATCGGGTCTTTCATAGAGTACTTATCGGCAGCGTCCTTAACCAACCGGCAGACAACGTCGGTCGTAACAGGTACGAAACCGGAAAACCGATCCGACGTCGAGATGTCACGAATCACCGGTGGAGGCGCGCCATCAGTAGCCGACCTGATGTCGGAGACTCTTTGGTCGAAGTAGTCGGCGAAAGCCTCAGCAGAAAGCCCGGGTACAGCACTAGGTGCTGCGTCCTCACCCCTGCCCAGTCCATCATTTATCGCGCGCCACAGCGACGCCGGGTCACGCCGTGCATCGACTTTTGACTTCCAGAATCGATCCCGCTTGGATCGAACCTGGCGATGCATGGATTTCAGCGATCCCATCCAACTGTCACGATCGGCACCCGTGCGCGACCTCTTGAATTGACGCTCAAGCCGCCTGGTGCGACGCTTCGCAGAGCGACAATCCGAGTCGTACCACTTGTCGGACGAGCGTCGAACCCGACAGGTGATTTCAGCCATCGGCGCTTGGACGTCGAGCAAGGCCGTAACCACTTCGTCGAAGCGCATAGCCATCGCATCGGCGCCATCGCCCGACGAGGGGCCAGCGGAGCCGTCACAGAGGCAAGAGGCTTTGAGATCGGCCCTGAACCGATCTACGTCGAAGTGCCTCCAGGATCTGCGACGCTGTGTTCTGTAGACTGGCGTCTCGGGTGGGGCGGCGTGGAAGGACCAGGCCACCATCCGATGGTCAGACGCACCTCCTGGAACACTGATGACATCAACCGCTGGTGGTCTCTCGTCCTTTCTGGTGATGACGACATCAAGGGTGCCTCCGCGATCATGAGTCGCACCAGCCACGCACTGTACCGCGCCGAACATGTCAAGCAACTCAGTAGCACGCAACGCTGTCGGGTCATCAAGACGGTCAAAGCGAATGTTGATATCGCCTGTGATGACATAGGGCATGGCGAACGATGACAAGTATTCGAGCAGTACGCGAAGCTCGTCGAAGAAGGCTGCAGTCACCGCCGCAGAGCCTGGGCGGTAGACAACCGCGAAGACGAACGAGCTTCCAGCGACCGTTACCCTGGCGATGAGATGCTCGAAGGTTGCAGGCTCAAACGGAGCAGTGAGCTTCGTCAGCCTGACAGCAGCAGACGCAACCACGACGACGCCGCCATGATTTTGATAGTAGACGTCGTCAGTCCTCGCACCCCGTCTGACAGGGCGAGCCCGCTCCAGCATCTGCAGGCCGGAAGATCTCAAGCGCCGAAGCGCAACATCATCAGCGTCTTCGTGCCACGTCTCAGTGAGGCCAAGGACATCCAGTCCCGCGTCGAGCCAGCACTTCTTAACAACGTCCACTTTGTTGGTGAGAGAGCGAACGTTGAACGTAGCGCACCTGAGCTGACGAGTCTGATGGAAGGCATGCCTACGCAGAATCGGCCGTATCAGATGGTCCTTGACACGACGGGCATCGGTCCTAGCGCCGGGGGACAAGGCCGACGGAAGCGAAGAAGATCCAAGACCGACGATGGTGGAGGCGACCGGACGCGGCGGTCGATTTCCGGTGATCACAGGAAGAAAGCCTCTTGCAACCGAAGTCAACACATACGGGCGAGTTGTTCGCTTCGAGTGAAGACCTGCACGACAGCCGCGTACATGACGACGTAGGCCCAGTTCATTCACACGACGACGTACGGCATAGTCCAGTCCAGAACCAGCGAAGCGCAACGACAACAACAACTCGATCTCGAGGTGAGCGTCACGCATCGGTGCGCACAAGAAGACACATCGAGAGAAAAACCGACATAAAACCACGCAACTCACGACAAAACAGCTCGAATATCCAGAAAATAACCGTCACAATAGAATCCACGTTCGATGTTAGTCCGCCCTACGTAAAGCCAACTCAGTAGAAAAGATAGAAACCGAGAAAAACAGCGAAAAACTAGCAGAGTTCAGCACTACCCGTCCAGCAGCCACAAGCGGCGCTCCTTCGAATCAATGTTTTGTCCCCATCCTGCAGATTTTCTCCTCATCCCCACTCCATCCCCGCAGGACTACATCACATTCCCACAAAAAGTTTTCACTAATTAAAATAAAACAATTTTTAGCTTACAGAGTTATTTGCATTGCTGATTGAATTAATAAAACATACAAAACAGATCATCCGATTAAAAGTTTGCAATATAGTCTATACAGCTATAGACCTATAATAGTCACCATTACTGCGGCTTTATCGCCGGCTCATTCTCCATTACCATGGTATTACCGCGACAATAAACCCAAATTACTGCAGTTAACCGAAATTGTTGTCCCCATTACTGCAATATTTACTGCGGTTTAACAGCGGGAAAAATTACCGCGTCACTCTCTAGTTTACACACTTCATCATAAGGAGTGTCTCCCAATGACTTTGCATTAACTAGTCCACACTATAAGAATATAAATAATGCACAGGATAGTTTGATGCTTTCGGTCTCATGTACTGTTGCCTTGAAAAATCATAAGATTGAACTGTTTAACTCAAAATTGACTGCCTGGATAAGTGCAAATCATCACGGCCCCAGAGTGCTGTACAGTTGGTCAGTTGGTTAGATCGCTCACCCTGCAATGCTCAGAGCATGAGTTCGAGCCTCCCCAAGGCAGATACTGTGTAGGGACCTTGAGTAAGTCCTTCGCTCACAATTGCTCAGTGCCATCGATGTTCCATCATATCGTTGTGTGCACTTTTGAACTTTGGAAGGAGAGCAATATCAAATACAGTTCTACATAGCGTATCATTATCTTATATAGTTTATCCATAAACCTTATTATCTGTAAGACATTCTTCCTGATGAAAGAGCTTACCTCTGACTGCAGTAACGACTCACACTTCTTGGCCCACTTTGAATCATCTTTAGTTCCTGTTTTCAGATTCTGATCCTCCTAGAAGAAGCAGACATAGAAAAAGCACATCAAAGACTACCAAAGTCTCTTCACTCAAAACCATGCATACTAAAGAGTTATCACACAAAAAAACGATAATTAAATGATCACCCCAACAATTAGTCTAGACTAAAAACTTACGGAAAATCCCAATCAGAGAAGTTCCTGTGTGCAAGCAGGAATGGTTTTCTTTATTGATCAATTAACCATAAGTCTCTGAAATTTTCAATGATTGTATTCAGGTAAGTTGAAACAAAGGTATTGATCTCTGATAGCCAAAATCGTTAGGCTATGGTTGGGCCTATAGCTGCCTGCCATAATGGTATAATGCTGGCCTGCAGCTATGGGCCCAATAGACGTGGCTTTCTGGGGGATATGTATGTATGTATGTATGAGCACTTATTATAGCGGCCCTTCAAGATTTCTACTGAGAGGCGCTCCCGACTACAGCGCAGACACTGAATCGGAGTTTCACGCCGAAGCGCATGAGCAATTGCGAGTGAAGGACTTGC
>JACEVL010000520.1:654580-839580 GCA_020284085.1 Aporrectodea caliginosa
CCCGAGTTGAGTAACTCCGACACTGGCCTACATGAAGTAATGCTAGTTCCAAGCCTAGAAAAGACGGAGGGAGACTCTAGACCTCTTTGTTATGACACCGTTGGGCGCGGTGGTGTAGAGGTATATTCGGTGCCTTGCAGCCGGAGGTTTGCGGGTTCGAATCCACCTCAGTAAGAGAATTTATTGCAGGTTTAGGCAATTTGAACTTTCAATCTATGAGAGTTATTGCTATGTTTAAATTTCTTAAAGACATGCTAACGGTGGATAATAGTACACTAAATATGCTGTCATTGGCATTCAGTTATGGACATGAGTATAATTATTAATTTATATGGCCAAAAAATTAATGGATGCATCGGATGGATGTAAGGGTAGAAGTTTAATTTTGTTTATTTTTTAATGTCAAAAAAGAAGGAAAAAAGGAAAAAAGAACAACCACCTGTCAGGTTTCATCGTTGCAACTTCCTGTCAGAAAAGAAACAAAGACAAGAAAAGAGAAAGAATACTGATGAAAAACATTATTCGAAAATTAACTTTAATAGGCCTACGTCAAAAACTTTAAAGTCGTCAATATCCTAATCCAAGACGGAAAAAAGAGAAAGAAAACTGATGAAAACACTACATGAAAATGAACTGAAATGCATCAAAAACTTTAGAGACGTCAACGGCCTTTGTTGCTAGAGGATGTCATTAAACATTGGATAAATTAAATTAAGTTTTTGGCTAATATCCTTACAATGTACATGCAAGATATCGTTTACCACTCGAAACTAAAACTGAAGGCAAAATAAATCCGCCACTACCCATAGTCCAGTTACCAGTCCAAAGCGTGGAGAAAAGAAGGAGTGTGACGTCTAATCATCTTAGACTCGCAAAACTGCAACTGACCGTCAAGGAACAGTAATTCTGCCACTGCTCGATTTCCGGCAGTGCCAGTCCCAAGGTTGGATAAAGGAGGAGGGTGACGCTAATGATCTTTGTTATCACACAGCGTCATTAAACTGAAACTACTACTACTACTATGAAGTAATTTTAAGGATGAGGAAGTGTCGATAAATTAAATTAATAAATAGATGTTGAACGTCATTAGACACCTTTAAAGCACTTTACATGGTGCAATAAATAGAAAATTTTTGACGGGAAGCTTGTTTCAATTCGGAAACATATTAAGTGTTGTCACATTACATAATAATTATATTTATTACCTAAGGAAAACAAAGGCATTGGTAGCCGTAACATGCCATTAAATGGAATAATAACAAAAGTTATTACAAAATAATTCCATAACAATTGCATAATTACATGGCTTTGACACTACCTCGGACACTGCACTATCCGCGGTAGTGCCAGCTCAAAGCCTGGAGAAAGGAGGAGGGTTGCAGTGTCGTTAACCAGCAAATAACCAAACCAAGATGACGTCAACACGGCCTCTACTGCCGTAACATGTTATTAAACCGTAGGATTCCTTTTGTTACACGGACATAATGAGGAGCGTTCGACAGCTTTAAGATGTGTAATGGATGTTGAATGTAATGGACCAATACAATGGAAAGAAAAATTTAACGATGTCCCTATGCACCTGAAACATGCTTGCAAATTACGATAGAAATTCAGTATAAACTAAGCGAAGACTCACTTTGCACATAAGTAACGTTAAACACCAAAGATCTCCATAATTGCTAAGCTTTGCTTAGACACCTTTAAATCGATTCTCTCCGATTCAATATATTTCCCATTTTCTTTCAAATGGTACCTTTCTTACCAAAGCGTCTTCGTTAATTACTATATTAGATAAAAAGTGATCAGAACCAATATTATTGTTACTAACACTATGTTTGCAAGTTAATGCTAATTCTGTAGTTACTATTGCAAGATCTATAACTGAGAGATTTTTAAAATTTACAGGTGGTGTACACACTTGTGGGTTGTCCTGTATTTAGTACAGTTAACTGCTTTTCAATAAGAATTTCCTCAAGAATTTTACCCCTTTCATTTACAGTTGTACATCCCCAGCTGTGATTATTAGCATTGAAATCTCCAATTATTAAAGATCTTTTAGAAGGGAACATTTTTTCCTGTTGCGTTTATAGAATTTATTAGTTGGTGAAATATAAGTGTTTAAAATATCCAGATAACCAGTCTCAGTTTTAATTTTTATACCTTGAATTTCAATATTCTCAATTACATCTAAGTTCCAAATAGTGAAATTAATTCCTTTTCTAATAAGGATGGCCAGCCCACCTGAAGTGTTGGTAGACAGTATCTCCGTGTTTTATTAGCCCACGTGACGATTAAACGATTTTGCGGTATACATAGTATGGGATTAACGCGAAATAAAGGTGTGTAATGCAAACTCCGTATTAACCTTTGTTTAGTGACATCTTGTGACTGTGAAACAGGATTTCGTCGAGCTTTGCTTGCATTCTCATTTTAAATCTTCCCACCGCCAGTAGGCCTATTAGGTTCTGTTTAACAACGCTGTTGTGAGTGTAGGACTAGCTCAAGGTCCTTACACAGCAACTGTCTTATAAAGAAATGCTCCAACCCGCACGCTCCGCTCTTGTCAGTGGGCTACCATGTTCAACTGTTGTAGCAGTGGTAGTAGTATCAATAATAATAGTGGTAGCAGTAGCAGTTGTATCATTTATTAAGCGCTATACTATCCAATGACGAAGCATCGATCGATGACGCTGATTAGTATGTATGTGAAGGACTTGCAGAATGTCCCTTCACCTGGCTTTACCTGTCTGTCACAGTCTATTACTACATTATACTCGAATTAGATATTATATCCTTATGCAGAGGTAGTTTCTGTTTAACGACGCTGTGTCATGACGGGAGATAATTTGTTTCGCCCTTCTCCTATTCCCGTCTTGGGACTGGCATCACCCTGTTGGTAGACAGTATCTCCGTGTTTTATCACCAGCTTGTGTTCGCCGAGGGCCGATGACGTCGACCTTATTCAACAGATGAGTTTACACATCTCAAGCGATTATAAGTGACGGCTGATTTTTAAGCGTCGGAAAACACCGTGCTAAAGGTGTCAAACATTCGTTATCTGTTATTATGTGATTCGTTGTTTAGCGACATCTTCTGGCCGTTGAGTGCTGTTATCGTCGATCTCACACTACGAGAAGTGTACACATTATATTCTAGTGATTATAATATTCGGCTGAATTTATAGCGTCTTAGAATCCGTGTTAAAGGTTTATAATACGAGCACCATACTATATGTATATTTAGCTGAATCCCATGGCTGCTTACATCGACCTCTCATGCAATGTATTCTAATTAGATAATTAAATTTTCATCGGTAAGGTAGTTTCTGCGTGAAGGACTTGTAAAAGGTCCCTACACAGTATCTGTCTAAAGGGTGGAGGATCGAACCCGTACCCTCAGCAATACAAGGCAAGCGCTCTAACCATTCGGCTACCCTGTCCCTCTGATGAGCTCAACTGCGGATGCACTTTTTAACTTACTTGCTTTCTATATTATTTAGGCCTTGTGTGTAAGAGTAGCATAGGTCGATGACGCTGAGAAATTTTAATGAAGGACTTGGCAAGGTACCTACACAATAATCGTCTTTTAGAATAATTTATTGAGACGTCGGCTTTTCTCAATTATAGTGCTACATTTATTTGTAACTACCGAGACATTTGCAGTTCTAACTGTATACTTGTTTCCGGTAGTTTCTGTCCAATTCTTACACAGAACGACGCAACCAAGTCTCTGGAACGATCTCACCTCTATACGTCTCTGGGACGATGTCCCTTCTGAATTCCGCAAGTGTTCGGTTCCTCCATCATTATTAGTGGAGGAATTATAGGAAATTCGACTCACCAAATTAGAAGGAAGTGGAGACTTGGCACAGTTGTTAAGTAAGCCCCATTGATGAAAATATCAAAAGTCCCCATAAATCCATGCTGTGCTCAAGCCGCCATCTTGGAAAATGGCGGCCTAAATGCGGTTTTTCGGCTGTAACTTCAGAATCGTCACAGCTATAAAAAAACGCAAAAAGGCAAAAATAATCATCATTAAACGGTAAAGAAGTTTTGCATTTAACTTTTGTTTGTAGGATGTAAAATAAAAAAGTTACACAGGATTAAGTAATTATAATTATGTATTTGAATGCAACAAAGTGGAAATGCGCTCCTAATGGTGATTTAAGATCAAATTCATATCAGTGTCTGTGTTAGGCTGATATAGTTCTCAGAGTCTTCTAGTGACATCTGAACTAGGGAAACATGTTTCTTTAACTCCGAAACTACTTTGGCGGAGTTTATCAGGGGCTAGGGGGGGGGGCTAAGCCCCCCCATGAACCCACATACTTTTTCTTCGCTGCATGGCTTTTCTGAACATTGAATGTAATCTGACGGCTGCTTTAGTCCCTGAAGACCTGGTTCTCATGTATGCAAACATTGAACTCGACGCTTGCAGCTGCATTAGCTTAGTCGCCTAGTCTCAGTCTTCGATGTACGGCCATTATGTATTTTTAAGCTGTAAAATCCGTCTTCTCACCAGAAGGCCGAAATTAGTACCAAGTATGCTTAAAATACGTTTGGCGGCTGGGGCTTCGCCCAAGACCCCGACTGAGAGGCTCAAATCGTCCTAAAACCCCCTCCATTTTAAAGGGGGCCGCTTTGCGGGAGTAGGGGAGGTGAAGCATAGCCGCAACCACCCTATGGGACCTGTGGGACGCGTCCCCCAACTTTCGAACAGGTTGGGACGGTCCCCTCGAACTTTCGAAACTTTTAAGGTAAACAAGAGCGCAAAATGCACTCCATTTGGTATCAAATGCTCAAAAATGCGTCAAACCCCGGTGGGAGAGCTTATACGACGCTCCCTCGTACCTCTGGTCGTTATAGGAGCTTCTTGCCTTCTGCAATTGCGGCTGTGCGCCTTCCGCCTTCGCAGTTCCACCACTCGGAAGTTCTAGTAGGTCCCTCCCCCAATAAATCGCTGGCCCTGCTGCCAATAAAATAAAGGGTCAGGCTAAAACCGCCAACTTCAAGTCTATCAGAATTCAGTGCAGAATGGTGCTGTATAATTTCACTCTAAAACTTTACTTTTCTGGCTTGTTAAACATTTGACAAAGGCTCGCGGTAGAAGCCTAGGAGGACATTTCAGTTTTAAATGCTGCGACTGAGAGTGGTGTTCTTCTAAAACTTAAAATTTCAGTTTATTTATATAGGCCTAATAAAGTCATATTTTTTCACATATCTACATAATTTAGGTACTTTTATATCGAAATCATTGGTGACAAATTTGAGGTAAATTAGAGCCCAAAATGTACTCCATTTGGTATCAAATGCTCAAAATTGCGTCGGCGATGGGGAGCTTACGACGCTCCCCCATACCCCCTAGTCGTTTTGGGCTTCTTGCCTTCGGCAATCGCAGCTTCGTGCCTTCGGCGCTCGCAATTCTTCCACTCAGACATTCTAGTAGGTCCCCCAACTTCTGGACCGTGGTTGCGCCCCTGAGGTGAAGGTATGCTTTAGCCCCCCCATGAACTAAAACCAAACTCCGCTTATGCATAGGCCCTATATATGTCTATAGGATACCTATTGCATTTTTAAAATGCACTCCATTCAGGCCTAGAACTTGATCATTAAATCTGCCAATATTTAATCTTGATGCATCAGTGGAGTAGATAGGCCTTACGTCGTCGTCGTCATCATCACTATCACCACCACCACCACCACCACCACCAACACCATCATCATCATCATTATCATCATTATCATCATCATCATCATAATCATCATTATAACCATAACCATAACCATAAATTTTATTGTTTTCAACAGAAGCAAAGCATACAATCGTCATAATTACAATAGTAAGAAAACAATGGGGATAGAGAACCCTAAAGGGAACAAGTCCCGACTAGTAGGGTCACCCTTACATCAATGTTGTACTCGAGTGGCAGACCGAATAATTAGTTAGTTCTGCTATTTTTTAATCCTTAACAAATCTTAACTAGTTAACTAGCACGCACAATTTTACTTGAACATACATTGGCAATCAAATAGGCACGCAATCTACGTTTGAAAAGGTGAAAACTAGTTAGGTACCGTATGTCGTTGGGGATACTGTTCCAGGTTTTAGGGCCGGCACTTTTAATTGAGAACATACGGGTGTTAGTGCGGGAGTATATGGGTCTATAATTGGCTGAAGAACGTACAGGATTGAGAAGTAGTTTTGAAGTAATTGTTAAATGATGAAGGCAGTTGATTGTTTGTATATTTGTGCATAAATTCACTAGTTTGCTGAATAGTTATTTGCTCAAGTTTTAAGATGTGTGTGTCTTGGAATGCTAGGTCCGTAGGAAGATGGGTAGAAGAGTGCCGAGCTTGGTTGACAATAATGCGGAGAGCTCTATTTTGGAGGACAATTAATCTTTTTAATCTTGCTGGGTAATTAGAAGCCCATATCATATTACAATAAAATATGGATGTATAATCGAATAGTATAAGCTTATTCGTATATGAGTGGGAAGTAAGTAGGCAACTCTGGATAGTATACCTATACTTTTAGCAATTTTTGAAGAGATATTCTCAATGTGGTCGTTCCATGTTAGGTGTTGATCTACAAAGACGCCAAGAAATTTAACAGAAGTTGCCTGTGGTATAGGAATATCATTTAATGTGATGGTTTCTTTTGGTAAAATTACCTTTTTTCGATTAGAACAAAATAGAACATAGTTTGTCTTTTTTATATTAAGAGATAATTTATTTATTCTAACCCAGTCATGTACTTTTTCAAGTTCTTGGTTCATTAATTGGAACAACTTGTCCAGCGATTTGTGTGAAGCGAAAATATTTGTATCGTCTGCAAATAGCAAGAAGTGCAAACGTGAGGAAGCATTTGGCAGATCATTAATAAATAACAGAAAGAGGAGAGGGCCAAGAATCGATCCATGGGGAACACCATATTTATTAATTTTAATTTGGACAATGAGTTGTTGCACAGGACCTGTTGGTATCTGTTACTTAGATAGCTTTGAAACCAGTCTATTGCCTTACCACGTATACCTATGTTTGCAAGCTTAGCAAGTAATATTTTATGATCTACAGTATCAAAGGCCTTGCTAATGTCAATAAAGACCCCTAGTAAATATTCATTGTTGTCAATGGCAGCCGATATATTGTCTTGAACATTGAGTAGTGACATCATGGTTGAGTGTCCAGGTTGGAATCCATGTTGGGATTCATAAATGATGTGCTTTTTACTTATATAGTCATACAGGCGACAGTACATTACTTTTTCAAGTAGTTTAGAGAAATATGGTAGGATAGATATCGGTCTGTAATTGGCAACGTCCTCACGTCGGCCCTGTTTGAAAATTGGAGTAACTTTAGCTATCTTTAACGCTGATGGGACAATTACAGTTTCCAAGGAGCAGTTGATAATAGTCGATAAAGGAGCAGCAATGTGGTCAAGAACCGGGTTAACTAGACTAGGGTTAATGTCATCAGGTCCCGAACTATGAGTAATTTTCAGTGTGTGACTTAATGCTATTATTTCAGCCGGTGTTGTTGGAAGAAGGGCAAATGAGTTTATACTTGCAGGGTTAAGGTATGAATTAATTGGCTTATCAGAAAGAGGTATTTTGTCTACGAGTTCTTGAGCTATACAAGTGAAATAGGTATTAAATCTTTCAGCAATCTGATCTCCATCAGTTATTTTAGTATCGTTTGATATTAAGCAGTTTATCAATTTATCAGGAGTTTTATCGTTTATTATTGTCTTAATAGTCTGCCAGGTTTGTTTAAGGTTGTTACTACACTTAAGAAATTCTAGTTCGTAGTAAGTTTTCTCAATTTTATTCCTAAGTGTTTTAAACTTATTCCTATATGCTGTAAACCTGTTCTTGTTTTCTACTGTACGAGTTTTAATAAATTGTTTTTATAATTTCAATTTAGTCCTACATGATTTCAAAAAGCCAGGTGTCATCCAGGGTTTTTTATAAGTCTTAGAAGGTTTAGATTTTACAAGTTTTAGTGGAAAGGCAGTGTCATAGCAGATTTTAAACATGGAAAAAAATTATTGTAAGCGGTATCAGGGTCGGTATTGGTGTCCTGGTCCACAATGCAGGACCAATCAGTTTGGGCCAATAACATGCTGAAGTGTTGTTTAGATGCATCATCAATATTTCGAGTGAGCCTAGTGATGGGATCCCTGTTAACCTTAGGTTTGAGTTCAACCCAAGCCATGATTGGAAGATGATCTGATATATCATCAATGATTATTACAGAGTCAATGATTTTAGTAGTTCTATTAGAGAATATGTTATCTATTAGAGTTGCAGTTGTTGTAGTGACTCGTGTTGGTTGGGTGATTACTGGTAAAAAGTGATGTGAAGTCATTATGTCCATAAAATTGCTTGTTAGTGTGTGGTTATTAGTTTTTAACAAGTCTATGTTGAAGTCACCCAATATATAAGTATCCTTATCTTTGAGTGATAGGTAACACAATAGTTGACTACATTCATTATTGAATTCCTCTACGTCTAGTCCTGGAGGTCTGTAAATTACCCCTGTTGTAAAGTAAGAGCCATTAGTCTGGGGGAAACGAAGGAATAGGGATTCATAAGCATAGTGTGAGAGGGCTTCAGTCAGTGCATTATTTCTATCATAATTTATCTGTTTCTTTATGAAAAAGCCCAAACCTCCGCCTCCACCTTCCTTTCTGCATTGGAATTCAAAATTATAGCCTGGGATATGAGTTGCCTTAGCGTTTGTTTCATCAAGCCAAGTTTCGGTCACTGCTAAAATGTCTACGGATAATTGTATTAGCAAATTCTCAATTGACAGGAGTTTAGCAGCTATGCTACGACAATTAATGTGCATTAGGCAAAGAAGTTGTTTATTAGGTGAACACAGTGCCTCTATGGAAGTAGGAGTTGAACTGACCGAGTATCTGGTTGATTGTCGCCTCCTTGCTCGGTTTAAGTCTGCGTATAGGCTAAAGGCGTGGCCACTCTAACGAGACAGCGCTTCTTCCTAGTGTTCTCCGATAAGGTCGATGCCATTGATTCAGGCCAACTGGCGATTCTATCGTAATGGTATGCTGGCAGCATTGGACGCAGTCGACCATTAATTCACCAACTGTCGCACTCGCTTGGAACCAAGGATGGGTTCAAGTCGATCGGCTTGAATCCAACTTAAAAGGGCAAACACAATCTGTCCATTTTGCAGAGGAGGAGACTGTGAATGTGTTGATCCACAAGGATCAGTGCTTGGCTTTCTCCTCTTTGTACTATATACAGGGATGTGTAGAGAATCATAGAAGCGCGCGGTCCCCCTCCACCACTGCTATGCGGACGATACACAGCTTTATATCTTCTGTGGATGATCACAGGTCGCTGAACTGAAACAGAGTGCTGCTGTGCATCGAGCGCATATCAGAGTGGATGACGTCTAACCGTCTCAAACTCAATCCATTCAAGTCCGAGTTCTTATGGCGCACCACCCTCTGGCGTCGTCACTTGACGCCAGTACCTTTGCCCCTAGTGATGCAGAAGTTCGACCAGCTGAAACCATCCGCAACATTGGAGTCCACTTTGACTGCTGTAGCACCATGACCGCCTATGTAAGTCTAAACCATCCACAGATTCATTCCAACCTCAACCGCCGTCATCTTGGTCAACAGCTTCGTAGCTTATGTGAATATTACAAAAGAAACGCCTTACCGTGTAAACATGGCTGCATCCACAATAAGGTCTATGCTAGGCTTTAAACCTAAAACTCTACTATCTGGCTATCATGAGGGAGATAACCCAGTTGATATTCTCAAGGTAAACACCATTCTCGTCAACTGCGATATCATCTCTGGTTCATACCGCAATGGTAGCCAGACACCAGCAGTCTATAGTTTCTTTCCGGATGTTTCGCCTGGCTATAAGATAGTAGAATCGCCGAATAACCTGGTATACCTGCCTGTGGCGCCAGCTGGTGATATACAGCGCATGAGAGTGTGGTTGACAGACTAGAACGGTGAACAATTAAACCTCCGTGGTGAAACGGTAACTATAAGATTTCATATACGAGGTGTATAACTATAAGATTAAGGCATGTTTGTCTTCGGGGTTAGATCGAAACGGCGTCGGGTTATGGGTGGTGGGCTTTTCGACTGGATACCCAAAATCGTCAGCGCTTTTGGCAAGGTTGGTAGTTTTATCTCAAGAAATAAGGACACAATCACAAATGTTGCAAATGTGGCTGGTAGTGTGGCTAAGGCTGGTGCGACAACCGCATCTGCAGTCAGGAATATTGTTGATGCAGTAAAGACAAGACGCGCTGCCGCTGCACAATCTGTACAATCTTCTGCACAACCCGCCGCGGCTGTACAACCCGCTGCGGCCCTTCCTATACCTCTTGAAAAGGCACTCAGCGAAAAGAGCATCGAATTTTTAAAGCAACTTGCAGCCAATCAACCGGCTTCCGATATAAATAACGTCATTGCTGGGTCTGGTTTCAAAACTCTACAAGCGGTAAATCGCCGAAGAAAGGGCTTGTTTTTGGGTAGAAATTAATTCATTTTGCTGGTAGAAATTAATTTGCTTGGTAGAAATTAGTTGTCTCAACAATTAAAGTCTAAAACTTACCAATAGTTAATAGTATTATAATGGCAACAATTGATATAGCTAGCGACATGTTGGACATCGGTGCGGTGATGTCTGACGATAACAGCATCGAATCTTACGAATTCCGCGAGTACGAGTCACAAAACCCCGCCGCCATTAATAACGGTCAGGCCATACAGATAGACATCCAAAACCAAGACATTTTCACTCAACCTTCCAAGAGCTACCTTCTTGTCGAGGGCAGACTTGCATCAACCACTAATGTGGCTTACGCTGGAGACACAGTGGTGTCACTGATCAACAATGCCATCCCTTACATGTTCTCTCAGATCCGATACCTGGCTAACAATACCGAGATCGAGAACATCGCATCTCCAGGACAGGCAACAACGATGAAGGGGCTGTTAGTCTATGGAGACGATTTTTCCAGGGCTGAAGGTCTGAATATGTGCTGGCAGAAGGATACCTCTGCAGCAGCAGCGGACGCAAATCTTGGCTTCAGGGATCGGCGAGGGATGATCATCACTAAACCTAACCCTGTTGGCACTTTTTCATTCGTCATCCCCCTAAGACATTTATTTGGTTTTTGTGACGATTACCACAGGGTCGTGTACGGAATTAAACATTCCTTGTTGCTGAGCCGACAGGCCGATGCAGACGCAATCTTTAAGGCCGATGCAATAATCGATGGTAAAATAACACTGAGTAAACTATCCTGGTTTATGCCGCATGTCATTCCTGCTTTGGAGTATAAGAGCATGCTCATGAAGCAGATCGAGGCCAAGGTTAAAATTCCTGTAGCATTCCGAGCCATGCAATGCGATAATATTTCGGTACCGCAAGCAACGACTTTTTCTTGGCGATTGAGTGTTAAATCAGGAACGGAAAAGCCCCGATGGATTCTGGTTGCCTTTCAGACTAACAAGACGGCAAACCAGGATCACAACCCGGCACTTTTCGACCATACACAAGTTCGCAACATCTATGCTATGCTCAACAGCGATCGGTATCCAGTCGTCGATATGAATCTCGACTTTACCGCGATGAAAATCTCTCGTGCTTACAAAGCTTTGCGAGACTTCAAGGAGGAGTTCTGTGGAATCGATGGGCGTGAATCATCTTGTCAAGTAACTGCGATCGACTTCGTAGATTTCTTCCCGATCTTCGTACTAGATGTTCGCAGACAATCGGAACGCCTGAAAACCACGACTCAGGACATTCAGATCAAAGTGAACTTTAACGCCGCAGTTCCAAACTTCCAGCTAATACGATAGCATATGCCGTGTTGATCAGCGATAGACTCCTGAAACTTGAATCGGATGGTAGCAATTCAATGTGGTTTACTAATTAGAAAAATAGCACCTTTTTAGATATATTTCAGAAAAAGTTTTAGGAACAATATTTATATTTAAGAAAAATATCTATATTTTCCACATGAAAACCAAGTACATCTCATTCGGCTTTTCTCTGACTGAAGGGCAAAAGGTAACACTGGAAAATGCCGCTCGCATTGGCACCGGCTCTACAATTCGGCTCACTTATGGCCAGCTTCATGGAGAAGACAACCTCGGGCTGACGAAGGGTCAAGCTAACCGTGTCGCTAAAAATTTGGACCAAGGCCGTGGCATGAAGTTGAGATTGACCAAAACACAACTGAATAATATGACAAAAAAATGGTGGGTTTCTTCCACTTCTGGCACTCCTTCCACTGATCGCCAAAGGTATAGCTGTGGCGGCAGGTGCGGCGGGAGCAGCGGCTACTGGGGCTTCAGCGATAGCAGGGGCGGTGCATGCCAAACAAGCCGCAAGAGCAAAACAAGCTGAGGACGAGCGAGCCGCAAGGGGTAAAGAAGCTGCCGATAGGGATAAATTAGCTGCCGACCAGAAGAAAGCAAGGGATGCACAAGCGGAGCAAGAGCGTCATAACCGGGCAGTCGAAGCTCAGATTCAAAATGCTGGTGGAAAGGGGTTGTATCTCGGGCGCCAGACTACCGGTGGTTGTTGTCCTAGGTGTAAGGGATCAGGACTTTATCTAGGGAAAAAAAACTAGAACCTCTGAGCAACTTTGATATCGAGAAAGCCGCCCGAGGACTGCCTAATTTCCGCGGTGTTTTCATGCGAGATGGCCTGCCTGCCGTGGTACACGATAAAGAGTGTGGAATTGTTAATCTGGATTCCAAGAAAGGCGATGGTACCCACTGGTTGGCATATAAAATTGATCTTGATCATGATCAAGATCGAGATAGTCCTACAGCCGTTTACTTTGACAGCTATGGGTTGGATCCACCTCAAGAACTCGCTCGATATTTAAATTACCCTATAAAAACACAAACATTTCAGCTGCAGGGTCCAAATGATGTGATATGTGGCCACCTCTGCCTTCTTGTGCTAAAACAGCTCGCTGCTGGTCAAAAATTTGAAGACATAATACTTAAACTATGTTAAAAGTTGCCTAATAATAACACAAGCTGAAGATTGGATTAAAAATAATCTTGGAACAAAAACGTTGGATTGGAATTGCAGATTTTTGGATTGAAATTTTTATATTAGAAATGTGCCCCTTTTTTCTGTGATACAAGATGCCGGTCGATAAGTTTGGACGAAGTAGTCATAGTACGTCTAGTACGATAGGTGGTGGAGTATGGCAGTTCAGCACTGGTGGGCTCGTCCACAAGGTTGGCGATACCATGATGGGAATTCTCTCATCTGGTGGGTATCGAATCACAAATGTTGGTACGCCTACTGAGAACTAGAGAGTGACATGGGGAATTTCCCCGCGGAGAAACCGCGGTAACCGCGGTAAATCCCGCGGTAATGGGGACAACAATTGCGGTAATACCGCGGTAATGGGGACAAAAATTGCGGCAATACCGCGGTAATGGGGTTTACTCTCGCGGTAATACCGCGGTAATGGGTAATGAGCCGGCAATAAACCCGGGTGATGTTGAGAACTTGAGAACTGATAAGGAGAGTTTATTAGTTTCTGAAGCCTACTAGTCAGAAATAGTCAGGACTTGGTTAATGCAAACTGTCCATAAGATAATAACAGACTAATGCAGTCAACAATACAAATAGTTTTGTAATCTAAAAACTGTTATTTTTTAATTTGAATTTGTGTAAACTTTTTGCGGGGAATGTTATGTCGTCCTGCGGGGATGGGGTGGGGATGGGGAGCAAACCTGCGGGGATGGGGTGGGGATGGGGAGCAAACCTGCGGGGATGGGGCGGGGATGGGGACAAACCCTGCGGGGATGGGGTGGGGATGGGGACGACTAACTTGGTGCGGGGTGGGGATGGGGACGAGATTGACTCCCCCTGTCACTCTCTACTGAGAACGCTGACGCCGCAACAAAAGGCTATGCGGACACAATAGACTTGGATAACCTACAACTTGCTGGTGGAACTATGTCTGGCGATATAAACATGAGTGGGCACCGTATTTCTGGGCTTCGTACGGCAGACACGCCAGATTCTGATAAGTTTTTCACAATCTTCTAACCTACGAGTTCATGTTCGAATCCATACGGGCGACAAACCATACCAATGTCAGACATGTCAAAAACGGTTTATCCAATCTTCTTATCTCAAAAGTCATGCAAGAATTCATACTGGAGAGAAACCATACCACTGCCAATTATGTCAGTTTAAAACTAACACTAAAGGTCATCTACAGAGTCACACCAGAGCACATACTGGAGAGAAACCATGCCTTTGCCGGGAATGTCAGAAAACGTTCTCATTTGCTTCGGCTCTGAGACGTCATGAAAAAACCCACCCCGTTGCTGGTTCAAGAGTTTAAAATCATTTTCCAAAGTTCACAGTCTGCAAAATTATGTTGGAAACTATACGTCAGAATAGCCAGACAAATTCCAGTCTTATCAGAAATCAATTTCACGCGATTATTTGAAGTATTTCAGGATACATATTCATGCCCTTCGTCAGATATACTTGAATGAACCCTAAATGAAAGGAAAACCAATGTGTGTAAAACATTTTCGCGATCTTCGAATCTACGAAAAAACAAATCTCAACAAGGAATTACCTGAAATATTGGATGTTGTTGATGTTCACCACCAACAGTTGGTGAACAAAGAGTAAAATTGGAAGTGTTGAGCACTCAATCTATTGTGATATGCAAGAACGAATTCATGCATATCAGTGTTGTATTCAAAGTAGAACCTTAGGCCGTGCAACTGAGTATTTCTGTAGGACTGGAAATATTCAATGGCTCTGCTTTTGATTATGCGTTTCTTGTGGCACTTTCAGTTCAATTTTAGGTAGTCCTATAATTCCTATGTCTAGTTATAAGCACTTTGACTGTTGAACCGATTTTCTTATTGCACTGCTTGTAGGCTATATCTACTGTAGCCTAATTTTGTCCGTGTTTTCATTCAATTCAAGTTTTGCGTTGTCTTACTCTCACGCTGTTACTGTTCCGTAAATGCAATTACAAAGAGTTATTACAACGATAATTTCACAAATAGTCAGTGCTGATGGTGACGATGCTGTTACGATTGAACTGTTTTAACAAATAAAGTTTGTTCCACGTTTATTTGTCGTCGTTAACCAGTAACGAGTCCTAGAAATGTAGCATCCATGAACAACTGAGGGTGGAAGATAGAACCGCAATAATACTGCCCAAAACATAGGCTAGTGAACAGTCAAAATATTTGTCACCCGAATAGGTCCCTATAAATCATATCCTCTTGTATGAATGTATTGTCTTTGGGTCTAAGTTTTATTTTGCTTTATTTGATTGTTTGATTGATTGATTGATTGGTTGATTGATTGTTTGCTTGCTTGATTAGTTGATTAACTTATTAATTGATTGATTGTTAATGTTTTTGAAGGATCACACAACAAACACAAACTAAATAATGATAATTCCGCATAGCAAAGGTTCTACATTCGTATGCGCCATTGCGCCCGATGATACAGTTAAAGCAATGTGAACAATAAACTAGCCTAATCAGACCCATTTTAGGCTACTTTGATATAACATCAACCCAGTACCTCATCCCGCAGATCTAAACTTAGGCCCGAATATAATAGTGCTGAACAATCTTGGATTATTTTTGTTTATTTTGATTAAAAGTCGATTTGTGAAGTTCTAAAATGTGACTAAACGCATTACAAATGAGCTTTATTAATCAGCTGCTGTAACAGATGCCATAAAGAAATGAGTTTTCAAAATCCTATAAAAACTCTCGAGCATTTTCTCAGGATTCCTAACGCAACTGGCAGAACATTTCCTCTACTTGGAACTATTCAGCCTGAATGTTGGACCAGATAATTATGGTGAATGTCCTTGCTCTGGATCCTCTGGCTTTCTCCGATCGTACTATAGGCCTATTCTAGGCCTAATCAGTTGCAGATCGCAGCTGAGACCGTTAGGCTATGTAAGGTAACGTGACGATATCCCTGTGTTACACGTTAATTGTTATAATAGCCTAATGTTATGAAGTTATATTATTGTAAGCTACTAAGCTCTATGTCTGTCTGTTCATCTAATTTAGTTAGTTGCTTGTGAGGCGCCCTTGTAACTGCATGGCTGTGTTGCGGCGCAATATAAATTGTCACTGTAATTATTATTATTATTTTTATGCGTGCAGTGATAGGAAGCCATTGCAAGACATCAAGCATGTATGTAGAGATATGCGAAAAGCGAGGGAGTCGAGCTATGAGCCTATAGCTGAAGCTGAAGAGATTGTTTACTAATGGAAATGTTTATGAGCCTGGTCATATCACCATATTTATGTATCAAGTATGACTGTATGGAAAGCATTTTCAATTCTTGGTAAATTTAGCAAATTTTGCTCTTTTACTGCCAGAAAGAAGCGAATTAGATATAAGTGCAAGTTGTTGAGTGATTATCTCCTCGTCAACTTGCATTGTATTTCATATTTGATATTTTTCAAATAGGTGTGGTATATTTAAGGTTCAGCTAAGTGACAACATCAGCAATCAATCCACTGCACAGTCTTTTCTTAAAGACTTGCCTTTGCAGTGAATTTGTAGTTGCTTATTATTTCTACACAGGATCAGAATCACGGAACGTAAATAACGAGCTATCGCTTTAATACTCCCACCATTTTTAGTTAGAATTTTTGGCGTTTAGATGAGCCTTTCAAATGTGTGACACCAGGGGTCAAAACCCGTCGCTTGTCGCTTCCTAGATACTGAGCTAGAAGCTGAAATAGGTGAGAGGGGTCAAAACTATAGAATATTCTTCAATTCAGCAGTTGCCCGTGAATTTGCTATAATTTGCAAAGTAGTAAACCGATTTTGATGCCGTTTACTTTATTTTATACAGAATATAGCCCTCTATTGCCCAGTAAAATTGCAGCAAAATAAAGTAATGGATACTGAGGACTTTAATGACACGAATATTCCGAAATGTTTTATTCGATTTTTTCACTCTATACTAATGAAAGAATCAAACGAGCATAACTTCAGTTAGAATAAAGATATTTTCATTCTGTAAAAAGTATTTTGAAGCAAATTAATTGTAGAATATGAATAAATAAAAAGGTCAGAAACCGACATGTGACGGGTTTTGACCCCTGGCGTCACATTTGTCTTCCGTGATTTCAGCAAATGGCGGATCGAAATAAAACTGTCAATTGTCTTATATATAGTATACATGTATAATCACCCATTGTTTTCAAGAGAAAATGTTTCCATCTTGTCTCCTCTTTTGAATAGAATCGCCAATGTATAAGGATTGAACTCATCTTCTGATACGTCACTTTCATTCGAATCACACGGTGTCAACTCCTTATAAGATTCCGATTCTGTTGCTCGTGGTTTCAATTTTTCTGAATCAGAACTCTCATTCTGCAGATCTTCTTTGTCCGTGACCAATTCTTTTTGCCGCATGACCGTTTTCTGCTCTTCCATTTTGACCGCTTCTTTTTGATCTTGAATATCGAATATTTCTTCTATAATGCGGTAAACTTGAAATGCGTTAAATTCATCCTCCGCTTTGAGATGGTTGTTCTGCCTGGAAAGTCCAAATTCCGGTATGTTTACATCGTCTTCGTAATCGAATACCTCACATCTTTATTTTATACTCTTAGGGCCGTTCACATATTATATAACGCAAAAAATCTCAATTTTTTGCCTACCCCCCACCCCTAATAACGTTACATAACAGCAGCTGTGACCCCCACCCCTATATTATATAACAGATATGCTTCCTACCCCCCTACCCCCCTGAAAAGTCATCTCATTAAATGAGATGACTTTTCAGACAATAAATGTCAATAATAATAATAATATAAATAATAATAATAATAATAATAATAATAATAATAATAATAATAATAATAATAAAAATAATAGAAGTCCCTGAGGGATCATGTTTACCTCGGGGCAAAAAATAATAATAATAATGATAATACTAAATACATTATCCCCTACTTATAAATCATTCATCACATCACTCATTTATCACCTCATTCGCTCATTCATCACCTCATTTAAGCTGCCGTAACTTACAACACCACTATTCTAATTATCTTATTTTCAACTTGTAGCTGTCAGAACTGAGTCAATGGTATAATAACCAATTAATTCATGGCTAACTCTCAGAGCTATTAAAGACAATTTTGTTACCTTATACTTGTCACAAGTTGCGACCTGTCAGTGTGATACTTTGAATATTAAACGAAATTTCTTGATTTCTTGATTGAGAATGCGTCCTAAATGAACAATATGGCCACCCTCGAATAGTTTGAAATAGAGCGCTGCTACCTACCAGCTAGCCACATCCCATATTATGCAAAGCACTGAGTGAGTAAGTAACTAAAACACAATTAGTAATGAAGAATATTTATTAAAATATTACAGTGAAAGTCCAATGGTCAGACAAACAAGCAAAATAGCATAAGCTGAAAAAGTTTGTTATATAACGAAACCTTGAACCTACCCCACCCACCATGAACCTATAACGCTAACAAAACAGGAACCCACATACCTACCCCTTGAGCGTTATATAATAATGTGAACGGCCCCTTACTGTGTCTATATTCTTTTTAATTTCTTTGAAAGAAAAATAAATGTGGATTGAATTACGTTGGTTTAAAAGGCTAGATGATGTTGAACAACAACCAGAATAAATTCCTAAACTATACCGGGTCGATAACATGTGAAGCCTTAAGACCATCAAAAGTGAGTGTAGATTCGGTATTAGTCAGACAGATGCTGATTAGGTAAGACAGACCTAAGTGTACAAACGAATGTGTAATATATAAAGTGAACTGGTTATATTATATCTGATGTAGATTAGATCACTAGAGCCATTTAATGGTTGAATTTGTCTCACATTCCGTATCGTTCAAGACGTTCTATCTCAAGTCTGAGTATCTTCAAAAGCCAAAAATAATGTACATACT
Organism: Aporrectodea caliginosa; assembly: GCA_020284085.1. NCBI lineage: Eukaryota > Metazoa > Annelida > Clitellata > Crassiclitellata > Lumbricidae > Aporrectodea > Aporrectodea caliginosa. The sequence continues at coordinate 673,565 of JACEVL010000520.1, forward strand.
GTATATGAAGTCTGTGATGATATTGCCAATGCGAGATTTTAAAAGTAACGTACTTGTTTTATTGTAATTGTAGTTGTAATTGTAATTGAACATTTGTATAGCGCCACTCAGAGATTTAGAGGCGCTCCAGACCCAGGGCTCTAACAAATAAGATAGTCTTCAGGCGTTTCCGAAACAGAGGAAGAGAAAGGCTGAGGAGCTCAATACGCAATTCATGCGGATGGTGGTTCCAACTGGAGGGGCCGACATAAGCAAAGCTTCTGGAATAAGCAGTTGCACCACGCATGCGAGGGACAATCAGAAGGCCTTTGGCGGACGAGCGCAAAGCAGAGCGACCAGGGAGTGTATACACCGATGTGCATAAGACCTGAAGGTATGCATGAGCTACCCCGAGTAGAGAGTTGCGCATAAGTGTGAGAATTTTGAATTGAATGCGCCGGGGCACAGGAAGCCAGTGAAGAGTTTCCCGAATGAAGGTAGATATGTGAGAATACTTTGGGAGACCACAAATAAGGCGGGCAGAGGCGTTAAGAATTGATTTGTAACCAGCTGCGTCCATAACAACTGAATTTGTTGAATTAACCCATTAGTGCCCGACGTCCGTTATAACGGACGCTTAGAAAACACGTTAGCAAAAAAACAGGCAACTGAATACAAAGCTCTTCTCTGTTTCTTTTTAATGATGGACCATTTGACTATACATTCCACTATTGTGATTGCCGGATTATGTCAGTTAGAAAAATATACAATTTTGGTTTCAACGTCTACTACAAGATGTAAAAATATATCGTTACAGCTAGTTAGTATATTTTTATTTGGTAATGAACCAGAAATAATTTTAGGAAACTGTTATTGTTGTTTATAGCACACATATGGGTCCATATGTAGATAGAATATTATGACAATCACTGCTTGTTTTACCATGGAAATTTCCACTGCAATGTCAGCGTCCGTTATAACGGACGTCGGGCACTAGCCCTAAGACGTTGGCGTCCGTTATAACGGACGTCGGGCACTAGCCCTAAGACATTATTGTACCTCACAGTAAAGTCACCAAGCCTCTCTGTCCCAGCAGTTGCTCTTGTTATTGTATTACTTGCAATATGAAGTAACCGTTAGCTAGAAATCTATTAATTTTAGACTAGCTACTCACTATTTTGTAGTCCCTGGACAATGAGCTTCATAGGAAAACTATTCGCAGAGAAAGCAAAACAGCCCAAGGAAAGAACACCTTTCTAGCAGTCTATGCCATTTGAGGTACAAATCGTTATCAACTTCATGTGAAGTCTGCACACAGATCATGCCAACAGATCCAAATGCCAGTCACACATGCATGGACAATGCTGGGCCTGCATGCTGACATGAATAAACTGAGAAACAAGGTGACAGTCATTCAGACTGACAACGTGTTCATATCTTACAGACTCTTGCACTACTTGCGTGCGTTTGGGTACGAAGCAGAAGGTACAATCAAGGGGAGCTGAACGGGGCAATTTATCCTGAAATATATGGCAGCCAGTAAAGAACCAAGAAGATGATATGCCTTTAGATCGTGTGCTGATGATTTGCTGGCATGACAACAGTGTATTTTCCACTGCATCAAAGTTGGGGATGGTAGACAAAAGTCGTGTGTAGAGCCAGAAAAAAAGTCTCTTGTGTTTCTCAAACTTACTTGTTCCACCTCTACAATCAAGGTCTGGGTGGTGTTGATAAGCAAGATCAGGCAATGGGTTATGGTCAATCTTTGTCTACCTGCTTCACGTAACTGTGTTCAATACATGACATTATCTCTCGCAACGTTTAGGGAGGCGGCGACAGTTTGTTTGACTTCAGTCGACAGCTGGCTGTAAGTCTCCTCAAGTGCCATGGTGTACCATCTATTCAAGGTCGACATGCATCTGCAGTACTGTCTGATGTATGGTATGATGGTAACAATCACGAGACACAGACCGTCCTTGCAAGGCTTGAGAAGTGTGTCGCTGGCCTTTGTGACAAGTACTATCACACTGCATAATACGTTCGTGAATAACAGGGGATTAGCACTTAGCTATAGATTAGCACGTTAGAAATGTGAAGCTTATGATTACAATCAACTTCATATAATTATAGTATATAAATGTGACAAATTATCAAAACATTCAGGAAATATTGTATGAAAGAGCTAGCAGGCTTGATTCTGTAACAGTAAACGACGTTATGGTTATCACTGGGCTAGTGCCCGACGTCCGTTATAACGGACAGTATGTAAAGTACTCATACTGAAGTAGGTACCAATAAATAAGTTGTCAGCAATGTTACTGCACTAAGTTGTTGAGATTACTGAAACTATAACTTAATCTGTTCAGTTTTACAACTTTGGGCACTAATGGGTTAAATTGATTGACTCAGAGGCATAAGATCCAATGCAAATCATTACTTTCGCGCTTTCTCATCTCATACCTTTCAAATCGATGCTGATCCATTCGAACTAGATTTAACGTAAGACGTTGCATAACCAAACTGAATCCTCTTTTTTCTATTTGATTCATCAGTTTGATATAAAGTCTTCAATTGCGCTCAATTTGATTTTTTCCTAAAACAAACAGTCGTAACACAAAATTTCTTCACACAATGTCATGTCAACCACAATCCTGACTATTACGACATTTCATAGAATTGCACAAATTTCAAGCTAAGCGACAAACAACTGCAACGTATTATAGGCTACCTACACTGTTAATTGAAGGCTGGATGTATTAAAAGAAAAATGCCTGTAAAATAATGTTACACTATTACCCCAGCAGTTGGGACCTTGTAATTGGAATTAATAACTTCTATATCGCCATTGTCTTATCAGCCGATGCAGTGATCAAAACCAAGTCTTAATGAAGTCAATATTCAGAAGAGAGAAGATCAGTCGGCTAAGACAGTATCTGGCGTATGAATGATTTCACAGAGGCAAGTCTTAAGTGAAAACAAAATGACCTAAGCGACTGAGAAGAACGAAGAGATACAGGCAGGTAGTTCCAACATTTCTGTCCAGCAACTGAAAACCTCGTTCATCAAGAACAATGCAAGTCCAGGTATACGACTATTGAAAGACAAATCAGACGACTTCGTTGGATAATGATTATTCTGACTAACTTTAGTAACTGCAGGTGGCAATCATTCACTGTTTGTTTAAATTATAAACCCAATTAAAAAACTTCTTTGCTGAACAGGAAGACAAGGCAAAGATTTAAACAGAGGGATTACTAGGCATACTGACGATCATCGTCAATGCACAGTACCCTAAATGAATGATGCCATTCAATAGATTTATAGCGTTCTGTTGATTATCTGCATCTGCATTTTACAACGTAACTAAAAGCTATTACAGAATGGCAAATCTGCAGATTAAGTTTTATCATCTGAAACAGGAAATAATTGCACGTAACCAAAGGAATACGGTTAATTATTACCTGTTTTGATGCCATCAGTTCTTTCTGTTGCAAATTCTCAGTCACTGCAGTGTCATAAGAATGCTTGCTTTTAAGATGTCCTCTCCTGTATATTAAAAATGGTCTTATTATTTGAATATAAATATATGTGACCCATGTTGCCATACATTAAGATGCATCGATGGTACGACATATTAAATTTTTAGTACTCCTCATTTCCACACAGCTATGTCTTTCATGTGTAGGCCTAACCTAAATAGGATTTGTTCTCTTCAAGAGACAAAAGTGCAAGGAAACAAAATAACCCTATGCATATTTTTCAGAACCGAAGTCTTCATCATCATCATCATCATCATCATCATCATCATCATCATCATCATCATCATCATCATCATCAATTTTCGTTTATTGAAACAATCTGACACGTGCGCAACTTTAACATTGTCACAGGAGATGTTTAAAGTTTTAATTAAGGCAATGTTTAAAGATTAAATTAAGGAAATAGTCACGGTATACATACTAAGCCATTAGTTCTGTGAATAATTATGGGAATGGAATCAATATATGGATTGATATAATACTCGAGATATGAATTGCAGTCATCTTTATTATGGAGAGAAAAACCTTTGGAAAGAGGACTAAATGAATAACACGCGGGACGAATAGGAGGGAGCAGTGGGTAAAAAGCACATGCTGCTGGTTGGAAGAAATGGCTTCTGACAACCGTCTGTCCGACTCTAGCGCCAGAGCTGATGCACTCTTTGTCTGAGGGTGCAGAATCCTCTCAGTTTCACGAGCCTCACCAGATGCTGGATCCGGTCCAGTTCTTCAGCTTTTATACAGCCCAATCCGCTTCGTCGCGATGTCGTTACTTTTTGTTCGTAATGAATAGATATTAGCTCCTAATTATCTATCATAAAGTGTTGAATAAACCGTGGCATCGAATTTTAATTGTTGCAATAGTTGTGAAGAGCTTACCTTCCAACATGGCGGCCAATTTGAAAAAAATGTGGTTTATGAAACACAGAAGTATGCATAATATCAGCTCAAAAATAAGCTGGAATAACGAAAAGTGTCGAATTAATATTTTCAAAGTCAAGGAATCGACTTATCGTAGTGGCAATAGTGTATGTTACCATCCAAAATGTAGGGCCAATGTGGACGCCAAAACACAAAAATACGTATATCTCAGATCATATTTTTCTTTTGGCGGCCATATTGGCCACCATCTTCGACATTAACATTGCCACACTATTGCCACTACGACAAATGAATTCCTTGACCTTGAAAACATTAAGTCCGATACTTCATTTCTCATTGTAGCTTATCTATGAACTGAGATATATAGGTCTACGTATTTCTGTTTTGGCGGACATAATTATTGCCACTATCTTGGATAGTCGAATTCCCACAATATTGACACTACTATAAGTCTATTCCTTGACTTTAGAAGTATTACAATCAACATTTCATTTGTCATTGCAGTTTACCTCTTAGCTGAAATGTTACAAAATTTCTATGGGGATAAACATTACCCCTCTCCGACCTCAACGTATCGTTAAATGTCTTCATCCTACGAATGTTAATGGAAAATCCATAAGCTTGCAACAGATGTCTCAAATTATATTTTGTTCATCGACAGATGTTCAAAACATCGACCCAGATACATGCAATAATATCATCCGCTTATCAGCTATTATCATGAACTAGGCCTACTTGTTTAGTAGCAAAGCAGAACATATGTAAGCTGACTATGTGAGAATGATCGAATACGGAGATATTGCTAGTTAATTGTAATTACCATTAACTATACGCTTTACCGTGTATCCCCTTACAGGCTACGTGTATGTTTTACCTTACCCCTTTCCTACACGGCAGAAACAATAACATGGTTAACGATCCTAAAGGCTACATGTCGGAACATGACTGTTCGTTCCGTTAACCCATAAAGGTGCTATGGTTAGTTGGTGACGCAATAACACTTCATGCATTGATTTCTTGGTCAACTTTCGACTTGGCTTCAGGATAAATTGCAGGTTTGAATTCTTTTTTCGCAATCGTATATTTTAAGCATTGATGTGAGCATGTGTCTATGTATGAATGTATGTATTTATGAACGTGTATGACCGTTTTAAGGTCGTCATAGTAGGCCCTATTTCGGCACTCATGCATTCGTAGACCCCCATCTCCCAGCTCTGCATTAAAGTTAAAATCATAGTAACAAATTCACATAATTTATTGACGTCATGTTTTATTATGATTCTGCGTGTATGGTGTTTGCATATCACACGTTTAAAGTCAGTCATTAACACTCAGATGTACGTTAATGGAAAAATCGTCGCTAGTGAACTTTCGCATACACGTAGAACCCAACAGCGGAATTTCCATTTATAGTTGAAAGTTGACACTTTGTTCAAAAGTTCAGGTGCAACCAAATTAAAAAGTTACTTTGGACAGGCGTTTACTTTATGGTATGCCTGTGAGGCATGGACATTTATAAAAAACAACAATATTGAGGATACATGGGAATTACTTTTCGGTGTATTTTAGAAATGCATTTAGTAATTGTAATTTGTAATTAGAATTAAACATCTATAAAGCACCATTCAGAGTCGTTCTGGACCACTGACAAATAAAATGAACTCCAGTCGTTTCCGAAACTGAAGAAGAGTAAGGCCGAGGAGCCCAAAAGCAGTTCTTGCAGAAGCTGGTTCCAGCTAGAGGGAACAGTATAAGGCTATAAGCAAAGCCTCTAGATTGAACACTAGTCCCGCGCATGCGGAGTACAACCAGAAGGCCTCTGGCGGCCGATCGGAGAGCGGAGCGACCAGGTTGTGAAGACACCGAGGTACAGAAGGTCTTGAGCTATGGAGAAGCTAACCCATCAGTAAGTTCCGCAAGATTAACAATTTTGAACTGTATGCACAGGATTCCAGTAGAAAATAGATAATGTGGTATGCTGATAATATGGCTCATTGCATTGTAACGGGAGAGTCGCCTCAAGCCACCGCGTAGCGACCCTGGACAAGATGCTTCCCGTAATTGACTGTGAGGAAGGCAAAGATAAAACCACCTTACTCTTCTGATTCCCGGTTAGCATAATAGCCAGTGGACCTGCCTTCGTGCAGAGAACTCATCATCAACATCAGCTGGGAAAACCTCGGGAAATTACCAATAAGGCGGTTTTATCGGAAGGCGTGTGGAGATCTGCAGGCGTGCGTCTGTATGCATATACCCATAATATTAATATATTATACGTCTGCATTAGCTGTTTTATCGTATAATAGACAATATCCATGTATATTGTAAGCAAGTGTGACGCCAGGGGTCAAAACCCGTCACATATCGCTTTCTGACCTTTTATTAAGTCATATTCTACAATTAATCTGCTTCGAAATATTTTTTACAGACTGAAAATATCTTATGTCTAACTAACTGAAATTACACCTAAGACGAATAGTAATAATAGTCCCAGGTTACACGCGTAACTTTTACGTAACGCGTAACTTACAACGCGTAACTTTCATTGGCATAGAGTGAAAAAATCGAATAAACAGTTTCGGAATATTCGTGTCATCAAAGTCCTCACCAACCAATTTTTGATTTTTCTGAGATTTTTCTTGCAATAAAGGGCTATGTTTTGCGTCGAAATAAAACAAACAGCATTAAAATCGGATTACTAGTTTTCTAAGTATGGCAAATTCACAGGCAACTTCTGCTCATGAATTGAAAAATATTCTACAGTTTTGACCCGTCTCGCCTATTTCAGCTTCTAGCTCAGTATCCAGGAAGCGACAAGCGACGGGTTTTGAGCCATGGCGTCACAAACAGATAGTCTATGGCTTTATGGTGATCGTGCTGGAGTGTCAATCGAAAGGGTGAGTTTAAGCGTCACCGGTGCTCCAATTTAAGGTATTCGTGTATTGTACCACGGATCAGAGTTTAATATCAGGAAAAGAACTAATTTGATTCATGAACTAACCGGTGCCGTCTAGAATTCTGTGAACTTCACTTCGAAAGTTGTTGGTCATGAGGATGCTGTTCCATTGCGAACAGACAGGTCTAAGTCTCCTTATTGCAAGATCCGCCTTTACTTTCCACACACTTTTGGCCAGCTTCATACCCTTCACTTCCATAACTACGGCTTTAACGAGGAGACGCTCAAGTAGCTCGATCGGTAGATCTTGCAGCTACAGGAAGAAAAAAAGGTTTGCACACACAATTTTTCAAAGCTCATTAACATGAAATCAAGCAAGTTGAAGGACATTGAAATCTGAGTGACAAATACCACAGCTATTCAAAAGGAGCGCACATTTTAAAACTTAAGCTCAATTAAAAAAGGAGAACGAACTGAATGCAGCAAAACATGTGTTACTTCACAGTGGCGCAAACAGCAGTTTAGAAGAGAGGCCAGTAATAAAGATAAGTAAGTAAAAAATCTTTCTTCATTCGACCGAGACAAAGCTGCACACTTTAAAAAGGCATACTCACAATAGGTCCTAGTTAAAAAGTAGCACAATGCCAGTAGGAAAAACCGACACAATAATGCAAACAGTTTTAAAGTCTCAATATGCAGTTATGTCCATAGTTCTGAACAAACAGCAAAAAACTTCTCATGGAGCAACGATTGCTATAAAAAACTAACAGGAGCAATGATTAAAACTAACATTATCGCAGTTCTTATTTACATAACGAAGAACATTTATGCAGAAGTGGGTAGAAGTTCGATTATTCAATTATAGGCCTATGCTCCCGTTTCCGTAAATTTTTGGCAGCGCTTATCAGGGAGTAATTGTTGAACACAGTGATGGGGCGACTGGAAATCGCTACGAATTTCAGTTCAGTTTTCACCCAGTATCTTCGATGTTATACCGTCGCCTTCCAAAAATAAATTTTTCCAAAATGAGCTGACAAGAAGCAACCCAAATATGGAAGAACATATGTGAACTGGGAGACTACAATAACCTGGTGAAAATAATTGTTAGTTTAGTGGAAGGCATTCCTTGAGATCGCATGACTTTTAGTGGGTGTAGGCGTTGTCTGCAAACCTTCAAAATGGATGTCACTTAGGTATCGAATTTTAGATCTTCTCGAAAAAGAACTTCCAATTTTTTTAAAGAGGTTTAACTAGTTTAACATTGTCGATAGGAATCGGAAGGAAACAAAGTCTGGAGCTTAGTCTATGGAACATAATTGTCTATGAAAGAGTAAGCATCATTTAATTCCTGGAGTCGCCCGGCGTCACACGTTCAACGGAGCCCGCACAGAAGCGGAGCTCGCGTCGCACTCGCACGACGACTCAACGGTCGGTTTTCCGTTCATAGACAGCGTCTGTCTGCCCTGTGTATTGTATTGTATTGTTTTGTATTTTGTATTGTATTTGAACACTTTTTATAGCGCCCCTACCAGATTTCCCATTCAGAGGCGCTCCCGACTACTGCGCGAACGCTGAATCGGAGTTTCGGAGTTTCCGAAGCGCATGAGCAATTGCGAGTGAAGGACTTGCCCAGGGTCCCTACGCGGCGACTTTGAGGTGGATTCGAACCCGCAACCCTCCAGCTGCAAGGCACCGAACATACCCCAAATCACCGCGCCCCAGTATATTGTGTTGTGTTGTGTGTTGTATTGTACTCCACGTTTATATTGCGACCGAGCCACCCGCAGTAAAGATCCGAGAAATTAATCTCTGATAAACCGACCCGACTGGGAAGCGAACCCGGGGCGCCGGCGTGACGAGCGGGAACCATCCCACTCGGCCACTCAGGATCCTGTGTGTCGTGTCCTGTCTGTCTGTCTGTCCGTCTGTCAGTCTGGCTGTGTCCGTCTGTCTGTCCGTCCGTCCGTGTGTCTGTGGCTATCTGAAGTTCTATACGCACGAAAGTATAGGCCTATCTATAGAGAAATACTCTCGTACCAGCGTAAGGTATGTAGTCTTGAAAGTATATATACTTTGTGCGACGCGTCGTTTATAGTATACACGCCTTCAACCGACCGAAGTTATCCAGAGTCATCAGAGTTACGGGCAGCGAGGACCCGATTGGTTTTGACCTAATAAACGCGCTCTTTCCCATAGGGGTCGGAGCTTTGTGGCATGTATTCGCTCCAGAATTACCGCAGTTATCCAAGTAGGATTGTACGATCTAAAAAATGGCCTAATGAGCCATTCGCAGCTTCACCGTGTAAAGGTTTGTGCTTAGACATGCATGACCGACCGACCGCATCCGTGCCGACAAGCATATGACTACTGGCAGGATCAACCAGGTAGCTACCGCCGTCCGAGGCGTCCGGCCGAGATGCCGTGATTGAAACCCGGGTTAGACGGGTTTGAAAGTCGTAACTTTCACCGTCCTTCACGCTGTGAAACTCACAATTGCAGAGTAATGGAAATATAACCATACTAGTGGTTGATAACGGGTTTACGCTGTGCTTGGTCCCTCTACCAGTGTTATTTTAGTTCCTGAGAATAGAATAGGAATAATAATTATTTTCAATAATTAGTTCCACGGAACGAAAACTGGAATAAAAATTAAGTCTGGAACGAGAATAGAATAGGAATAAAAAATTTAATATTTTTCTCGGACGAGAACAGAATAGAACAAAAACTATTTCTTTATTTTTAATAGCTATGCGGACTGGTAACTTTTTAGTGTGTCCGCCTAGAAACTGTTTTATTAACAGTTGCATTCACATTGTCCATACTATACTAATCTAATAAGTACGTCCAGATACTGCTTTGTGTGACAGTTTGATAGACATTAATCGTTCATGTTAGACATTTCTGTGAGAAGTGGAAGTGGAAGTGGAACTACAAATATAAATTTTCTGGAACTGGAACTGGAACTAAAATAATTTCTAAATAGGAAGTGGAACTAGAACAAGAATAAAATTTATTTGTAAAGAGGAACTAAAACTAGAACTAAAATGAAGACAGTGGAATAGAATAAGAATAGAAATAGGCTAATCTTGGAACTAAAATAACACTGCTCTCTACTTGGAATGACCTTCGCCCCTCATGACGGGCTAAACTAATGACAAGTTTTTTCTGTTTGGTCTCACGTTCCTTAAAGACGTTTCTTTTCCCCCGGGGTTTTCGTGCTGAGAGCGCTTCTGAATAGTTATTCTGAGAGAGGCGCTATATTGTTCTTTAGATAAATACAATACAATACGTAATACAACTTCTAACTACTCATTTATCGGCTGATTTCATATCATTAGGCTTCGTATGACTTCGTATGAGTGTGGCTTCACATTTCACACGACCAGTAACTAATGTTGAGCTTCTTGACACGTCGACATCGAAGCTTCGCATTCATAAATAATAGCGATGTCGTCTGCTATAATTTTATTGCTTGATCCGTCTGCACTGGGTGAAGAAATGACGGTCTACTGTCCGTCAGTCTCGGTGCATTAGAGGGAAGAGGCGATGCAGCTGGAGAGAAGTGCATTACGGACAGAGACAGGGTGTCAGACAAGTGTTTGGTGTAGACGTTTCGGCCAAAATGCTTGGAGGTCATTCCTCGACCTGTTGAGGATGAGAACAGGATCTAAGTTCTTCCAATTTAATCCAATGATTCCACTGGAATCTTTGTATTAATACACAAAATAATCAGTAGATGTTCGCTTCATGTATCAAGAATCCGTTTGAGAATCCACGTCACGATGCCAATAGATTGGTAGAACAAGAACTTAAGTTATAAATAATTATAAGCAAGTTAACTAACTGGGTTCTCGTTCTTAGTACTGAAGCGGCGCTCGTCGACGGAATGACTCGACTAATGTGTATATGTAGATAAAGTTGGCATCGTAGACATTCAGTTTCTTTAGCCTTATTTAAATGACTAATTTTGAATAGTTCAGCGATCTTCGCGTAAAACGGATGAAAACCCGTTTTGGCGATCGCGCTTTCTCGGCGGCTGGCACCAGATGCTGGAACGGTCTTCCTCCTGCCCTGTGAGCGGCTAACACAATTGACTCCTTCAAATCTGGACTCAAAACTTATTTATTCTCTAAGGCCCACCCTATTGTTAGTTGACTGTGAGGCGCTCTTGTAACGGCATGGCTGTGTTACGGCGCCATATAAATTGTCACTGTTATTATGATTATTATTATTATTATTATTATTATTATTATTATTATTATTATTATTATTATTATTAGTTCACTAAAATGTTTAAGTAATTGAATCGTGCGATTTTATAGCGTCCTTAAACACCATTACCATCTGGCTTCGCTCACAATCCATTTATGCCAATGTAAGAGGATTATTTCTTAAAATAAAACCTAAAAAGCAAGAAGAACGAAGTTGTTTTTAGTTATGCGAATGATGTAAAAGTGTCAACGTAAACATCAAATAGAAAACATATTTCAACACGGTTAGTTAAAACGTCAGGTAATCGCTAAACTACAACCATTAGGTTAAACGAGATTTCAATTTTCAACGTAAATATCAAAAGAATATAATAATATTTCAACACGGTTAGTTAAAACTTCAGGTAATCGTTCAAATACGACCATTAGGTTACACGAGATTTCGAAACTATTTAATAGGTGTACAAATTGACCACACTGTGAAGTCATTAAAGTATCTTATTCCTCTGTGAAACGGAAGATAGTTAAAACACTGGTCTTAGAACTCATAAGCTCACACACGCACACTATCTCATTACTCTCGCTATTGTAGTGAAATTTAGAAGGGTTACGGAACTGTCCCTCATACTGCTTCTGACTCTTAAAATCCAGAGCATGAAGTTCGGGATCGAAAAGCTCCATTTTGCTGCTCCTATCGCTCAACAAAATTCTGCCCTGGATATCTACCGAGGCTGAATCTACCCCTGCAGAAAGTGCTGACTTGCATTGGCGTAAAATTCTCCCGGTCGTATCGATCTCCGTTACCATTAGTTCTGATCGGTTAATGGAAAGCAATAGAAGATTTCCATTGGATTTTTGAATAACATTAAATATATTTATGATACTAAGAATATCTGTGGACAGTACTATTTCATGCTGCAATGAACCATTCAGGTCACATATCTTTACAAGGACAGGATTCGGTTTATCCTGCCCTGAACGTCGGAATCTTCCCTCTTCTGTGCTCGTCCGCTGAACTCGGCCTTTCCCGTCGGGCAAAGGACTTAATGGTGCCACCGACGATGCCTAACACTAGGTTAACTAGGAAGACGACAGCAACTCAGATCGACACAGTAAATTGTATTATTGTTAACGTCAAATCAACAGCTTCAGATAACTACAACTTCAACTCTAGCACTCTCACAGTACTCTAACTCACACACTACTCTAACTCACACAGACCTCTAACTCACACCGACCAACCGACGCAACAGGCGTCTCTATTTATAGTTTGTCGAGTAAATGTTCCCAGCCAATCAGCGCGTACCAGCAAAAAGTCCCAGCCAATCGCTGTCGCCAGCCTTTTGGTCACCAGCCAATTTGCTCTCGGCCATTTGGTCGCCGGCCTTTTGGTCATCAGCCATTTTGCCATCAGCCAATTTGCTCTCAGCCATTTGGTCGCCGGCCTTTTGGTCATCAGCCAATTTGCTCTCAGCCATTTGGTCGCCGGCCTTTTTGCAACCGACCAATTTGCTCGCGGCCATTTGGTCGCAAATTACGTCACACAAATTACGTCACAATACTCCCCTCACTAAAGAAAATGGAATGTCCCCATTCCGTAACTAAGTGGCTAAATATTAACTGGCGTTCATTAAAGGTCGAGAAACATCAACTGACAAAACGAATGGAGCCCAACCACATACGGGCATTTAACTAAAAGTCCGTCAAATTAATTGGGCAGAATTAAGCCCTTATCAACACGAAATAACGCTAAGCCCTAACGAATAATGATTAACTAATTAAGAGTTCCATCGCATACTATCATTTAATATCGCACATGATACCATTGTCCATAAAATAAAGACAAGATTTGTCGTATAACAAAAGAAGGGGGGGTCTCTTAACCCTAGGGACTATTAAGTTCATCGGCGTAGCTAAATTCATTTAATAACTGAGTTATAATACCAGAAAAGCTATCACTGATGCAGGCTAGGCCATAGAGATCAGTACTCACTGGAATCTGAACTGATGATCATGATTTCTTCTTCCGAAGTCGAGTAGGAAGACTCCACCGACGAGGGACGGCCACCATCACCGTCTCCAGAGGGGGACTCGATGCTGCTCATCTCTTCTTCTGTTCCCGTGGGGGCGTAGTCTTCGTCGTTTGGATCGTCATCATGGGGGTCTTCGGCGTTGGAGACTTCAGCGTCGAGTTCTTCAGCGTCGAGTTCTTCAGCGTCGAGTTCTTCAGCGACGGAGCCTGGAGAGGCGCCTTGCGTGCTCCAGCCATCTTCAGCCGGAAAGTCCTCTTCGGATTCGGAGCTGATTTCTACCACGACCGGTAAGGGTGCCAAGGTACGGCCTGGGCGGGTGACCCCAAGGCGGCAATTCACGTAAACCTCGGTCGCCATTTTGACGGAGCAAAGGGGAAAGAGTCGTTTTGCGTCCGCCACGAATTGTCCGTAGTCATACGGAGGGAATAGACGATTGGCCCAGGCGAAGATGGGAGCGAGTTCGGGCACGGACAAGACCGGAGCGTTGACCGAAACGGGAACAGGAGGAGGATCCAGGGGCAAGGCTGGCGCAGTCATCATCATTACCGTCCCTGAGCATCCTGGATTCAGATTTCCCAGTGGCACTCGTGATTTTCCCTCGTTTAACATCAGGGGTTCAGCCACGTCTTCTTCTTCGTCTGATAGTTTTGGCCCCATCGTCAGTGCCAAGTTCAGCGGTTCAGACGGAAACACGTCCTCAGGAAGCGGCGAGGGACATGGGACGACGGCAGACGATTGCGATCCTGTTGCCCACAGAGATTCCAGGAAGCCTTGCAATTCGTCATCTCCAGAGGGGGTAGAAGGACAAGGCAGCGGCGGCTGACTTTCCGGAGCTTCTACCGACATCAACTCTTCGAGAAGCCGGCGTTGGGATGGCGGCTCAGACGATCGAGGGGTCGAACCCCCTGGCGCGACCATCTCCGGAGAGTAGATGTCCTCCGAAGCGGCCCCTGGCAGGCCGAACGAGGAAGTGTTCGGAAGACAAGCCGACAAAGTCTCTCGGTCGGCATCGCTGACCGTCTCTTCGGAGAGGCTCACCTCAACGACCCTGCGAACTTGTTCGGGATCCATTCCAGGGTGTTTCGCACGTAAATGACGTCGATATGCTCGTCTGGTGTCCAACCCATGGAAGAGTTTCTGGCAGAAGTCACAATGTCGAACAGACACAGAACCTGATCTCTCAGCCATATTTTCTCACTGAATGCACATCATCGTTCGTTCTTTAGCTTATATCATCTTTGCGTTGCCATGGCTACGCACACGTCATCGTTTGTCTATCAACTCATAGTATTCTTACGTTGCCATGACGACCATTCTATTAATCGCATGCAAACGTCCACGGCCTTTTTGCTCGTATGCAAATGTCGACGGCCTTTTTGTCGTCGGCCTTTTTGCTCGTGTGCAAATGTCCACGACCTTTTTGCTTGTATGCAAATGTCGACGGCCTTTTTGTCGTCGGCCTTTTTGCTCGTGTGCAAATGTCCACGACCTTTTTGCTTGTATGCAAATGTCGACGGCCTTTTTGTCGTCGGCCTTTTTGCTCGTGTGCAAATGTCCACGACCTTTTTGCTCGTAGACCATTGTACCCGGCCAAAGTGGAGGAGGAGGGGACGTTTGCAAATGTCCACGTCGTCGAGTGAAGGAGAGGGGGCGCATGCGAGCGACGAGGAGGAGGGGAGATGGACGCAGACAAGCATCGCATCGTCGAGTGGAGGGGAGGGGGACGCAGGCGAGCGTCGAGGCGTCGAGAGGAGGAGGAGAGGGGGACGCGCCCCAAGTCATCACCACGGCGAAACCTCCTCGAACGACGGCGCCCAGCTATTGATAGCGCGCGGGCCGGCGAGTCTCCCTCTTCGGACGCCCGCTGACCTCAGAGGCGTCGTCAGCAGGGGTCGCAGGCACCTCCACGTCCTCCGTCGGCTCTTCCCTGAAGCAAGCCCGAAGCTTGTCCACATGGACCGTGAGTGGACGAGAATGAGGGGACTTCCTGATCCTGTAGTTCACAGGGCCGCAGCGTGCCTCCACGACGAAGGGACCCGTGTACATCTTTTGCCATTTCGGAGAGCGACCTTGATAACGACGAGGCGTATAGTACCAAACTTGCTCCCCAGGGGCAAATTCAGCCGGACGCACGCGCAAGTCATAAGCACGCTTCTGGCGTTCCGCAGCCACTCCCAGATGCTCCCGTACCAGGCGGTACGCGGACTCCATGCGCTCGGCAAAGTCTTGCACATAACTCGCGTATGTGCCTGCGCCCGGATCGGCGCTCGGGGGTCTGCCGTAGACTAGGTCCAACGGGGCGCGGGTCTCCCGGCCGAACATCAGGTAGTTCGGGCTGAACCCAGTCGTTTCGTGTAGTGACGCCCGGTAAGCGGCGAGGACATGGGGCAGAGATTCGTCCCAGTCCCGTTGATGGCTGCTGACCACTTTCCCCAGCATGGCATTAAGCGTCCTATGAAAGCGCTCTATGAGCCCATTCCCGCTCGGGTGATAAGGGGATGTCCTAACCTTATCTATTCCCAGCAATCGGCAAAGTTCCCTGAACAAATTACCCTCGAAATTAGTCCCCTGGTCGGTGAGGATTTGTAGCGGAGCGCCGTACCTTACGATAACGTTTTCAACCAAGGCCCTAGCAACCGAAGTGGCTTCTTGATTGTGCATGGGGATTGCCTCCACGAACTTCGTGAAGTTGTCCATGATCGTAAGGATATAAACATACCCTCTTCGACTACGCGGATGGGGGCCGGTGATATCTATACTCAAACGTTCCCAGGGCGCCCCACAGGGCAAGGGCTGCAGCGGTCCCTGGCGGGGAGGCAAACCACGATGGTATTGGTTGCACTGAGGGCAGCACTGGCAAAAGCGCCTCACATCCCGGGACCACCCGACCCAAAAGGCCCGACGCCTTACCTGCGCCCGGGTTCTCCGGACGCCCAGGTGACCCCCGGTCATTCCTGTGTGGGCGAGCCTCATGTACTGATCCCTCATAGCCCTGGGTACCACTAACTGCTCAACCCCGTCCGGTGTCTTCCGATAGATCACCTCCTCGTACAGGTACAGGCGGTCTCTCTGGTGCCAGTACACCTTCACAGCTTCATTCTCTCGCAGGATATCTACTAGGGCCGGGGCCTGGGTACCTACTTCCAGCCACGGGCGTACCACCCGAAGATCAGGATCTTCTTTCTGCGCCTTTACTAACTCCTCCTGCGGGTCAGGTTCAATATCCAATGGCTGTGCGGGCACAGCCTCGGTGACTGCAGCGACCGCACTTACGTCGTCGACATCACATTGCCGACAAGGCCTACGGGAAAGGGCATCCGCATTACCATGTTTCTGACCTGGCCGATGCAACACCTGGAACTCGAACTCTGCCAATCGTTCTAACCAACGGCTCTGCTGGCCAATGGGTTCTGGAGTTCGCTGGAGCCACTGTAACGCGGCGTGATCTGTTCTTAACGTGAACGGGCGCCCCAGCAAGTACTGACGGTACAGTTTTGTGAAATATACGATGGCGAGCAACTCCTTGCGAGTAACGCAATAGTTACGCTCTGCCGTGGAAAGTAAGCGACTTCCATAGGCAATCACTCGCTCCTCGCCATCGATCTTCTGGGATAATACGGCCCCTATGCCAACGTCGCAGGCATCACAGTCCAGGACGTAGCCGCCCTCATCCTTAGGCAAAGCTAGGACGGGTGTGGACGTCAGAGCGCGTTTTAGAAGTTCGAACACTTCCTGACAGGCATTATCCCATATAAACGCTCTACCCTTTTTCGTCAGTGCGAACAGAGGAGCAGCTAATACCGAAAAACTACGAATGAACCTCCTGTAATACGAACATAGCCCGAGAAAAGAGCGCACATCCTTCAGTCGTCGCGGGATTGGCCACTCCACAACCTCGCGGATCTTGGACTGATCCACAGCTACCCCGTCTTGAGTCACAACATGACCCAAAAAGCAAACGGCCCTACGCAGCAAGCGACACTTACTTGGTTTTAACTTCAAATTGGCCGCTCTCAATCGCTCGAACACCTTACCCAGCCTCTGCAAATGTTGTTCGGGCGTATTCCCGAAAATGATTACATCGTCAAGGTAGACTAGGCAAACATCGAAATTAAGCCCCGACAAGACAATGTCCATCAACCGTTGGAAAGTTGCTGGCGCATTGCAGAGACCGAAGGGCATCACCTTCCATCGATAGATGCCTCGACGCGTAACGAACGCGGTCTTATCCGCATCCCTAGGATCCATAGCCACCTGGTGGTATCCACTCCTTAAATCCAGCGTACTAAACCATCCTCCACCGGAGAGAGCATCTAAACATTCGTCAATTCTAGGGAGCGGGTATGAATCCTTCCTCGTCCTCTCATTTAATTGCCTGTAATCTATGCAGAAGCGGAGGGTCCCATCCTTCTTACGAGCCAAAACCACGTTAGCCGCCCACTCGCTAACAGCGGGTTCAATCGTCCCAGCGGCCAACATACTATCCAGCTGCTCGTCTATGGCAGCCCTATGGGGAAGAGGTTGGCGCCGTAGAGGCTGTCTAACAGGACCTGCATCTCCCGTATCAATCCGATGAGTGGCCACGTTTGTCCGGCCAAGATCGCCTTCCCTTACCGAGAAAACATCACTGAATTCAGTCAACAGTTCCCGCAATTGGTCTCGGGTCTCGGGTGTCACCTCCTCGGGGAGATCGGCCATCAGCATCTCACAAGGAGCCGCCTCACCAACCGGCTCCTCACCCTTATCACGGGTCTCCCGACACTCAACTTCGACCGGGTGCAACCCTCCCAACAACTGGTCCTTAACCAACCTTACAGGATCCTCGGTCAAGTTTACTACCCGGACCTGGGTCGTTCTGGCGTCATCGCCTACTACGACCCGTGCAAGATGGACCCCCGGACTGATTTCCTTGGCATCTGTCATCCAGGCCGGCGCTACCGACGACAAATCCCCGTACAGGGTCTTTACAGGGACATCAAATTGGCATTTAGGCGAGACTACAACCTCCTCGGCTACAATTACCCGTCGGCACCACCCGGCTCCATTACCCCTTACAAGGTTGATACGTTTACGCCCAATGAACAAGGCCCCGGTCCCAAAACCTAATCGGCATCGGTGCTCCCTCAACCAATCCATACCCAGCATGGGGTCACTTATCTGATCGGACACCAAAAATGCACTAGAGATCTCAAACCCACTCCGAATCTTAATGGGGACCCTTATCTCACCCAAAACCCGTATATCGGACCCGTTCGCAGCCATCAAGTACCGGTTACAGGGACGAATCTCTAACCCCTGGACAGTAGAGGAAGGTATGAGGCTCACCTCCGATCCGGTGTCGACCAGGCAGAGTTGAGAGCGTCCATTGATCGTCCCTCTGACGTAGACAGCGTTGAAGGTTGCACGGTTGGGTACTCTTGGATGGGTCGTGTGATTGGCGGCCACCGGCTCCGTCGGCGTCGAATCTGGAGTTTCTGTCTCGGTCGCATCCGGGCGATGGCGGGCCCGGCGTGACTGGCGGCAGTTGCGGGCGAAGTGGCCTGGTTGGCCACAGTTGAAGCAATTCATCTCTCGCCTCGGTCTTTCTTGGCTGTCGGCGTTGGCGTTTCCCGGGCGACTCTCTCGGCCCGGTCCTCGGTTGCGGTCTCCAGGGCGGACGTCTCGGTCCGGCCCAGGATCAGCCGGAGGCGTACGACCTCGCAGCTCCCGGAACTGTCGGTCAAACTTGCCTTCGAGCTCCCGTTGCCATCGGCGTTGCTCATCCTTTTGAATGGTCAGGAACCGGTCCAATTGTGCCTGGATCTGGTCGCTGACATCGGTCTCCCG
Source organism: Aporrectodea caliginosa (assembly GCA_020284085.1). Classification (NCBI taxonomy): domain Eukaryota; kingdom Metazoa; phylum Annelida; class Clitellata; order Crassiclitellata; family Lumbricidae; genus Aporrectodea; species Aporrectodea caliginosa. The sequence continues at coordinate 692,931 of JACEVL010000520.1, forward strand.
AGTGCCACGCACCCGGTTTGGCGGTCTTCCGCGGTCATCAGGTTCCGACGGTCTCCGACGGTCGTCCTGGCCCATTGTGCTTCGGTAAGCCTCCAGACGTAGCGCCGTCCGGTAGGCTTCGTCCAGCGACTTGGGTTCTCGCTCGCGAATCTTGAGCGAGAGCTCCCGATCCCTCATCGCCTCCAGGAACGCGTCTTTGGCGATGATCTCCGTGGTTTCGTTGGCAGGAACCGGATAGGCAAGTACCACCAACCGACGAATTTCATGAAGGAGGTCGGATAGGCTTTCCCCGGCGCGCTGGCGGCGGTAGTAGAGTTGCGTCCGGAAGGTCTCGGCTTGGCCTTCCGTCCCGTAGCGTTGACGTAGCCGCTCCACCAACTGTTCGTAGGTCGCATCCGGCTGGGCCCCGAAGTCCCAGAGCAACTGAGTGGCGGCTTTCTCCAGGGAGCAGCGAAGGAAATCGACTTTGTCCGAAGCGGTCCACCGGTTGTGCCTCGCACACACCTCGAACTGAGACAGGAATGATTCCAGTGACCCTGTCCCATCGAAACGCCCGGGTTTCATCTGCATCGGCCGGTTTTTCAGCAGGCCGCCGACGCCCTCAAGCAGCCCCGGAAGAATCCTTGACTCGTCCTTCACTTCCCGGCTAACAGGTTCCGTGGATTTCCTTCGGTCGATCGGCTCCATCGGCTTCCATTCCTCGAAGCCAAAGTCGTCTGGCAGGCTGTTCCGGTCCGGCTTGATCTCCATCGGTCGCCTTCTCTCGGCGGGCGTAGAGCTTACAGGCTGCAGGACATCAAAGTCGACCAGCGGGTAGACGCGTGTGTCGTCCTCGTCTCCCATCGGTAATCAGCGTTCTTCAATCGTCTGACACCCCACTTCTGGTACCACTGTGGCGAAAATTTGGGCCGTCGGGCGGGACTCCGGTATCTCTCTTCGGTCACCAGGATAGCTCTTCGGAATCTTCCCTCTTCTTTGCTCGTCCGCTGAACTCGGCCTTTCCCGTCGGGCAAAGGACTTAATGGTGCCACCGACGATGCCTAACACTAGGTTAACTAGGAAGACGACAGCAACTCAGATCGACACAGTAAATTGTATTATTGTTAACGTCAAATCAACAGCTTCAGATAACTATAACTTCAACTCTAGCACTCTCTGAACACTAACTCACACACTCCTCTAACTCACACCGACCTCTAACTCACACCGACCAACCGACGCAACAGGCGTCTCTATTTATAGTTTGTCGAGTAAATGTTCCCAGCCAATCAGCGCGTACCAGCAAAAAGTCCCAGCCAATCGCTGTCGCCAGCCTTTTGGTCACCAGCCAATTTGCTCTCGGCCATTTGGTCGCCGGCCTTTTGGTCATCAGCCATTTTGCCATCAGCCAATTTGCTCTCAGCCATTTGGTCGCCGGCCTTTTGGTCACCAGCCAATTTGCTCTCGGCCATTTGGTCGCCGGCCTTTTTGCAACCGACCAATTTGCTCGCGGCCATTTGGTCGCAAATTACGTCACACAAATTACGTCACAATTTTTGCAACCGACAAATTTGCACCGCGGCCAGTTACATGTCGCAAATTACTAGTCAAATAAAACATTAATTTTTTATATAAAATAAACAGCTACTGTAATGAATTGATCATTTGACGTATGATCGCATTAGGACGACTTATGTTCCTTTGGGTTAACCCATTGTTGCTGGAATGTAAACTCGCCTTTGTGTGCATTACTGTGTAACTGATCTACTGCGGTGAACAATAAAGTTAATTGATTGATCATTGATTGCTCATCGAAATAGAGATTTTTCAATATCTCAGCTTCTAGTTCACTTAGAATCATGATCTTGGTGTCTAAACATACATAATTAGGGGCAAGGATTCCAATAGAACTAATTTCAGCCACATATCTACACGAGATTTGGAGCCAGGGACGTCATTTTGGGAGGGGGACAGTCTGGTGCAAAATATGGAACAATTGCTCATTTACTGATAGAAACATGAAATTTGTTACATATTATGAACATGTCCTAAGGGAAAATTGTACCCATAGGGCCATCGCAGTTTGCCATTGGCCTCAATGGCAGCCATTTTCCAAAATGGCCGACCAAAAATAGAGATTTTTATATATGTCAGCTTCTAGGTCACTTTGAATCGTGATCTTGGAGTCTAAACATACATAAGTAGGGGCAAGAATTCCAACAGAAGAAATTGCAGACACATATCTACACGAGATTTGCAGCCAGGGACGTCATTTGGGGGGTGGGCTGTCACGCTGAAATATTTTGGTTTAAAACGGCGATCAAAATGATGGCAATAGAATTTTTTTAAATTTTTCCTGCAATAGTTTATACATTTTTTTCTTAGAAATCCAGATTGCAGCCTTTAAAAGTGTCAATGTTCAAGGTTCCAATAAAAAAATCAAGTAAAAATCAGGCTTATAAAATCTCTATTTCGGTCGGCCATTTTGAAAAATGGCCGCCATTTCCACACAAAAAATAATTCAGCGTGGCCCAATATCTATATCTCGTTCTAATTCCATGTATAATTTGTGTACCAAATTTCATACTTGTATCACAAAATGCACAATTGTTTTGCTATGCCGCTGTACTATAAGGCGTATCGCTCTGTTAGAATCCACTCCAACATTCGTCGGTTCACCATCAAATCATTTGGCATTTCTGTGTGAATGACCGACACGAGCAGATAGAGAGTAAGATGAAGGCAGAGGCGTCCATCCTATGACGGGAATGAAGCAGAAATCTTCATAGCCTTTTCAGCGTCCTTGCATCATCCACTCCGTTCTTCAAACATACTTGATCTTCTAGTTCGTCAGTCTAGAACTGCTGTGGCTCGGTCCCCGTCCTTTGCTTCAATTGGTCCGTCTCTTTGGAATGCGCTGTCTCCATCTACTCGCACTCTAATTGTAGGTGGCAACCCCCTCGTCCTTTGTTCTTCTCAAAACCTATTGCCTCTCTAGTTGCATTTCGCACTTGGAACGTCTTTGAACGGTTCACCCTACTAGAGACTCTGTAAATGTTTGCATACAATGACATACAAGGAGGCATCTAGAAATAGCCCCGTGTCAAAATTTATTAGGAGGGGCGTGGATGGATTGGGTAGCTGTGTGACTGCCTATTAGGGTATATGATCTACTTCAAATACTGAAATATACAGTACTGTTATTTTGTCGTCATTATAGCTTAAATATTCGATGTAATCATTGAGGTCATGATTGGTCGGTGATCTTAACAATTAGGCTACATTAATTTACACCAACTTTGGCACTGTGACGTCGAATCGTTGGTAAATTGTTCGCACAACCCTAAGCCCGGCACTGCTCATCAACAGTCATTGTGTATTAAAGTTACGCATACAAAACAATTCAGAAGTGGAGGAATCGATCTCTCTAACACTTTAGCATTGTACTATCCGCTGACACAGCGCTTGCTGTCAGAGAATGACAGACACGAGCAGATAGAGATTAAGATGAAGTCATTTCCGGCCTTGCCGGCTGTTTTAACAAAATTTAGTTACCAAGTCGAGTTGACTTCTGTGAAAAGACAGTTGAAAGTAAATAAACACAGTGACAAAAGAAAATTGAAAAGTACGTTCACTACCTTCAAGATTACAATAAAGCTGCTCGAAATATTTGAAGAGGGTTAGCTGAAAATGGCGGCCTGCGTGTGCACGCAAATAAGCTTACAAGGAAATCGAAAAGAACAGTTATGCTCAGAGGGATCTTATACACGTGTACAGATTGAACTGATACCCTTTCTGTTTTTGCAATTAATCTGTCAACTCTAAATATAATTCAATATATTTTTCACACTGAAAGAGGGGTAAATTGTAAATTGCAAAATTGCATCAAATTCTTTCGACAGGGTCCAAACTTATGAACATTCAAATTTGGACAAACAAAATTTGAACTCTCCAACATGGACAAATTCACTTCTATTTTTCATTACAATTTTCAATACGACAATAACTTGAAGACATAGTTTAGGCTTTTCAATGAACGGTAAAGAACCTTCTACAGCTGTACCCCGTAAAATTATATTAGATTTGTCTAACTTTCTATTATGTAACTCACTGCGGTTTGTCAGTCTGTTTTATTAAACGAAGATATATATATAATATAATATATATATATCAACATTTAAATTTAATTGTCAAATGTACTTCATCGTGTGGCAAAGAATAAGATACAAGAGTGGTACAGTTAACCCTGTATCGATGAGTTTGTACTAAAAGTGACTGGGAACCAATGTACATCATTGCTAAAGTGTTAAATATAACAATATGGAACAAATGGCTTCAATTTATAATGTGTCACCACCAGGGCAGATATTTGTAGTGAGATTGCTGCTTCTTCTACACCCTCTAACCCACTGAGCTATAGAAGTACACTGACCATACACTGTCTGTGGGAATATTAAATGGCAAAAGAGAGGACTGGCCACCTGCTCTCATAAGCAGGGACTAAGAAAATGAAGTCGCTACTACTTCATTCTCATGGCTGCCTCAGGTTTAGCTTACAAGACTGCTCTTCTTCTACTTATAATAATTATATTAACATAAATAGACAACTAATATTAGCTTTTTCCTATCCTATATCCTGTCCCATGGATATTTTGAAACTGACGTCAAAATTCTCTGGCCCGTGGCAGGTGACATAAAGCTAACCTTTGTCTGTTGCTATCCTTTGGTTGGTGTGATTATAAGCAGTAATGCATAACTCCTGTGACCTGCATACATACAAAGTCATACATACATATAAATATGCATGTATGTACATACTCATATACATATCCCACATACATACGCTGTCATACACACATACATACAGACTCACAACATCCGTACTGGTCCAGAGGCATTTCCAAAATAGTAATTTAGTAGATATGCAGTTCATATTCAGTAAAATATTAGGATTCCTGTGGGCGGACATAGAACTTTTATTGGATAGGCAAACTTTATACTCTTGAGACATAATGATTACGAAATAACACTTTACTACTCAGGAACAAATCAAAATTAGCTTACGGGAAGAGAAGTCCCTTAAAGGCTACCATGGGTATGAAGTGCTAGCGACTTCAATTTCTTAGCCCCGGCTTATGATGTACTTATTATAGCTTAGTTGGTCAGAGGGTCCAGACGAATCAGAAACCTCAAAATGGATATCTACCCTGGTGGTAACATGTTACAAGTTGAAGCCATGTGTTCCATACGGTTATATTTCAGACTTTAACAATGAGCTGCATTGGTTTCTCAGTCGCTTTCAGTTCACTCTTGCCATTACAGTTTTATAGCATGGGTTAACAATATAAAGTTCAAGTATTTCAGCACTAAACATTTTAAATATCTAATAATTTCACCATACAACTAGTAGTAAGAAATAAATTTCATACTTACAGCGCTTGTCTATACACAATCAAATATTGTAAAATTAGGTGTAGGTCTAATACATGAATATATTGGCCAATATTATACTACACTACGTTATAGGCTTCCTCAGAGAGTGCCTCTGATTATTTATTTCCTCTGATTATTGTATACCTCTGAAGTAAACAATTACTTTAGTAAACAAGCTAATAAATATAGTTCCACATAGGAGCATAATTTAGTACTAAGGCAAGACATGAAGGTCTACAGGTCTGCTAAATTTTCAAGTAATGATGCCGATCAGTACGGTATGATAGGTTCGTTGCTGGTGGAATGATAAGGCTTTGTTGCTTCGCTGTTGCTCCTCGTTGATTTGTGGAATGATAAGGCCGTTGCTCTTCCTCAAGGTCACTGCCATAACATAACACAACCATGCCAGCACTTTTGTATTGGTACTTAAATGTTGCTATATTGCGCATTTAGAAACAGGCTTACACAAATTCAAATGCTAGAATTAAGACACTGTTATTCACATAATATGTAAATAACAGTGTCTTGGTTATATCATATAAATTTGTGCAAGTCTGTATCTTCATAAGTAAGGAAGGCATAATATTATAACAAAACATCAAGTACACTGACTAGTGCACACAGAACACACAATACATCATCTAAATGTGATAATCACAAAGATCAGACCTCAAGCCGACGAGCCATGGAATTGTGTTGTTTAACCTACAGGTCCACGAGCGAGGGTGCTCTGTACTTACCACTTCATCTTGCCACCAAAAGTGTCCAGTCATTGTACTATGTTTGCACAGGGTATTTATGGAAGAGACATTTTGCAAGGCGTGCTTATAAAACAGACATTCAATACCTGTATAACGATTATTTAACGACGCCGTCATAACGACGATGATTGGCGTCAATACCTGTATAATACCTGTATAACCTGGAGTGGATTTAAATACCCAACTTCGAGGTTGACATCATTGTAAGCTAACCAATCACAAATAAAGCCAGAGGTCACTGTTTAAGGACCTTATGCAAATCCTTCACTTAATTGTTCAGAACCATGGATATTCTGTTGCATGGTCAGGTGTGAATTTGTGAACTTTGAAAGGAGGGTAATATCAAATACAATTGTATTGCATTGTATTGTATTGATTATTGTGCACCCGTTTGAATCGCACCAGAGCCATGCACACATACAAAAGTTACCTAACGCCATGTAATTTGCTACTATTCTCATACTTTCAGTTAAACAGACCAAGGTATTGATAGTTTAAACGGTACGTCAAAACTGGCACATGCAGATATTCACTACAATTCAAAAAGCACCATAAAAACAGTCTTAGTCATACAGTTATTATCATCGTTAATAATAGTTAATAACTTCTACAGCACCTGTGTATAGGCCTAATGCACAAGACCAACAACCGATGGCACACAAAAAAACAAGTTGTTGTCATATAAGTAAGTAAGTAAGTAAGTATATCCTTTATTAACCAATTGCTAATCGCACTTTGGTGTACAGGCATCTTTATAAACAAAGTGATGAAATTTTTACGCATCAAATTATCTGCGGGAGGAATGAATGAGCCCGGGGGCGGAGGGAATACATAGAAGTTTTAATTGGGGGAAGCAACTCATGTAAAGCATGCCCATTATCCACCAGGATCGATGAAAAAAGGCGGGAATCAGCCTTGATGCATAGTTGCTCAAAAGACAGGAAATCTCCAGGAAGATAGGGATAGCGTATCAATCGACGCATCAAGACTTCAAACCTGTCTTTGTCACGCTGTCCCACGAAACCCCACCAGGCGGGTGAGGCATATAGCATTCTGGCCAAGGTAGTGGCTCGCACAACGTCATGTATACAGATGTAGACCACGCAGGCCATGGGCGACCAAAGTTCGTAAAGCGTAAAAGGATTGACGAGCCTGACAGCAAAGTCGTTGAACATGATTATTAAATATTAAGTCATCAGACATGGTTACTCCCAAGATCACCATACTGGTTACCCTAGTTAGACCTGTGGTGCCTAGGGCAATAAGGTAACCAAGGCCCACCCTTGGGCGGTGAATTATCTACACCGTGTCTCAAAATAAACTGTGCAAAATTGTTTCTGTCAGAACTTTGTCAAATTTCCACCAATTTTAATAATTTTTTGTAGGTAGATGGCAAAATGGCTGAAATTTTATGCTATACATAAATTTTCCACCTCACCTGACTCATATCACCGCACTACCTTGCTAAACACAGATGTACCAATTTTTGATATAACGCTTAAATTTTAACAATTAGAGTGCTCAGATTGTGTTCATCAATTCGTTAGAGGGCGTCAAAGTGAATGGGGGATACTATCGCGACAATCTTCTTGCCCAGAAGCTACTGCTAGACACACGCCGGATATCTCAGGGCGACTTTTCTGGCTTTCAAAAGGATGGCGCCACGGCGCATCGAGCACGCGACACCGTCTTTTCCTGGAGCGAGAAACGCCCGACTTCATACCTCCAACACTGTTGCCGCCGAATTCACCGGATCTTAACCCAATCGTCTATAGCAACTGGAGTGTGCTGCAGGAGAAGGTTTACTGCTCCAGGATAGCCAACGTCGACGAACTCAAAACGCGTCTGATCGACGAGTGAGCGCACTTTGACCAGTCGATCGTTGATGCTGCTATCGGCCAGTGGCGTCGCCGTCTAAGCGCTTGTATCCGTGTAAGCGGGGCACATTTCGAGAACCAATTCTAACACTTTTAAGCAGATCTGTCATAACAATTAAAACCTCTGCTAAGTAAACCATATTTTACTTTACTGTGTGCTAATTCAGTCGTCAGATAGTTTGTTGCATGTGATCAAATTTAAGCGTTATATGAAAAATTGGTACATCTGTGTTTAACAAGGTAGTGCGGTGATATGAGTCAGGTGAGGTGGAAAATTTATGTATTGCATAAAATTTCAGCCATTTTGCCATCTACCTACCACAAATTATGAAAATTGGTGGAAATTTGACGAAGTTCTGACAGAAACAATTTTGCACAGTTTATTTTGCCCGACTGCGACCGGGGCCAGCGTGCCAGCGGTCCGGCAAGCGTCTCGTCGGTTGACTTCCGTTGTGTTGTCTGGCGGTCGAGATCCGAACGGTGTGCGACACGTCTAGGTTCGTTACGAGCCTGACCGTCTTGAGTATTCCGGCCCCGCAACGGGTGCCGCGAAGGCGAGAGAAACTGGCGCCCGCGATCTGGGCCGCGGCGGCTTCGGCCGATGCGCGGCCCGTCCGGGCGCCTCGGAGAGCGAACGGAAAACCGACCGTTGAGTCGTCGTGCGAGTGCGACGCGAGCTCCGCTTCTGTGCGGGCTCCGTTGAACGTGTGACGCCGGGCGACCGACCGACCGGCATGTCGGTCGGACGCCTCGGACGGCGGTAGCTACCTGGTTGATCCTGCCAGTAGTCATATGCTTGTCTCAAAGATTAAGCCATCATGTCTAAGCACAAACCTTTACCCTTTACACGGTGAAGCTGCGAATGGCTCATTAGGCCATTTCTTAGATCGTACAATCCTAATTGGATAACTGCGGTAATTCTGGAGCGAATTCATGCCACAAAGCTCCGACCCTTATGGGAAAGAGCGCGTTTATTAGGTCAAAACCAATCGGGTCCTCGCTGCCCGTAACGTTACACCCCAGACATATTTTGAAATCAGGACATGGCCAGAGCAGTCATACAATCTCCGGCTGAACACGAATAAATCCAAAGAGATGTTGGTTTTCAGAAGATTAGAAACATCAATCTTGCCACCTCTGATCCAGGGCATGGAGCGAGTAACCGAGATGAAGATCCTCGGCGTCATCCTTCGAGGCGATCTCCGGGCCACATCGCATGTTGAACGGGTCTTGGGATCGTGCACTGGATCCGTCATATGCACTTAGGGTACTGAGAGCCCATGGGCTATCTCCAGAGGCGCTGTCCACCGTTGCCAGGGCCACAACAGTCTCTCGTCTCCTTTACGCGTCGCCCGCCTGGTGGGGACTTACATCTGCAGAAGATCGCTCAAAACTTGAACGCTTCCAGAAGAAAATGCAACGATTGCAGTTCCTCTCATCCGACATCGAGCCACTAGCGATGATGGCGGAAGCCGCTGACGTGCGTCTGTTGAGAGCGGTGACAGTAAATGACGCGCATGTCTTGCGGAGACTCTTTCCACCCACTGCTCAGCGCCATTACAGCATGCGCCCCAGGTCTCACCCCTTCCAACTTCCCGCAAAAGACGACAGAAATTTCATACCAAGAATTCTTTATAAAATACGGTAGCATAGAGCCCACATACTCTAATTTAGACTTTTCAACAAACGGTAAAATCAGCAACTATATATATACCACATATAATTATTAGATCTGTCTTCCTTTCCATTATGTAACTCACTGCGGTTTGTCAGTTTGTGCTATTAAACGAAGATATATATATATAATCGCATTTTATCGAATCTAATTCGATGATTGCAACCTGTCTTCATATGAACTTGTGTACGCGAGGGTGGTATCACGGAAGACCGATCCTCGGAAAGTTCAACATTACTTAGAAACACAGGTTAGTCTGGAATTATTATATAAACACCTTTAAAACGTGGACTAACTTTGCAATATATACATGAGGCGCAGAAGCCATTGTTTAGATAGCTCTCTATAGACACCTTTAAAACAGTGTCAACCGATGCTACATATAGCCAAGAAACGCGTCAGAGCACTGAATATACGCTTATCGGGTAGGTTGCAGTATGTCATGCAGAATGGGAGAACCGTTGGAAATAATTATCACACTAAAAGTAAAAGCTGAAGAGCAGTCGTCTATTATATTGAAATGGTTCCTTAAATCTTTATCTAACCAGTGATCGAAACCATTTTATGAAATCAATTTAAATACCACTATTCGTTCATTCATTCATTCGGAAATTTTGCAATCACGAATCTGTATATCGTTTTTATTCGCTTGCGTATCTGTTAATTGTGTATCTGTCAATTGTGTTTCTGTTAATTATGTTTCAACATTCCTCTTGTCGAGTTTTAGTGTTTTTCACGTTGCTTTTAGACACCGGCACAATAGAAGTTACTAATTAATAATCAATGGTAATTGTTCATTAGTTGTAGCAGTTGTTTGAACTTGGCGCTGAGGTCTTGTGACGATTTTCTTCCTGGAAGTTTATCATTTCTTTCTCGCCCACATTTCCAAAGCGCCCCTCTAAAGCTAAAAATAAGGGTAGGGCACCAGCTTATTCACGAGCGCTGCCAGATCATTTCTGCTGTCTCATGTTCGCAACTCTGTCTAAACTCAAAGCGAAGAATAGACTCCTTATTAAATGTCGCTTGGTTAGTTTTGGCGCTGCCCCCTGGCGGTCTAATCCGGAGAAAATTGTTGCATGGGATTGTATCCCTTACATATAGCCATACTTAATAGCGTTTAAAAGGTGTTCAAATTGAGCATAATATAGGACGTTCTAATACTACTACTAGGCCTACTACTACTACTACTACTACTACTACTACTACTACTACTACTACTACTACTACTAGTACTACTACTACTACTACTACTACTACTACTACTACTACTACTACTACTACTACTACTACTACTACTACTACTACTACTAAAAATACGAATAATATTAATAATGATAATAATGATGATGATGATGATAATAATAATAATAATAATAATAATAATAATAATAATAATAATAATAATAATAATAATAATAATAATAATAATAATGATAATGATAATAATGATAATAATAATAATAATAATAATAATAATAATAATAATAATAATAATAATAATAATAATAATAATAAAAATAATAATAATAAGAATAATAAGAATAATAAGAATAATAATAATAGTAATGATAATAATATGAAGGAGGAGGGCGACGGTTGAGAGGCCTAGGCCTACTCTTCACCACCGCTACCAGTTTGAATGTGTGTCAGGCAGAGCTTCCCATTTGAAATTAGAAGGCGATTTGAAAATCGATCGCGATACATTGAGTAGGCGATCGATGCGCGGTCGACCACGGCACCTTTTGTGTACAGCGTATTTTTGGTATCGTATTCGTATAGCTGCATATTATATGGTTGTCCATAAACCCTCGGGCTACCAAGGGAGGGTGGTTCGCAAACTTGTTCCATATGGAATATAATTTTGACATTTTAGGTATCGGTAGCAGGTTTATTTGCGCACATTTTGAGGTCAGCATCATCGTGGTCATAGTTATAAAAGACGTTTGTTTCGTTTTTAGCCTTGCTAAAAAAAGTCGTTTTTCTCGTTTTTAATTTTTCGTCAAGTTTTTTCCGTTTTTTTATTTTTGTAGATAACTTTATTTATTTATATACTGTCTGTTATTATTTTGTTAAATTTAATTTTTTCTCATATTCCTTACGTTGTCTCCGTCCTTTCAAGGATTCATCTAAATTACGTCACTATTTAATGTATTCAGTTGAGAAATAAATAGCAATGTACAGGAAATAAAATTTATAAAAGTTATTTGAATTTCTAATTTATATAAAATGCGAAATGTTCTTTGTACACAGTAGGCTAATCTCCGATTGACTGGTAAACTGACTTAAGCTTATATTAGTCCATAATATATTAAGTTCTTAAATAAGTGGAAAGTGTGAGTACAATTTTTTATTACTGTAAGTGCACTCTATACTTAAAACATTTAGTTTTTAATTGCTTATGGCAGCATGGACTTATGTGAACTTGTGTTTACAATTTAAATTTGAAAAGATTTAAATATTATAAATTTCTCAATTTCTTCTTACACCAAATAAATCAAAAAGAAAATAATAGTTGTAGATTAATGTTACTTGGTGTTTACTAATAAAGTTGTGGTTTGTTTTTCTTTACCGCTCAGTTTGTTATTTTCTATCGGAATTGAGACCTGTCTTCTAACGCTCGTCACGGTTCGGTGAAGTGTATGCAACCAATTGTGACCTGCAGGTACGGCATATATAGGAGAGCTGTACACCATGCGTAGAGCAGCGGTCGGTCTAGCGGATTATGAATGGAGGAGGACGATTTTGGAGTGATTATCGTCACTAAAGATCATACGATATCGAGGAGTAAGAGGCGGACGATTCAAGCGGCGGACGATCGGCGTGTTGTGGTCGAATCGGTCTGGGCGTGGGCGGTCCCTGAGAGTGACGGATTCACCTAGCCGGATGACTCGCATAGTTATTAAAAACGGTAAAAAGATGTCTCAAATCGTCAGTGCTTTTTTTCAGCCGGAGCGGTCCGGAACGGCGTTCCGGTACCTTTTTTCAACCATTAAAATATAAATTAGTGAATTTAAGTTTTTAATAAAAATTATATAAAGTTATTTAGATACTTTGATTTAATGTAAGTGCTTTCAGTGTTTATTGATACTGATATTTATTAAACAGAAATATTAGCATAAAATATGCCCCTAAGATTGTTCTGAATTTGTTTAGTTCCGGAACCTTTTTTTCTAGAAAAAAAGCACTGCAAATCGTCATAAATTTCGTTAATTTTTTGTGCATTAATATTATTTTGGATCGCCATCTTGTGGCTGAAAAGCCGTTGTATCCTACCAGAGAAGAGTAATTCACTTTGATTAAATTTAAAACGGCTGGAACACTTATAATAAACGTAATTTTATATAAAATGGTGTCGTAAGTTACGATTATCAGATATTGCGCTTGGTATTCGTTGTCGTGTGACATCCTTTGGCTGCGAGTAGCCCTGAAGTCGAGTTCAATTTATTCTAATCAAATATAATCCGCGCGAAGAAGGGAATTCAATAGGGTAGTGTGATTTTTATGAATTTCAACAGCACGGCAGAGATGGTTATACGTTGGAAGTTACAAATCACGTTAAAGATGAATCTAATGACTTTCACAATGCATTAGGCATCAATCGTGAACTCTCTTCCGACAAAAGTTTCTTCTCTAAAGTATGTTCTGTCCTCCAGATCTCGATTAAAAGCTCACTATTTGCCGGTGTCACGACAACTCGTCGAACGACATTTCGTCTACGACATTTCGTCTACTAAGTTATTTGATGTTGTCACTTTAAAATGGAAGCAGGATTGATGAAAAAAACTGTTTTACGAAATAGAAGTGGGATTGATGAAAACATTCCTGTGTTGAAATAGAAGCTGGATTGATCGAAATAATTTTCCCCGTAAATAGAAGCTGGAAATCAACCTGGATGCATGGGTGAAAATAGGTTTCCATTCAATAGAAGCTGGATTGATGAAAATAATCTTGTCAATAATTAGAAGCTGGATTCCTGAGAATATATAGCACGTTTTAGCGAAACTATACGAAAGCGGCCTCTGTTGATTAGCCGTAATGGATAGGCCTACAGATACACTGGTAGACGAAATGTCGTTAGACGAAATGTCGTTCGACGAGTTGTCGCGGAACCCTATTTGCCAGACTAATATTTCTCATAAGCTGGTTCCCTGCCTTCTGGAACTCCCATCTTTCAAACGGACTCATCTGGAACTTTGCTCGCACAACATATTGCATAGTAGTGACTATAGGCTGATGACTTGAGCGTTATGACAATGGCGCTATAGAAGTTAAAATATTAGATTGGATTCGTCCTTTTTGTAGGTTGGTTGGTTAGTTGCTGTTTAACGACACTGTGTCATAACCGAAATTATTACCGTCGCCCACATCCTTTCGCCAGACTTGGGACTGGCAGAAAGTTACATTTATTTATTACATTTACTATGACACAGCGTCGTTGAACAGCACATAGGCCTATCTCTCGAATGCACAGACAACATTGATACCAATTTTCACTGATTTTGGACACCTTTTAAAAGCGATTACTTTTTCAATAAGAACAAGCAGAGGCTAAACGATGTATCTAGTTGCTCGTTGAAAAATGAATAATAAATGAAATCGGTATCGCTTTCAGGTTTTGGTAGGTACATGTAGTTGCTGCTTAACGATGAAGATGGTTGGCATCATTCAGGGTATGGATTAGCACCATCAGCTTCTCTACGATCAAACAGGCATCGAAATTGGAAGCACTGATCATTTGCATGATAACTAATGGAGGGATGGATAAAGCAATGGCTGAGGGATATATGGACAAATTAAATAATAAATGATGGTCGAATGAATGGAATGATAAATCTTTGGCCGGATGGATTGGGTGGGTGAGTAGATGGATGGATGGATGGATGGATGGATGGATGGATGGATGATGGATGGATGGATGGATGGATGGATGGATGGATGCAAGGGTGGGTGGATGGATGGATGGAAGGGTGGGTGGGTGGATGGATGGATGGATGGATGGATGGATGGATGGATGGATGGATGAATGGATGGATATATGGATGGATGATGGATGGATGGATGGATGGATGGATGGATGGATGGATGGATGGATGGATGGATGGATGGATGGATGGATGGATGGATGGATATGGATGGATGGATGGATGGATGGATGGATGGATGGATGGATGGATGGATGGATGGATGGATGGATGGATGGATGGATGGATGGATGGATGGATGGATGGATGGATGGATGGATGGATGGATGGATGGATGGATGGATGGATGGATGGATGGATGGATGGATGGATGGATGGATGGATGGATGAAAGGCTAATTTAGTAGCAATTTACATGCAATGCTGCCAAGGTCGCTGAACTAAGTTTACACACTTTTGTGTCGCTATCTCGTTTTCGACCTCGAGTTTAGAAACTCCAACAGAACCCTGCACGAAGTAGTGCCAGTCCAAACCCTGGAAAAAGGAGGAGAGCGACGCAAATCAGCTTTATATGACAGTGTCGATAAACAGCAAAATTTAATAAGCAATCAAATTATGCACATAGTTTCTCCTATATCTATTCCTAATATTAGGCCTACCACTGCCCGTACTCTGGTAGTGCCAGTCCCTAGCCTTAAAAGGAGGAGGGCTATGCTAACCATCTTTATTTCAATACACCGTCGTCGAACAGATTATCTACATGAAGCAATGACTCTGTCATGGACTTACACTCTGGTGATTACTTGGCCATTGAACAGAGGCGCTTTATAAGTGAGTTGGAAAGGTCCTCCAGCAACGTAAAAAAATGATATGTGGAAACCACCCCCTAGTTTTTCGACTGTAGCTTATTTACTATTCTTCCTATAAGAGAAACAAATATACCATTCTTTAGAGGGAATGCAGGGCTTCATTTGCATACTTAAATGTTTGTCTTTTGAAAAACGGAAGTGATCAAAATAAATAATACCCGTAATATGCGTGAAAAATGGCTGAATGGAAGAATTCCCCCCTAAGGTTTTTGTCTGTGGCGTATTCATTTATCTTCCTGGAAGAGAAACAAATATACCATTCTTTAGAGGAATGTAGGGCTTCATTTGCATACTTACATGTTTGTCTTTTGAAAACCGGAAGTGATCAAAATAAATAATAATACGCGTTATTGGTGTGAAAATGGCTGAATGCAGCTTAGTACATGTATGCATGCATACATGTACATTAGGGTGGAGAAAAAACCGAAAATTAGAAATTCAAAAGTAATAGCAACCAAAAGTTGCCTAATGGTATAGGGTCAAAAAATGTTGAAAAAGTTTTTAAAAATATTAATGTCTTCCGCCCCCACCAGAGGGCCAAAGTTACGAAAAATAGCTTTTTTTCCAGAAAATCGAAGGTTTCCTTGTAATATTGTTAAATTGAAAACTAATTAATTTTGATTCAATATACCGTTGGATAGAGCTTTCAAAACTGAATAAAACGATATATTAATTTTTAGAATATGCCCATATTTGTAGAAGTTATTAACTTTTTACCATTTCCTCTGGTTCGCTACATGTCGCGAAGTCTGAAAACGGTTAAACACGAATAACTTTTTTATCCGTCAAGATATTTAAGCCCATAGTATGTCATTTGATTCAGCTCTAAACCACCGTTCCAACGGTATATTGTGATGCGGGATTGTTAACAGTACACATTTGTTTTAAATTTTTTACAGTTTTAGTATAGTATTTTTTGCAATTTTTCATTGATTCTGTTGTCATTTCAGCTGAATGCGCACTTTGTCCGATAAATTGAGCGCTAAGAACATTCCATTTTGATCGGGAATAATTGAGAAATGTCGAAGTATAAAAGCTACATTGCCTAAGTCCTTCTTAGACATTGTTTTCGAAGTTCGGACACAGTCAGGAACTACGGCACACTGTTCTATCCCCATTTGAGAAATGTGTTTCTGTTGAACTGGTCCACTACCTTGATTTTCACTCTCTAATGCCTCCTCTTCAGTCTGGATTTAGTAAATTCCACTCAATGGAATCTCATATGGTGAGTCTTCTAGTAGATATATTTCGTGATGTGGACCGTAGCCATATCATTCTACTCTCCCTTTATGACATTAGTGTCGCTTTTGACACTGTTGATCACACCACCCTCTTAGACTTGCTGTTTAGGTCGTTTGAGATTGTCGACTCTGCTCTTCTTTGTTGCAATCATTCTTTTCCTTCATGGATCTGCCGTCGCAGCCGCTGCTATGGTTGAACGCGTTCTAGAGGTTTCACCTGCTCTTGATCGAGGGTTATCCGCTATTCGTCTTTGTCTAAACCAAGACTAGACCCAGTAGGCTACATCATGTTTCTACTTAAGCGCCACTTAAAATCAAAGGCTCTCCCAACCCAGGAAGTATCTTCACTGACAAAAAGAGAAGTTTCAGGCGCTTCAGGAACTGGTCGGAGGAAAGAGAAAGGAAGTCAGCCCTAAGGGACTGCGGCAGTCGGTTCCAGTTGGAGGGCCAACAGAAGCGAGACGCCTAGACTGGGCCATAGAGGTACGCATTCCAGGGACAGCCAAGTGGCCACAGGCCGAAGACCGAGGGGAGCAAAGGCCATGGAGAGCATAAACTGAAGTACAATAGACCTTAAGATCGTGACAGAGAGAGGACAGGATCGAGAATTAATCCAAGATCACGTGTCATTAGCATATTGGTGGAAGAGGACATTGAGTGGACCAAGAACCCTAGCTAGATCCGAGGTATACAAAATAAATAGAAGGGGAACACAGACAGAGCCCTGAGGTAAGCCATAAGTGACGTGGACTCAGAGAGAGCGGGTAGGACCGACAATAATTACAGAAACAGTGCGAACCGTGAGGAACAAATGTAACCAAAGAAGTAACCATCCCAGACTAACTAGACAGCAGGTCTAAGAGGGTGGTGTGATCAACAGTGTCAAAAGCGACACTAATGTCATAAAGGGAGAGTAGAATGATATGGCTACGGTCCACATCACGAAATATATCTACTAGAAGACTCACCATTGCGTGGAATTTCCTAAATCCAGCCTGAAGAGGCGGCATTAGAGAGTGAAAATCAAGGTAGTGGACCAGTACAACAGAAACACATTTCTCATATGGGGATAGAACAGTCTGCCGTAGTTCCTGACTGTGTCCGAACTTCGAACACAATGTCTAAGAAGGACTTAGGCAATGTAGCTTTTATACTTCGACATTTCTCAATTATTCCCGATCAAAATGGAATGTTCTTAGCGCTCAATTTATCGGACAAAGTGCGCATTCAGCTGAAATGACAACAGAATCAATGAAAAATTGCAAAAAATACTATACTAAAACTGTAAAAAATTTAAAACAAATGTGTACTGTTAACAATCCCGCATCACAATATACCGTTAGAATGGCGGTTCAGAGCTGAATCAAATGACATACTACGGGCTGAAATATCTCGACTGATAAAAAAGTTATTCGTGTTTAACCGTTTTCAGACTTCGCGACATGTCGCGAACCAGAGAAAATGGTAAAAAGTTAATAACTTCTACAAATATGGGCATATTCTGAAAATTAATATATCGTTTTATTCAGTTTTGAAAGCTCTATCCAACGGTATATTGAATAAAATTAATTAGTTTTCAATTAAAAAATATTACAAGGAAACCTGCAATTTTCTGGAAAAAATGCTATTTTTCGTAACTTTGGCCCTCTGGTGGGGGCGGAAGACATTAATATTTTTAAAAACTTTTTCAACATTTTTTGACCCCATACCATTGGGCAACTTTTGGTTGCTATTACTTTTTGAATTTCTAATTTTCGGTTTTTTCACTCCACCCTAATGTACATGTATATATGTATGGATGCATATTTATACGTATATAAACATGTGTAGTAGGGTGATTCAAAAAAATTTTTTTGGGAAATTTAATGAGCATAGTTGCTAATTTTGTTCCTTTTGTGTACAGAATAAATTCTGTATAAAATTTTTCAAAATCAAATGCATTTTAGAGGTCGCTCAATGAGCACAAAAGTTTCCATACAGTCGTATTCAGGTTACAAATTGAGGTGATGGCCAAATGATATATCACACACAATAAATCATAGATTGATTAGTAACTCGAGGTAGTCACAAGAAAACAGATATTCATATTGATTAAAAAAGTCTTTTAAAAAGTCTACAATAATTGTAGACTTTTATTGTAGAATTATTCACCAGGAATCCTCCGCTGCCTGATCTGCTTGTTCAACTGCAGGTCATTAACTGGTGCATCAGATCTGATGCCACCGGACTAGCTCTTCATGCTCTCACGTTTATATTACTTGCAAATAAACAGAATGCAGTGATATTTCTTCTCTCAGAGGCAGTCAATTGAGATTGATCTATAAAACATTGGTCTCCAAGAAATAAATGACATTAGTCATCCATGTGGCCAAATGCACCTGAATGTCTGAAACGATACATCCTATCACCGACCGTCTCTCCTCGAATTCCACAATTCCATCACTTCCTTCCCCCTCAAAGTCCGACTCACACCTCAACGTGGTGAGGGGGTGGACTTCGGCCCATGGATCCTGATGATGATGATGATGATGATGATGATCACTTCCTTGTAATTGTCTCTTGAAAGATAATCTAGTCTTGCTGACAGATGATTGCATGCGATGAACAGTTGAAAATTACATTGGCCCTTCATCCGCGTATTAACAGTTTGTTTAAGTAATGGCAGCTACCAAGATAGCGAGGTCCAACAAGTTTATGTGATCCAATGCAGATTCTGCTTTGAAAAATGTAAGGTTTCTTGTCTGCTGTATCTTCTTGTAAATCTTCAGGAGGGGTATTCAACTGTTTTTTGTTGTACAATGAGATCTTGACTTCATAGCCAAATTCATGTTTCCATCGTCGTCATCATCATCATCATTATCGTCTTCGTCATCATTCACGTTGCTGCTCTTGCAATCCTAGTTGCCCGATTACTTGAACTAGACCCTTCAGCTGATTTTCTTAGCATTTCATGCTTCTACCTTGGTTCAAGTCTGATCTTGTGTTTTGCAACGGTTGCCTCTTTCTGACTAAGATCCTTGTCATCAGCCATGCTCATCTTTCGTGGATCTCGCTGATCTGCCGAAAACCACTTTTTCTCATCAATTTTTAGATCATGCTCAGTTTGCTAATTGGAAATATATATAGTGTGTGGCCTCCTGTAGGCAATACATTAATAGGAAGGGTTGCTTCTGGGTTCCCAGTTAACGTGACTTCAGTCTTCAACCTTGTCGCAGAAGTGCAAAAGTTTTCTTCCATTTACACTGCTAGCTGTAATGCAGTAAATAAAGCCATTATCTATATTCTGTTGCAGCTAGGTCTATAAGAATGACGCATAAACGAATAAACTGCTGAAAGCCAGTTTTCATTATCTTTTAAATCATACTTCGAAAAATGGGATTCTCACAAAAATGACATTTATGAAATGAAGATTTAAGAAACTTGAATTTCAGCATAAAGTGTATTAAAACAATGCTTTTAATTTTCTTTCTCACACTGTCTAAAACAAATCCTATACGGCTAAAAACTATGCATTTGTACCTTTTGTATAGGCCTATAAATAATATGTGAAATTATTCCTACAATTCAAAAGGCTTCATGGTAATATACAACAAAGTAGGAATTAATTGTTTATGTATTGTATTGTATTGTATTGTATTTGAACACTTGTTATAGCGCCCCTTCCAGATTCCTATTCAGAGGCGCTCCCGACTACTGCGCGGACGCTGAATCGGAGTTTCACGCCGAAGCGCATGAGCAATTGCGAGTGAAGGACTTGCCCAGGTCCCTACGCGGCGGCTTTGAGGTGGATTCGAACCCGCAACCCTCCAGCTGCAAGGTACCGAACATATCCCTACACCACCGCGCCCCAGTTGTATTGTGTTGTATTGTATTGTACTCCACGTTTATATTGCGACCGAGCCACCCGCAGTAAAGATCCGAGAAATTAATCTCTGATAAACCGACCGACCGGGAATCTAACCCGGGCCGCCGGCGTGGCGAGCGAGGCTACCAACCCACTCGGCCACTCATACTTACAGTATGGCCTATGACTAGGGCCTATGTATATAATTCTTGCTTATAGGATTGTTGCCCAATGTAATTAGGATTGTTGCATTCCAGTGTCTCGTCAATGGCAATTTCGTTGTTTCTTCAAATAGACCCCTCTCAGATTTCAGGGCATTGAGCGACCAGTAAACATTCATAGATTACAGTAAAATTTTGCTGAATTGTTCAGAAAGACCAAAGGAACAAAATTATCTACTATGTCGATCAATCAGAAAAAATTATTTTTTCCCCATGGTGACGTGAATCACCCTAATGTGTAGGTATGTATTTGTGTATCTTGGATACACAGATCAGTTTCAAAACACACATAATCGTATATTTGTTTATCCAAAAAGTACAAAATGTACGCAATAATATAAAATATCGCTAATTAATTATCGGTTCCTTTGTTAAAAATGATGTAATTACGAGGTGCATTCACATAATGTACAACTAAATATACCATTCCGTACAGAATTGAATGCTGAATCCATTGGTATATTACAAGAAATGATATGTGTCACCAACTCTTCTTCTTTCTTAGTTGTGACCTACCTCAAGAACTTTCCTTATCTCTACATATAAATTGCTCAATGTCTTCTAACTGTTTAAGAATTAAATTGACACAGTTCTTTGAATGTTTCTCCTTTCTTCAAACACAGTTATTTCAAACATATACTTCAATATCAAAGTTCTTATCAATACATCTCAACTGCAACTTCTAACATACAGCTCTCTACTGCATTAAAACAACTACTACACTGTATAGTTCAAATTTACTGTCATCAGCAGTTTCTAAGTTTTGCGCGCTAACTGCACGTGTAAAGAGAATCTACCGTCAGCCAATGTTTAGGCTACTTTAGGCCAAGCGCCCACGAGCCGACAGCGCAACTAAGGCCTAAGACTAAAACGCTTAACAATCGATACACATTATATATATATATCAACCTAAAGAACACCTGTGCTCATTATATATGCAAAACACTTGTTCACATTACCTCCTTCCCTTTCTTTGGATTGAGCAAATTAAACTTAAAAATTTGCAAAATCATCATGTACTAAAATACGCAATAAACTTAATACTATATAATACAGTAAAATAAACAATCTTATAATCTAGATAAACAATCTGCTACAACATTTAATCGTCCTTTCTTATAATTAACTTCTACATCAAAAGTTTGCAGTGCTAAAGCCCAACGCACCAATTTAGCAGACTTAGACATAGATTCAGTCAGATAAGTTAAAGGATTGTGATCGGTAAAGATGTGAACTTTAGATCCAATGATTATCTCTTTTAACTTATTTAGAGCCCAAACAATAGCATAGGCTTCTTTCTCCACAGTTGCCCATCTCTTCTGGGTATCAGTCAACTTCTGACTTATAAATGACACAGGGCGCTCTATTCCCTTATCATCCATCTGCGTTAAAACTGCTCCTACTGCAAAATCACTGCTATCACAGTACAAATTAAAAGGTTTTCCAACATCAAAACATATAAAACAACTTTAGAGCGTACGGCATCTTTAAGTAAATTAAATGCCTGTTGATGTCTATCAGTCCAATCAATCTTATCTGGAACATGTTTGCTTGTCAAATCAGATAGAGGCTTCGCAATCTGTGCAAAATCTTTGATAAACTGTCTATAGTAACCAAAAAATCCCAGCAATTGCTTAACTTGTTTCTTCGTTTCTGGGGTTTTCAAATTAATTAAACTTTCAATTCTATCTGGATTCATTTGAATCGTTCCAGAACCAACCACATGACCGATGAACTTTACCTCACTCTTACCAAAGATACATTTCTTTAAGTTCAGAGTAATGTTATGCAGTCTCATTTGCATTAAATATGCATCTAAATGCTGTAAATGAATCTTCCAGTCATCTGAATGCACAGCAATGTCATCTACATAGGGCTCAGCAAATTCATTTATAGGCTGTAAAACCATCTTAGTTGTGACTCCACCTCAAGAACTGTTTTCTTTCTTTCTTCAAACACAGTTTAATAACAACAAACTCAACTCTTGCCTTAAAACAACTGTACTACACTGTATAGTTCAAATTAACTGTCATCAGCAGTTTCTAAGTTTGGCGCGCTAACTGCACGTGTAAAGACAATCTATCGTCAGCCAAAGTTTAGGCTACTTTAGGCCAAGCGCCCACGAGCCGACAGCGCAACAAGGCCTAAGACTAAAACGCTTAACAAATCGATACAATATTATATGACTATCAAACTTAAAGAACACCTGTGCTCATTATATATGCAAAACATTTGTTGTTCACAACTAGGATGCCTGCCTTTTGTGCTAGAATGTAGCTGTTAGTAATAGATACGCTGTGGACAAAAACTAATTTTGTTGGCATCATCGTAGACGATCATTTGTAAAAAAACTGATTTATCTGCCAACTTGCCCCCACGTCCCCTACGGTTTTACCCTTAAAATGAACAATCCATCAACTTAGTGGAACGACGAATAATTAATCAATCTGTTAATTAATGCCAAGAAAAAAACAAATTTCTTACTCGGACCTTCGATCGCTTCTGTGGTCGCATGCATTCTGTTCGTTGTGCTGTTTTCTTGCTGCCTGCGATTGCTTAAAACGTCGACCTCCTGAAATTCGTGCTCATTCGAAGATTTCAAACGTCGACTGTCTTGAAATTCTTCTTCATTCAAAGATTTTTAGCCGTAGACCAAAGATTTTCGTTTATTAAAATTATTTTGTCTTAGACCATCTTCAAAGTTCTTCACGAATTGAGAAAATATATTTCACCATGACAACGTCTATCGAAAGATGACGTAAGACAAAAGGCCCAAAGATGGCGTCATCGCTTAAGAAAACGTTACCACAATAGCGCAAAAATGAATTCGTAATGAGAAGATTATTTATTAGTAAGTAAGTATGTATCACTGAGATAATCTTGTTCTCTGCAAACTCGTGAACAATGAACGGTTCTAAAGGCGCAATATATACATACATAATTATACATGCACATCATACATGTGTATGCATATTACGCATACCTCAAACCACACATCCTGAGTTATATAAGGAGGCGTAGTAAACGAAGAACGGGAATTTTCCTCAGAATGGAAGAAGCTTATATATAGTTACTAAATTTGCGATTCTATGTCACAATTTGTAGTGCCATGCACCTATTTCTCTTTAAAACTTTCTGCACCAAGGATGCTACCATAATTAGGCCTATAAGCCGAATCACTGCATAATTACTGATCCAGAACTGCAGTGAGTAGAATAAATGGCGTTGTGGTTCATGGCGAGTAGAGTTACGGCGCTATAGGCCGACCGCGCATCGTCTGGCCGAGTTGAGGGAGATCTCCTCCGCCGAGCTCCGTTCTGTCATCATGTCATCTGCTCCGAAGTCATGTGAGCTGGACTCTCTTCCTGCCACCCTGATCCAGGATTACGTGGACGATCTACTTCCTTTTCTCACCATCCTCTGCAACCGGTCTCTTCAAGAAGGAGTTCTTCCTGACTCGCAAAAAAGATCCATCGTCTACCCTGCTCTCAAACGTGACGGACTTGACCTCAAAGACCCGTCTAACTTTCGACCCATATCAAACGTTTCATTTCTTTCAAAGACGATAGAGAAGATTGTGTCGGAACAGTTCACCAGTTACTTAAGCACTAACGACTTGCTTCCAAAGTTTCAGTCAGGCTTTCGTAGGGGCCACTCCACGGAAACACTGCTGCTCCGCTTGTTATCTGACTGCTATGGGGCCATGGATGGGAGGCGGGTGACCTACTGGCCCTCTTTGACGTAAGCGCAGCTTTCGACACAGTCGACCATGAAATCCTTATCAAACGCCTCTCTATTTCTTTTGGACTCGCTGACCGTCCGCTTGATTGGATCACATCTTTCTTGGCTGGGCGGTCCAGTAGTGTGGTTGTTGGAGCAAGCAGGTCCCCCTGGGCCCTGACTCCATTTGGGCTCCCGCAAGGCTCTGTCTTGGCTCCTTTACTTTATCTACTCTACACTTCTGACATTGGGACTCTCTTATCTTCCTACGGTGTGCTAAGCCAGCTGTATGCAGACGACACCCAGGCATATCTGCATTGCGCTCCCCTCGCCGCGATCGGGGCTGCCCGCACCATGCAGCAGGCAATGGGGGCCCTCGCAGATTGGATGTCCTCGAACCGGCTCCGCCTCAACGCCCAAAAAACCCATTTCATCTGGTTGGGCACCAGGCAACAGCTGGCCAAGCTAGACCGAAGCGCTCTCTCAGCTGAATTCCCCACTATGTCCTTTTCTCTGGTGGTGCGTGACCTCGGGGTGCTATTGGACCAAGAGCTCACCTTTGCACCTCACATAAATCAAGTTTGCCGCAGCTGCTACTACCAGTTGCGGCAGCTCAGGGTCATTGCTCGCTCCCTGACTTTTAAAGCAGCAGTCTCCCTAGTTCACGCGTTTGTGCTGAGCCGCCTAGACTATTGCGCTTCCATTTACGCTGGTCTCCCGCGGGTTCGAATCGAGAGGCTGGAGCGGGTTCACCGGGCTGCGGCTCGACTCATTGGCGGATTTGGTAAGACCGACCGCATATCTCAGTATATGCGTGAGGTATTGCACTGGCTTCCTTTCCCTCAACGCATCTCATACAGGATCGCGTCCTTGGTGTGGCGGTGCTTATCAGGCTGGGCACCCTCTTACCTGCGTGAGCTATGCCGCCCTCTTTCTTCTTGCACGGACCGCCGAGCACTGCGCTCCTCTGTCCACGGTGACCTGGCGGCCCCATTCGCCCGCTCTGCAACAATGCAGAGCCGTTCCTTCTCTGTGGTTGGTCCAACAACCTGGAACGGGCTAACACTAGATTTACGACACCTTCCAAACTGTTCTCAGTTTCACCAACTGTTGAAGACTGCATTCTTCCGTATGGCCTGGGTCGGGAGCGCTTCTGAGTAGGGATCTTGAAGGGGCGCTATATAAATTCTGATTGATTGATTGATTGATTGATTGATTGATTGTATAAGTCTCTTCTTTAGGCCCTATTATTAAGATTATTCCTTTGGTCCATATTAACGTGAGTTCAGAAGGCCTGTATACAGTTGCAGATGACATTGTGTTCTACATACGCGCGCCCTATAACTGCAAATAACATTACGTAACATAGCAGGGTTTACAGTGTCTCAGAAGACTATAAAATCACCACTAAATAGGTCTACATGCCCTTACAAGCCCATCTGCTTGAGCTTGGCCTTGAAGATGCCGAGTGTTTTTCTAAAGCTACCGTATATGGCCTCGACCCTGCTCATTCTTAAGTGAATTGATCTGGCGAGATCTTAGGAGGATGCTCTGGCTAGGTACACGTGCCGCGTGTGCTTAGAGCACACGGAATACCTAAAACTGCTGTTCACGTGGTTGCGGCAGCTACCACGGTTGCGTGAGTGCTCTACGCCGCCCCATGGTGGGGCTTCACTTCTTCTGACGACGGACCAGACTGAGAGACTAATGACTCGAATGAAGAGAATGGGCTTCCTCCCTATGGCTTCGGAGAGGGTGGGAGCGTATGAGGATCGTTTGTTGTCGGCGGTCACCTGGCGCCACTCGTACGTGTTGTGTGGAATATTCCCTCCAAAGGCCAGACGTCAGTATCAACTACGGGCAAAAGAAATGTCAACCCGAGGGTTCTATACAAGGACATACATGTTTTCCTCAGGATGAGAATTGCCGGAGGTTGGGGGGTTAAACCCCCCATAATCTTTTTTAGGATCCCATAGTAGTCTACATTGCACATCGAAACTGCACATAAATCAACGTCTAACCCCCCGTTATTTTTTGACAATTCCCATACTGGTTTTCCTACCTTTTAATATCAAACAAACTAAAAGTTTCTTTCTTCCTTAGGGCATAACTACAGTAGGGCCAATGTACCTGGTTGCGGTCTGTCAACCGGTTTATTGAATAAACGAAATTTATTATTTTCACCTCCGCTCGCCCTTTTGAATGGAAGCCACGCCATTTAGCGTCCTTGTGCAAGCCCGGGCTTTAACTCTCTGCAATAAGTCAGCATCTGGAAGCGAACCGAGATAAGCATGCTCTCTAACACATGCAGAGGCGCATGAGACGCAGTCTACGATGTAACCAGCGGGGCGCGGTGGTGTAGGGGTATGTTCGGTGCCTTGCAGCCGGAGGGTTGCCGGTTCGAATCCACCTCAAGCCGTCCGCGTATGGACCTTGAGCAAGTCCTTCGCGCACAATAATAATTATTGCTCTGCAATACAATTGCTTCTGCGCCGCCGAGGCGTGTGGCACTTCTGAAGTTCTGAGCTTGGGGCAACCTTAGTAAGAAGGGCGATATCAAAGATCAGTTGTATTGTATTGTATTGTATTGTATGTAGCTGACTGCATGGGCTACACTACCGCTAGGCTACATGTTTAAGCTAATCAGTTCGCAGTTTAAATGAATACTCCCTGCAGTCTTTTCAGTAACTTATCACAGAGCGCTGAACATTATCCTTTGCCATTCCTTTAATCGTACAAACGTTTGAGGTCGACTCTATAATTATAGTCTATAATTATTGCTGCGCAGGAATTAGTTATAGGCCTACGGTATCCACGATGATCAGAGAAGCGTGAGTGTCGTGAATACATAATAATATTATGTAGGCCTATTCACGACACGCGCTTCCTTGATCGTCTATAAATAATTATAATCTATATTATAGAAAAACGTCGTTGGTCCATCTATTCCTGTAATTTCCATTATGAATTGCAACTTTTGAAAACCCAACACCGCGAAGGTCATTATTTTAGGTACTCTTCACCAGGTCGTCAGATTTCTTGTTTTTAATATTAGACACCTACTGTCTGTCGTTGAAAGCAGGCCCTAATTATCTTGGCAAATTAAAGAGTAGGCTATCAATATACCAACATGCCTCAGTAATTTATCTCATGACAGAGCATATCTGCTGATTTCATGGAAGCCAAAATAGCCTAACAGGTAGGCCCCTATTAGTAGGCCTAACCTACTCTCGCATTAATTAATTAATTAATTAAATTTGTAACGCGCGCACGATCACACCGAAATGTGAATCTGAGGCGTGGGTGGTCAACCGCCAAAGAAGAGATTATATAGCCTTATATATATATATATATATATATATATATATATATATATATATATATATATATATATATATATATATATTCGTTTATTGAAATCTGAGTGACAAACCGCATTAATTGAAAAAAGATGCAGTTAGATATCCAAGTGCTTGAAAAACACATGTGTTTTGTGACAATCATGTATTGGACAAATGATGCATCAGCGACCATGCATGTGGATTCGCCATATATTTCTGCAGACGTATCATTTGTTGCACCAAATGCCACCAATTATCATCCTTTCCGAAGCTGCTGACAATTTACAAAATACTCGATCGTGACTGTTGCCGTTACAAGTGCATCAGCCGAACGTGCAATGAGCAAAGTGAAACTTGTCAAAACACGACCAAGTCCACGATGACGGACGATTAATTTTCGACTTTGATGCTTATCGCAAGTGAGAAAGATTTGGCTGATAATAATCTGCGCAGCGAAGATATAATTAACCGTTTGGCATCAATGTCTCCGGTGCTTAAAAATCATGTAGTTTGCAGCTAGTCAGCATCAACATTGTGCTGATAGTTGATGTGCAGGGATGGCGGTCTGCACTTTTGTACATGCAATACATATAGGCTACATGCATATATATATATATATATATATATACATATATATATATAATATATATATTTATAATTATATATAATTTTCTATATAGTGAAATGATGAGAAGATGACACATATAATTATGACAGTAACAGTTACAGGCCAACAACCTCCAGATTTTCATTTAATGCTGTTCAACTAATGACGTCTTGTTGTTGCTTTTGCTATTTTGCGATAACTCATAAATGTAGTCTCGACTCCGCTGGACTGAGGCCCGTGAATGGTAAATACATTCAGTTTCGTCATCCATTAATTCACTAATCTGTATCTCTCCTCATAATACACCGAATTGTATTTCAGGAGTCACATTTTTGTGGTGCCTAGTGGGGGTTGGTTGGTTTCCACTGATCACGGAGGGGGGGGAATGGGTTAGACGCCATTGTGTGTGCGATATATACTTGCAAACGCTTGAGACATGATTTAATTAATGTTAGAACTTTTATGGCATTTGAGTAGGCCCTACTAGGGTGGAAATAATCGTCGGAAAAGCCTGCTCTTCTTTTCCTACTCTGCCTTGGTGGATCCTTCACTCCCTCCCTGTCTGTCGGTGTCTCTTGGCTCTGTCTTCTCTGTGTCTCTGTCTGTCTGGTACCTCTTGGATGGCAAGTTCGGGATCGCCCTTCTTCAGCATGCCCACGCAGTCCGGCCTCCGTGATCAAGTTTATTGACACCACCGTTGATCAGTAATAGTTAGTTTACGAAAGAAAGACGACATAAACACAATTTCAATGTAACGATTAATTTCTCATTATAATTATCAACACCAAACACAGCTCTTGGACACGAAACGAAGCAAGCCTCAGCCTCATTAATTCGTCTCTTAAATACGGTACAGACGGAGTCTCCAGGGGCATCGCGTGTGGACATTAACTAGATCATTGCCATGGTAACCTCAACAGCCGGTATCACGAAATAGAGTATCCGTCCTAAAACTATCCGGGGGGATGTATGAATTTATCCCCGGATGGAATAAACCGGTTTAGAGTATCCGGGGGGATAAACCATTCTATCCCCCATCGTCATACGCATTACGATAGCCTCGACGAAAATCCAGTCAAAATCACCAAAAACGAGGTAAATTAATTTCAGGTCGATGTATAAACTAAAGATACGCAACTTAAAATATTTTATGTGTACAATAAATCCAAACAGTACGACTGAATACACTTAAAAACCGCCAAAAATGCAAACTAAACCGAATACTCCATTTCACTAAGGGGGATACTCATGTATGGGCGATACTCTATTTCGTGACACCGGCTATCTTGCTACAGTACATATTGCGAACTACTGACATTGCGCACGTGTCAAATATTGCTCGACTATGACTTTTGCAGTGTATACACATGTTGCCGAGGGGGAAAACTCCTTCATTCGTGCCTGAACAGTGGACACCCTTTGTTTGGCTGCTCATATTAGCAGCCCCATCATAACCTGTAACCTTGCCCTACTATAACACATGTATCGAG
Source organism: Aporrectodea caliginosa (assembly GCA_020284085.1). Classification (NCBI taxonomy): domain Eukaryota; kingdom Metazoa; phylum Annelida; class Clitellata; order Crassiclitellata; family Lumbricidae; genus Aporrectodea; species Aporrectodea caliginosa. The sequence goes on from JACEVL010000520.1 coordinate 722,910, forward strand.
ACCGACCCCAGAAAGCTGCTGCTTGACGAGTGTCGCAATAGTTTCGGCAATGGTTTCACGCGTTGGGATGAAATTTATAACTATTGTTCTTTTACCACATGCTGAAACCTGGGTTGTTCCCGCCATCAACATAGCCTATCGTAAGCAGATCGATATCTGTTTTACGCTACTGGTAGGCCTATCTGCGCTCTCATCGGACAATAAAGTGTAGAACTAATGGTCCGCACGATATTCTGCGACAATTATTATAGGCCAACTGTCTCGAACTTGCTGGCCAGAACGGTGGATGAGCTTATTAAAACCTTTACGCAGTTGCGTAATTGAGTAATCCTAGTTCATCGCCGTGAAGCACCACTACGTCCCTATCGGCATGGCCCAACAATTTTGCACCAGGTGTGCTATGCTTCGAGTCCCTACCAGTCGATGGTTTCCTGAATGACAATTACCACAGCAAACGAGTGCATTTGAGTAGAGCAGCAGTGAGCAGTCGTCATCCGTGGGGCGCGGTGGTTTAGGGGTATGCTCGGTGCCTTGAAGCCGGAGGGTTGAGGTTTCGAATCCACCTCAAGCCGCCGCGTAGGGACCCTGCATGGGCAAGTCCTTCACTCGCAATTGCTCATGCGCTTCTGCGTGAAACTTCGATTCAGTGTCCGCGCTGTAGTCGGGAGCGCCTCTGAGTAGTAATCTTGAAGGGGAGCTATAACAAGTGCTCATACAGTCATACATACATGCATAGGCCTACATACATACATACATACATACATACATACATACATACATACATACATACGAACAACGCCATAATTACGGATGCATTTTCATCCAGTTTAGTGTGGGGGCCCGATAGTCTGTGGCTAGCGTGTTAGACTGTCAATCGAAAGGTCCGGTAGCAAATCCCCGCCAGGGCAAAAATGTAGGCCTATTGAGATTTCTGTTCCACAAGCGATCCGTGTAGGCTAAACTCGGCTATGAGTACACTGATCGAGGTGTCAAAGCATTTTTTAATGACGGGTCATGGCCAATATTTTCCAGCAAGTGGCGCGCCAGGGTGCCGACGGCGCCTGAGCAAAATAGGGGTAGGAGCTTGGAGGGGCTCCCCCAGAAAAATGTTTGCTAAATTAATTTTAAATGGTGCATTTTTATCATACAGTCTAAATTTTTTATCTTCATAATCAAAACTCTCTATAGCGGAGTGAGGATTAAATTTTGACTGGCTTCTTACTAGCACAGCAATTTGACGGAGCTTCATACGCAGTGAAAAATGACAAATTTGAACTTTTATTCTGAAATTGTGTAGCCTTTATGCAAGGCTCCGCGGGCCAAACACCGTCTGCGTGCCGGACTTTTGACACCCCTGCCGTACACTTTCAGCGGAAAGATCAGGAAGTGAGAGGGCTGCGGCTCGGCTGCCATCACCCTCAAATAGACCTATAGGCCTACCGATTACCGAGGCCAAGAAAAGCGAAGCTACTAATACTTCATAAGTTCAAACCCATAGCTCGCACTTCCACCAGGCAGAGTCGTGCCTCTCGATATGGAATGGCCACCCCTTGGCACTCCGCTAGGCGCTACCTTCCTAGAACTCCTTCTCAGGCATTCCTCTCTAATCTTGAGATCTTATTTGGCCGCGCTGGGGTTGGAAGAGCCTGAGTAATTCCATGGAAAAATTATCGTAATGAATAATGAATGAATGAATAGCTCTCTTCCATGATAGCTTAAGGGACTGTTTTTCTTAGCGAACAACCACCGGTTCCAATTAGTCCCCGGAACTCCGCCATTCTCCGCCGCTAAGCCCTCCAGTGGAAGCCATTCCCTAAGCAGCCGACTGCTAATGACTTCGTTCACACAATAGGCCTACTTCGCTAATTACTTGTTTCCCATTTTCGAGTTGACGAAAACATCGTCAGCGTAACAGACTTGCGTCTAAATGCTCCGCAGTTTTCATTATCTATTTTGAGCTCAACCAATCACGCGTCTTGAAAGCGCCAACGACGAAGAGCTAGCGTGTTAAGTCCCGGCTTTCACGTCGTCTACTGCAGTTTCTCTTATCTGGCTGTGTAATTGAGGTTGGATTGATAAACATTTCTTTGCGTCAATAGAAGTTGGATTGATGAAAAGAATTGTTTGCGTAATTTGAAACTGGTTAGATGAAAAGAATTTTGCCTATGGAACTCGATCCTACTAGGCCTAGAAACAATCCGAAGATCATCTTCAATGGGGGACTCTGTGAGCAGTTCCTTTAAGCGGCGATAGGCGTCGCCAGTATGTGATGTGGTCAAACTTTAGACAACTTTAGCGTAAATAAACCATAGACATCATATATTAAATGTAAGATGTCTATGAAATAAACCTACCGCACAACAGAGCACACATTTTACCTAGAGTAGCCAAACTATATCCCATCCTGGCGCCACCTATAGCAGCCATTTTTACAGAGTCCCCCATTAATATTTTAAAATCTAAACTTAACACTTATCTCTCCTCTAAGTACTATGATTAGTAAGTACATTGTAACGCGTCCTTTAAGTAAGACTTTGTTTTAATAAGGCGCGTTACATCTATCACTAAACGTAACGAAAATGAATAAACGAAAATATATTTTAACAAACACTGAGAATTACGACGCGTGATTGGTTGAGCTAAAAATAGATGACCAAAACCTGCGGAGCATTTAGACGCAAGTGCAGAACAGGATCGAGCAACACAATTGCTTATGACGTAGGAGGAGTCACGTGCAATAGACAAACAGTCTGATGATCAGTCGATGCCAGATCACCATGCAGTTCTTTCTAGTATAGGCCCGCCCATAGAACGAGAATTCGTGACTTCAGGCCAGGGCCGGATTAAGACTTTCGGGGGCCCTAAGCCAAGGGCCATCAGGGGGCCCTAACCGGAAAGCCATGCAACAAATATTTTTCAGATTCAGAGAAAAACCATCCATTTTTTTACTAATGACCTTTTTTTGCTTTTCCGTCTTTTTTCAGAAAAAAATTGTCAAATAGGACCTTTGTACCATCTGATTTTTATATTTCCTGACAGTTGGGGGCCCTCAAAACGTATTTTTAACCAAAAATTTTATATTTCCTGACAGTTGGGGGCCCTCAAAACGTTGTGGGGCCCTAAGCCATGGCTTATTTCACTTATAGCCTATAGGTTAATCCGGCTCTGCTTCAGGCTCTCGGTCTTGAAAGGTGCGGTCTTGGTCTTAAAGGTGTGGTCTTGGGTGTCTGGTCTCGGTCATTCGCCTTTGGTCTTGGCCTTGCGCCTTTGGTTTGGCCTTTGGTGGGAGCGAGAGTGGAGTATTTGTTAAACGTTGTCGATATTTCCGGTCATTCAGGAATTTCTGAGATAGCTTCGAATTCATGCGACGATTCGCCAAGGATAAAGTGAGAGAGAACCTCGTTGTTCGCTTCTTATCAGAAGCGAAAAGAAAACGTCGAGTCACAGTTAACCCGGACTGCTGGTGCTTTAATGGCTGATGTAGTTTCTCAAGGCAAAATCAGTAGTCGAGCAAACGTTGGAAATCAGGTATTTGGTGGGGAATTTTTCTCTACTGGCAAAATTATTTGTATTCCGCAACAGCTCCGCCTGTTGAAAGTGTGTTTAGCTGTAGTGTGCTCTTCATGAGACCTCGCAGACTTGGGGACAAAAACTATAATTATCATAAGCATCTGATTTGAATTATGGGAATAATATGTAACACTACAATTGGGAATTGCGTTAATGGTCTTGAGCCTTAGGTCTTGGTCCTGGACAATGTGGTCTTGGTCTTGGATCACGCGGTCTTAGTCTTGAACCACGCGGTCTTGGACCACGTGGTCTTGGTCTTGAACCACGCGGTCTTGGTCTCGGTCCTGGAATTTTGGTCTCATGCACAACACAGCCCTAAATTGGTACATAATGTAGGCCTAGTTAGTAATTTAATTTGTTACAGCATGTACCTTAAACACAACGTCAGTCGTTTAATATGCGTCATTGTTCTTACAATAATCTAACAGCAGACTATAACAGCAGTCTGTACTGCACTGTGGATCTAATTTCAGTCCCTTTGCTGGACGCACCGGTATTAAAAGTGCATGCTCCACCACATCGGCAAAGTTAATCCTGCAAGTTATTTCTTCACCGGAGACCAATGTCCGCAAAGGGAATCGGAGAGGGCAATGCCATATGCAGACACGGTGGCAGGAAGAGTAAAGTAGGTAATCAACGGAATAACATGTATTAAATCTTCTTATTAAGTTGTTTGTGCGCCGTCATTATCGGTCATTTGGGAGGGTAGAGACTGACATAACAACACTTTAATGGATTCATAAACATTCGGTAGATGTCACCGCGATAATTGTTTGCATCCTACAGCCTAAAAGGCATTTGCAGCGGACAAGCATTCGTGCATAACATTATATACAATGATTATACGCATTGCAATCATAAACTTCAAAGTTTTGAAGTGCCACTCATTTTGTTTATTATTTCAAGCTGACACTGCAGTATGATTACAATTCATAGTATGAACGGATTATCATAAGTTATTACAGAAGTTTAAGTTAACTGTTTGGCAGCCATGCAAGGCGCCCATCACGTCCTACTGCTCATTTCACCAAAGCCATCTGGGGAAGGAAAGGCTGAGTCGACTTTTGGAAGGGTAGAGGGAAGAGATCCTGCGTCCGTGCTGCTCTTCGTTCCAGAGTGTTTCCATTACCCTAAATTCCCTTCCACTGGTGAGCTAAGCGCAGGGCACCAGATTACTCTTTAAACATATTCGAAACAAATATAACAGGAACAGATAATACAGATTTGCGTGCACAACTAAATAAACTAAAGAAACTACTTTGCTTTTAACAGCCCAAGTTTAAATGGAAAAATTAGAGTCATTCCACTTTAGTGTATAAAGCATTTTCAATGAAGAATTGTATAAAGCATTTTATAAAGCATTTTAAATTAATTCTGATCAAGCATTTTCAAGTTATATATTCCTGTCAACAGTTTAAGATTTGAAACAACTTCCATTGAATTCACAACGTAAACTTTCAACTTTTAAGGCACTAGCAACAGTTCGATTGATATGTGAAGCATAATCAAAAGAAATCACCATTCTAACTGCTCTTCAATGTTCTGAATTCTGAATTCCAGCCGAAATTAGGGTAATAATGTCAAAATCCAAGCAGTTAAGAACTACAGACTTTGTTCTGTTGAATGCAAGTAAAATAACTCAGACCACAAAAATTGTAATCGTAATGTCATTTCAACCAACTACTTTGACCTTATTCTGGTTTGGTAAGGAAAGTCTGAACGGTGCTGTTGAATTCTTGGAAGTAGCGTTGATGTATGTTATGCTTTCCATCAGCATAGACATGCAGCCTGGAATAGATGAGCACATCAAAATGTAATGTAATTTATGTAAATGAATTAGTAATTTATATAGCGCCACTCACAGCTGTGGCCATTCAGTAGAGCTCCCAGTGCGAGAACCCCGAGAGAAGAAATAGGTTTTAATATGAGACAGAGATGAAGATAATGATCCAGAAAGGAAAGTCTCACACAGAGTAAAGGGAAGGGCATTCCATAAGGAGGGCCCAATGATGGCAAAGGATTGATTTTGAGCAAGTGTGGTCCTATCTCGTGGGACAAAGCAGTCGGACCGGTCCAGAGATTGGAGAGGCCGATGAAAAGATGCAGAAAGAGGAGGACGAATTAGATCCCGAGATATTTAGAGCAACACAAAAGCAAGTGTAACAGAAGAACGCAGGAAAGGGTCCAGTAGACAGAGTATGGCTAATAATAATTAACTGTTGGCTATATTTAGCTAATCTTTGTTAAGAGCAGAGATAGTTCTTACTGTGAATTCTTGATCCTTTCTGCCAAGAATTCTGGATGAACTTTTGGCACAAGAGGATCTTTTGCTCCATGTAGTATCAACGTTGGACACGTGATCTTGCTCAGTTCCTCCTGGCATATGTCCCCTACAGCAACAAACAATTGAATCTAAGTTCCAATGAATACCTTAAATAAAAATAAAATTCGTTTATTAATTCAAACTGACAAGTATGCAGTAAGATTACAGATATAGTAGTAACAGATGATAACAAGTTTAACAGGAGTCGAATTTATACTCTATGGCAGCCTGTAAGGCACCCATCTGTCCTACTGCTCATTTTACAGTTGCCCCTAGGGAATGGAAGGCTGAGTCAACCTTATGGGGCTAGCAGGTATTGAACGCACATCCTTCTGACCTTCCTGTCAGCATGTCACCATTCAACCATCTCCCATCCTGATGTACAAACTGCATACAGAGTATGGTAGTCATGCAAACTTCAAACACGGTTGCAGGATAAAGATTCATCTAAATGGATTAAACCCAAGAAAAGCAAACTTTAAATATGATAAACTGAGTATGCTTGCAGTTCACATGACCACTTCTAAGCAAGTTATTAAAGAGTTATTATAAGTCATACTGAAGTATATTACCGGTATTTACTTTTCAACACTTCATACTTGGAATGTAAAATGTTGGTAAATTTTAAGTATAGTGTTAACCTTACAATTATTTGTATCGATCTCCAATATGAATGCTTTCATCATGTTACTTCGAAAAATTTAAATGGCAAAATTTCAATATAAATCCAGCAGAACCAACCTTTCCTTTCCGTCCAGTATCTTGTATAAGCATCAACCCAGTTAGAAAACTCTCTTCGAAGGTAATCTTCCTTGTAGATACTCAGAAAAGTTTTGCGCATCCCTGAACTCCAAGAATCGATATTTCGTATCTTTTCATACACAGGTATTTCTTCTTCCAACACATGTGCTGCGGCTCCCCACACTACCAACTTCCGAACTTTTTCCGGGTAACGAGCAGCAACCATCAGGGCCGTTATTCCACCATCGCTCCACCCCAAAAGTGAGAATTTCTCTGCTCCAAGGGTCTACATGAAAGAAAACAAAACATTCTCACCATAAAACGGTTTAGCCTAAAATAACATGGAAAATTTTGAAACATAAGATCTCTTAACAGTCCACAAACATTACTAAAAATGGCAATAAAGATGCACTTCGTTGTATACAATGTAATGCACGTGCGCTTGTCAGATGTAAATAAAGGCTACTTACTTACTTACTTACTTACTTGCACCCATAAACCTGGTTTTAAAAATCTCTTTACCTGTCGCAAGTCTCAATTAATTGATAAGCATCAAGTATGTTTTGTGACTAACGAGTTTACACAGCTTTACTGGCAAATATTTTCCTGTTACAGTTACTTCGTTCAAAGAGGAATGACTTCAGGTAAGTCAAGCACCTTTTTCTGCCTTCACATTCTACACAAAACTTGTTTATGATTTTAAAATATCAGTTTTAATTGATTTCGTATCAGGTAGCAGGGTGATCCGTCTACAATACCTCCCAGACGAAAACCCAATTTTTGAGCGGCTTTGCCTGGAGGCAGACATCAGTTTTTCTCAATGGTCCTAAGGAACCTGGGTCATGCACTACATAATTATGTTACTACTACCCAAAAAGCCCCTATGTCTTATGACCACAATCGCATGACTGCTCCCTGCCTCTTGCATACAATCTATTGCAGATACTTTAATAATTAGAATGTAGTACTCTTTTTCATTAAGATGTATGTACACCAGAGTGCAGTTATACAACAGGAATAATAAAGATTATATCTACTTATTTAATTTGCTTATGTAAGAAAATGTCTAGCATTCATTTAACAGCCCCATTTGGATTATGTTAAATTCTTGCATATTATTGACCTAATAACTGCTTGATTTTGGTGTGCCATCGGTTCATGGATGCTTTGTTCATCACACAAATGGTGTTTTCCCGTTCCACACTGGTGCAACAGAAGTTATAAATTACAATTACAACTTACAAGACATGAAATTTGTGTCTGCTTAAAATACCTAGCTCTTCACTGGTCCAGCAATGTACCACCAGTTGATAAGAAATGTCAAAGCCAAATCAACACATGCATAACCTTAAAACGATAAAATCATGGCAAGCTTATTGTTGCCTGTGTAAAATTCAAGCACTACCTTCATCATCTTTGCAGCCAGGTCAGCATCTCGCCCCAGAAAGTGCTCCGGCCAACTTCGATTTGGAGGAATGCTGCTTCCATAGCCAGGAGGATCCCAGCCAAACAACGTGAAAAGGTCCTTGTTCATGTTTTCCATCTGGTACTTGAAATCTGTCTTCACACATCCTATGTGATACATAAAAAATCAATTTCAGTTTTAAGGTTCAGTGAAAGAGAAGGCTCTATGATGTGAAAAGATCACATTTCTACAGGTCAATACTGCCTTTTCAGTGGTGGCATTTCTTGGTGCAGCACTGATAAGTGCAACAACATGTCCATTGTCTATATGACAGTTTGTTTGGAATGGTTACCCTCTGTTTGTCATTGAACACTCCCAGAGTTTCTGCTACATGCTGAACATAAACTCTTAAACAACCGAGTCTTGCAACACGACATTGCAACTCTGGAATGGTGCTCCTCTTAGCATCTACTTCTATTTTATTTATATTTTATTAAGTAATTTAATTTTAATTAAAAAGCTAATATAATATTTCCATCTCAACATGGTTTTCAAGCTGGTCACTCTCCATCTATGCCATTGCCGAGTATACAAGACAAAATATCAGAAGCAATAGAAAATAATGAATACTCTCTTGGAGTCTTTTTCGACTTGGCCAAGGCTTTTGATACTGTGAACCATAACATTCTACTTAAAAAACTAAATAACTATGGCATAAGAGGAGCCCAACTCAATTGGTTTGCCAGTTATCTTGACGACCGCTCACAATTAGTGCACTGCAACGGAGCCTCTTTGATGATGCGTGCAATTAATTTTGGGGTTCCTCAAGGATCGAATCTAGGGCCACTATTATTCCTAATCTATATTAATGACCTTCCAAACGCCTCACCTCTTATGTATTTCATTCTCTTTGCTGATGATACTAATATCTTCTTTTCCCACAGTTCCTTGGACATTTTATATCAAAAACTAAATGTTGAGCTTGCTCTGATTGCCAAATGGTTTCGTGCCAATAAATTATCTCTCAATCTTGATAAGACCAATTATATATTATTTAGGTCTCATAAAAAAAATTGTCCCTCTGACTCAAAAACACTATGTATCGATGGTAACCCCATTACTCAGGTGACGTCATCCAAGTTTCTAGGAGTAATACTGGACCAGCATCTGTCATGGAAAGACCATATTAAGACAATCTCCTCCAAAATAGCAAAGAATATGGGGATCTTAAATCGTGCCTCCTACCTTCTGCCACCCAAGGTTCGGTTAACGCTTTATTACTCGCTGATATATCCCTACCTTGGCTATTGTAACTTGATCTGGGCCTCTACGTACCAGTCAAACCTGCAAAGGTTGACCATCCTCCAAAAGCGAGCTGTCCGATTCATTGCTGGCACTCCCTACGGATCTCACACCAGCAAGTCGTTTCTTGAATTTAAAATGTTAACTGTTGAACAGATTAGGATAGCGCAAGTAGGCGAATTCATGTATCGGTATGAGCACAATCTATTACCTGCTATATACCAAAAACTTTTCCTCCTTACCTCTGAAATACATTCCTATCCCACCAGAAGCACCAAGTTGTATCGACAGCCCTTTGCCCACACAAATACTCGACTGTTTTCCATTAGATTTGCAGGGGTTAAGGTATGGAATGATGTTCCCCTATGGATCCGACAATTGACTGCTTTAAAAATATTTAAGAACAAATTACGCTACTATCTGATACACCAAGGCAATTGAATGAATGTTATTTACTGTTACGGGTGTTTAGTTAAGTTCTATTAGTTAAGTCATTGAAATTTTTTTAAATTCCTGTCTCCGAAAGCAAGCTTGCTGTCATGTGTTATCGAGACTTTTTATTTCATTACCTGGGTGGCCCTATTTAGCGGGATAATCCATCCCTTCAGGGTCCTCCACTTGGTAACCGGAACGTCGTTGAATTATCACTGCCATAATTGTAAATATGTTGTCGGTTACAGGAAAAATAAATTGAATTGAATTGAATTTACCAAGTCCAAACTTCTACTTTATTCTAATCTATCTTTAAACTTACAATACTTGTGTCCTCAACAGGACACCATATTCCTCGACTGGTAATCCTCTTGGTACTTAAAAGTTCCAACTGACAGACTAATATGTTCCAATTCGCTACCAAAAGCGCCTACTGACATCGTATCCTAATCCACTTTGCTACCAAAAGCTCCTATGGAAATCTTAGTGTAAATGTTATAAGCTGTTATTGGTTGCAAGTTTTCAACATGACAGTCTAGACATTGTCTGTCTCGAAGGATCGCCCATTTGGTTGGCAAAATTCCTTAGACTTCTACAAACTACTACTTCTCAGAGTTCTGATCTAAGAGCACAACTGAATATATATATATATCTAAAAACAGTATAGTTTTAAATTTTGTGACATGATACACTGCATTCAAATACATGAACTGAAAAAAGATGTGAAGTTGTAGAAATTTATGCACAGACCAACCGAGTGCACCAGGCAACAGAAACAAATGGTGTTTTCCCGTTCCAGTTACATCATACGACAAATTTATCCCATCAACTTCAATCTTCTTCGACACAATGGCTCTATACATTAAAACAAAACAAAAAATTTAAATCACATTCATGAACTTTCATGTTACCATTTGCACGCTGTATCTAAACTTCAAGTTGTCTACCATTCAATTAAAAAATACTAGTCAGTAAAATAATATGCAAAGTTGCTTGTATGTACCCTCTTGTTTTTGTTGTGCTGGACTTTGACCCAACTGATCACTGACCATCATTTCAAGCCTTGTGCACTTAGGGGAGTCTTCTGACTAGATAAGGTTAGAAAGGAAACATAAATTAGAAAATATTACCAACATCAAACTGAAAACACAAAATATTTTGGTGCAAATCTTCAGTACAACAAATTGCAAGGAAATGTCAGAAGTTTTTTACCGAGAATCATCGCCCTTGACGTCTGAAGTGGATTTCCCAGCACTTGCCTGAAACACACTAAAACAAATACCACAAAAATAACTGTTCCAAACCAACGTTTTTCTAAACACCGAAAATGCACGTTTATAACAATTCTATCCAAGTGGGAACATAAATATTACAAATGATAAACATACACAAGGCAAAAGTAATATAAAAAATTATATTTAATCCATTTTCTTTTCTTTATATTCTGAGGGCACTAATGACATGTGAATTAATGACTTGCTCAAACCAAAGAGTACTACCTTAGGTGTTAAAAAAAGTGGTGCCATCATGTTTTGCTTATGTCGGCCCCTCCAGTTGGAACCATCTTCCGCATGAATTGCGTCTTGAGCTCCTCAGCCTTTCTCTTCCTCTGTTTCGGAAACGCCTGAAGACTATCTTATGTGTTAGAGCCCTGGGTCAGAAGCGCCTCTGAATCTGCGAGTGGCACTATACAAATGTTCAATTACAATTACAATTACATATGTCACCCCAGAAATGTGGCTTGCAACATGAGAAATGCAGGTACACAAAATTAATCAAGGTACTATATCAAGTGTACTTATAACTAAACAGCCACAAAGCTGTCTGGACAAACTACGCCAAAACCAAAATGGGACAAACTAGAGCAAAGAGCACTTTGATAAACTTTTCTTAAAAGTATATTTGAAAAAGACAGCTTTCATTCCTTAAGTAACATGCTGATAGACTAGCTGATAGCCGTTTCTTGCAGGTGAACTCAAGAGGTGTTCTGATTAAACCATGGGTGTTAAAGAGCAGGGCCATTTCTGGCCATGTTTGTCTGGCCCGCACAGCACTGCCTAAAGACCACGCAATTTGTGAATAAAAGTTCAAATTAATCTCGAGAGTTCAGCGAGGTCACGAGAACCAGCTTATTTACACGTGCTCACACTCGATAACCACATAAGGTCAGAATCAGTTCCAAGTCTAGGTCCTAAGTTCAGAATGGCAGAGTCCATTGACTACCAGGCAAGCTTATAGTATCGGACGCCTAAGGATACAGAGCGTAAGTTTACTGGCATCGTGAGTGTCGGTTAGGGTCAGGTTAGGCATCGTGAGGGTAGGTTAGGGTCAGGGTTAGGGTTAGTATTGTCATTAGAAAACCTGGTAACATCCGGCGTCCGCGCAACATGACCAAAGATACTGTATAATCCTTCAGCCCACGATACTATAAGTTTGCCTAAATGTTTTCAGCAGTGCCGGCACCAGGATTTCAGGTTTGGGGGGCTAAAGCTCCAAAAACCTTCCCTTTTGTCCCCTCCTCCCTGTAATTTGCAGTGATTTCCCACTTTTGGGGGGGGGCTAAGCCGCAGTTAGGGGGGGCTTAGCCCCCCTATGGCCCTCTGGCGCCGCCCCTAGTTTTCAGTTGTACGTGAAAGACCTGCACAGTTTTTCTGAGTGCGTAGAATGCTCATCAGATAACGGTCATCATTAGGCCCTATTATAATTCAGATGTGAGTTCATTCCAGAGGGTAGTAGGCTACAACCAGGTCGATGGCTACAACAAACTTACTTCAAAACAGTTGCGTTCTTATTAGTTGCATCTTCAGAAAGCTGGCGATAGACAGGATTCCTAACTGCCATCAAGGCAGCACGGATAGATCGCAGTGACAACATCTCAGATGATCAATTATTTTAAAACATTTAATTTGTTTCTAGATGTTTATTAACGCCACGCGAGATACATTAAGATAATTCCCAATTTTCTGGTTCCCTGCTTTACACACACCGTCGAAATCTGCGACCTTTAAAGCAAGTAAGACGAAGTTAGACGACGTACTCAGTTCCACCAAAAGCAGGCCCGCATTAAGTAGAGAGGGCGCTCAGGATGCTGCAGCACCCTGACCCGCAGTTTTGAAGGGTCCGTATTTGATAAATATGGGTGCGTGGTGGACCGGTGATTGTCAGAGGGGGAAGAGAGCCTTTGAAAGGTAATCACAGCACCCAGGTCGGTGTCACGAAATAGAGTGTCCCCATACATGAGTATCCCCCTTAGCGAAATGGAGTATTCGGTTCAGTTTCCATTTTTGGCGGTTTCTAAGAGTATTCAGTCCGTAATCAGTCGTACTGTTTGGATTTATTGTACCCATAAAATATTTTAAGTTGCGTATCTTTAGTTTGTACATCGACCTGAAATTAATTTTTTGTGTGATTTTGACTGGATTTTCGTCGAGGCTATCATGATGCGTATGACGATGGGGGATAGAATGGTTTATCCCTCCGATACTCTAAACCGGTTTATTCCATCCGGGGGGGGGATAAATTCATACATCCCCGGATAGTCTTAATAGTTCCAGAACGGATACTCTATTTCGTGATACCGACGCTAGCCTTAAAGCGGCTCTGACCAAAAGTCATAACACTTTGGACGCCAATTGGGCCTAGCCTACTTATATTATTAGTAGGCGTTCTTTCCTCAAACCCTCATCGCAAAAGGCATCGAAAATGCCGTCTGTTTGAATAATACAGGCAAACGTAGCGTTGAAAATACTCTGGTTTCAACATCATCTACGTCCAGTCGACCGTCGTTAAGTTAGTCGGTTATTCCTTAGCGACTAACTCCGGGAACTAGTGGGCAGATCTCATATCTGACATTTGAAGTCTCCACGTTACTATATATAATTATATAGCGGACCAGCGCGGTCAGTAGGCTACGCGGGCACCTTAATGGGCCTGGCAGGCTGGCACCAAATCAAATCGGCAGCAGTGGTAAAGGATCTCACCCGATCAATTCATTTACTATGAGCAGGGCCGAAGTCATAGGTCGCTATATGGGAAAACCGTCTACTTTTACATTTACTTCTGGGCAGTTGACTGATATCGGAGGTCCTGGTATTAGAAGTACGAAGGGCGAAGCGATAGTGAAAGTCCGACATTTAAATGTACGTAATTAAGTAAGCAAGCAAGTAAGAAGATTGTGTATTGAGAAGCACTAGCAAACGCACAGCACTGTACATGGCAAGATTAATACATTCAAACAAAACAAACAAATTTATATAAGTATACAAGCAAAGAATTGAATGGGAGAAGCTTTCAGGGGGAACCTAGGGGAGGAAGAGTTAGGGCTAGTCATAGAGGGAAAATGAAGAACTTAAATAGACTGATTTATTGAAAACATTGTTTATTTGTATAGCATGCGGGCAAGGAAGCATTTCTGAGTCAGGTTGTAAAACATAGGAAGCTCACGGTTATGGAACCGTGGCCGCAGTTCATTGCTGGCCCCATTGCGCCATGCATTGGTGGCAAATGATGGCCAGCTGTGGGCATAAACCTGAGCCCAATGAACATGGCTGTCAAGGTCAGCCGGACTTTGAGAGGGGCCTACCCCCGTCATTCAGACTTAGAGGGTACCCCCGTCAGACTGCGCCTCATTGCGTTATGCATATTGTTTGCCATCAGGTGAGTCGATCTGATTGTAAATGGTCTCAAAGGTCGGTCGTCGCTCTGGGTCTTTGTGCCAACAGCTGAACATGACCTCGTAGACGTCATCAGGACAGAGGTCAGGCTTTCCGTGACGTCCACCAGCGCCGATGAATTCGGCCACTTCCTTATTTGAACGCAAGTCTGCAACAGCCAAGACATCGAAAACCATTAATGATGACAGCAACGATGCTGACGAGGTGAGGTGGATGATGATGATGATGAGGTGGAAGATGATGATGACGATGATGATGATGATCATGATGATGATCATGATGATGATGATGAGGTGGAAGATGATGATGATGATGATGATTATGATAATGATGCTGATGATGATGATGATGATGCTGCTGCTGATGATGATGATGATGAGGTGGAAGATGATGATGATGGCGATGATGACGATGATGATGACGATGATGACGATGATGACGATGATGATGACGATGATGAGGTGGAAGATGATTATGATGATGATGATGATGATGATGATGATGAGGTTGAAGAATGATGATGATGATGATGATGATGATGATGATGATGATGATGATGATGATGTGGTTGATGCTGATGATGATGCTGATGATTATGATGATGATGATGATGAGGTGGAAGTTGATTATGATGATGATGATGATGATGATGAGGTGGAAGATGATGATGATGATGGTGATGATGATGATGATGATGATGTGGTTGATGCTGATGATGATGCTGATGATGATGATTATGATGATGATGATGATGATGATGATGATGATGATGATGATGATGATGATGATGATGATGATGAGGTGGAAGATGATGATGAAGATGATGACGATGATTATGATGATGATGATGATGATGATGATGATGATGATGATGTGGTTGATGCTGATGATGATGCTGATGATGATGACGATGATGATGACGATGATGATGATGACGATGATGACGATGATGACGATGATGATGACGATGATGAGGTGGAAGATGACTATGATGATGATGATGATGATGATGATGATGACGATGATGAGGTTGAAGATGATGATGATGATGATGATGATGAAGATGATGATGATGATGATGATGATGATGAGGTGGAAGTTGATTATGATGATGATGATGATGATGATGATGATGATGAGGTGGAAGTTGATTATGATGATGATGATGATGATGATGATGATGAGGTGGAAGATGATGATGATGATGGTGATGATGATGATGATGATGATGATGATGTGGTTGATGCTGATGATGATGCTGATGATGATGATTATGATTATGATGATGATGATGATGATGATGATGATGATGATGATGATGATGATGATGAGGTGGAAGATGATGATGAAGATGATGACGATGATTATGATGATGATGATGATGATGATGATGATGATGATGATGATGATGATGATGATGATGCTGATGATGATGACGATGATGATGACGATGATGACGATTATGATGATGATGCTGATGATGATGATGATGATTATGATGATGATGATCATGATCATGATCACGAGGTCGAAGTCCAAGTGATGAATTTACAATTCGTTCGAAGAGTAGTCAGTGGCGTACGCAACGAAGGGTTTCATCGTCCAGGGGCAAGGGTTGATGACTGCGCCCCCTTTTAATTTTCTTTTTGACTTTTAATCGTTCTTGTCACAGTACTGTGTACACTGAAAGCTAATTTTGCGCCCTCTGGTGCTGCGCCCGGGGGCGGCTGCCCCTCTGCCCACCCTTCGTTACGCCACTGAGAGTAGTTGAACTAAATACAGGACATAATCAGATGCAACGAAATAATCCGTGCTGATGCCTTGGTAATGAAAAGAGAATTGGAAAACGTTTGGAACCAACGTAAACTTACCTGAGTAAGGCAGTGCGCCTTGTGTGAACATTTCGACTAGTAAGATACCGAAGGCCCAGACATCCGACTTAATAGTGAACAAATGAAGATTTATTCCCTCTAGGGCCGTCCATCGAATTGGCAATCTGGCACCTGCGTCATAAAAATTTATTCATTCATTCATTCTAACAATTTATATAGCGACCCTTGAAGATTTCTACTCAGAGGCTCTCCCTGACGCTGTAGGCTACATCTCTTTCGTAATCTTATAATATGAGTCTTAGTTTGTTTACGTTGTCCTTCCTTATGTTTGTTTGTCTGTTTCTAAAGGCTCCGAAACGGAACGCTTTAGCGATTTGAAAAATCGCACGAAACGTTATTACGCCACGTCTGTTTCAACGCGACTATTTTCAGCTCACAATTTTATTTAAACGCTGACATATGGACATTTTAAACTTCAAAATTATGAGGTTCCGTAATACCAATAACGGAGGCCATTAATATGCATATTTTAACCTCGCTTGCGCGGCGTGACGTAAGAGAAATGTTGTCTTACGTCACGCGAGGCGCAATCGAAATAAAACACGGGCTCCGTTCCGAAAAATTACGAGCGCTGTAATGGAACACGATCGAGCTTCGTTTACTATTATATTATTTAGCCCGGAGAACAACAAATAATAGGCCTATGTAAGGTAGAGATAAAATTACGCATGGGGAAACCCCGGGGAACAAATAAAGCCGGGTAAAAAATGCTAGTTATTACATGTATATAAATCCTCTTCAAAATATACGGGATGCGTTAAGAAACCATTTTGTGTCTCTTCACCATCTGTTTCTGTGCTATTTTTTTCTGTCCATATGTTTGCTTGTCTCTTTCCGTCTTTTGTCCTTTAGTCTGCCTGACTGTCTCTGTTTGTGTGTCTGTCTTTTTGTCTATCTGCTCGTCTGTCCTTTTGTTTGCATGTTTATCTGTCTGTCTGTTTGTTTGCCTGCCTGCCTGTTTACCTGTCTGTTTGTCTGTTTGTTTGTCTCTCCGCTTGTCTGTCCTTTTGTTTGCATGTTTATCTGTCTGTCTGTTTGTTTGCCTGTCTGTTTACCTGTCTGTTTGTCTGTTTGTTTGTCTGTTTGTTTGTCTGTCTGTTTGTTATTTGTCTGTTTATCTGTCTGTTTGTCTGTCTGTTTGTATATCTGACTGTCCGTGAGTCCGTCAGTTTGCCTGTCCATTGTCTCTTGTCTCGCTGTCTGTCTGTTTGTTTGTCCCTCTGTTTGTCAGTGTCTCTTGCTTCACAATAAAACCGCATATAAAGTTGGTGATGACATTGTTCAATGTAACAAATGAATCTGCGGTGTATATCGCGTCCTGCGTCCAAAGCGCTGACAGTATAGTATTCTGTGTGCGTTGATGGTATTCAAGAGACCTGTTTCGGACGTGTAGATGTCTTCATCGATGGCTCTAGCGAGACCGAAGTCTCCGATCTTCACCATGTTAATCGGATTTCCGACAAGAATGTTACGAGCTGCGAGGTCCCGATGGATGTAATTCTTTGCCTCGATGTATTTCATTCCATCTGCAATCTTAATTAACAGTTAAGCTTACTTGTAAATTCACACATTCAAAACAAAACCATAACAGTTCGACAGAACTCATTGAACCTATGTCTATAGTTAGCGTTGTTATTCTTTTATGGAACCATGAATTTTGCATTGCCAATCTTATATGGAACCAATACAGAATGGAGAGCTGAGTTAGCCCCAGGTGGAGTCGTATAGGTTGTCGCTCGATCTGTTTCAACTTCAATGCGCCTGCCAGAATCGTGTGAGTGTAATAATAAATATATGGCTTTTATTTATATTTTATTATATATATATTTGTGTGTGTGTGTGTGTGTGTGTGTGTGTGTGTGTGTGTGTGTGTGGGCGCGTGGGCGTGTGCATAGGCGTATGTATGTGTAGGTGTCGTGTGTTTGTGAGCGTTTGTGTGTAGCTGTGTAGGTGTATTGTATTGTATTTGGATACTTATAAAGCGCCTCTAGCAGTAACTATTCAGAGGCACTCCCGGCGTGAGCACCCTAGGAAGCAAGAAGGTCCTTAGGCTCAAATTAGGCAAAATCTGCCAAAATCTCAGCCAGAATTTTTTGGGGAAGGTATTTCCACGAGGACGAACCCACAATTGCAGAAGCTCAGCGTTGAGTGATGGCTCCAGTCCTGGCCTCGGGGACGAAGATGTCAAAACGATCCATAGAGCGAAGGGGTTACAGGGGGGGAATGCAGGTTTACGGTGTGTGCGAAAGAGTAAGTGATACATATTTTTTTGTCACTATGTGGGGCGCGGTGGTGTAGGGGTATGTTCGGTGCCTTGCAGCCGGAGGGTTGCGGGTTCGAATCCACCTCAAGCCGCCGCGTCGGGACAGACTGTGCAAGTCCTTCACTCGCAATTGCTCATGCGCTTCGGCGTGAAACTGCGATTCAGTGTACGCGCTGTAGTCGGGAGCGCCTCTGAGCAGAAATCTTGAAGGGGCGCTATAACAAGTGCTCATACATACATACATACATACATACATACATACATACATACATACATACATACATACATACACATATACATACATACATACATACATACTTACATACATACTATAAGACACTAAACTCTGATGAACCTGTAGAGCCATATCCATGAGTATCTTCGTATTAATCGTTGTTCCTTTGTCTCTGCGCAGATAATCGCGAAGGTTTCCGTTCTGAACGAGTTCCGTGACGATGTAGAATGGTTCCTCTTCAGTGCACACGGCGTACAATTGAACGAGTTTCGGATGACTGAGTCTCTTCATGACGTCAGCCTCCAGGAGGAACTTCTCCTTTGTCATCGCACTTCCTGTCTTCATTGTCTTGATTGCTACGTCGCGAACCTTCTTCCATCGACCTTTGCATGAATACAGAGGCACAAAGTTATTGTGTCCATTATCATTTAGCTTAACCTTAGGGGCCTACCCTACAATATCCTTTAGTAACTAACTGTTAGAGCTGATATAATATCTGCTATCTCAACCCATTTAATAACTTACTGTCAGAGCTGAGACAATTTTTGCTACCTCTTACCTGTTACAAGTTGCGACCTGAAAGCTTGATGTTGAGATTAAAGGAAATTGATTGATTGATTTATTGAGAGTTATGAGGTTCAAATCGCTGCCAGCACACAAATTTGGTTGGAGATTTCGACTCCATCTGCGCCCTATAGCCAACTCCTCTATAATGAGTACGCTGACCATACAATGTCCTTGGGAAGATCAGACGGCGAGTGTGAGGACTGGCCACCCGCCCTCATATGCCGAGGCTAAGAAAACGGAGTTTCTAACACTTTATGCCTCTCGTGTTCTCGATTGAAAAAGTTACTTGTTGTTTTTAGATATTATAGAAAGTGTCTTAACTTGGTTTCTGCCTCAATATCTGGCTACCTGCTGACTCCTATCTCCCTTTCTTCTCTTTATTCTATCTGTCTGTTTGTCTATCTATCTCTGCC
Source organism: Aporrectodea caliginosa (assembly GCA_020284085.1). Classification (NCBI taxonomy): domain Eukaryota; kingdom Metazoa; phylum Annelida; class Clitellata; order Crassiclitellata; family Lumbricidae; genus Aporrectodea; species Aporrectodea caliginosa. The sequence goes on from JACEVL010000520.1 coordinate 742,726, forward strand.
ATCTGTCTCTATATCTCTTCTTTCCATCTGTCTATATATCTCTGCTTTAATAAATAATTGTTTCCATTTATAGATCTACACTTACTGCGTAACTATCCTCTGTCTGTCTGTCTGTCTGAATTTCTATCCATCTATCTAGCCTATCTATCTCTGCCATTTATCTCTAAAATCTCTTCTTTCCATCTGTCTCTATAAATATATCTCTCTGCTTTGATAAATAATTGTTTCCATTTATAATGGATCCACGCTTAGTATACGACTCTGTCTCCTAGTCTTCCTCATTCCTTCCTTTCCTACACATCCCTCTCTCTCTCTCTCTCTCTCTCTCTCTCTCTCTCTCTCTCTCTCTCTCTGTCTCTCTCTGTCTCTCTCTCTCTCTCTCTGTCTCTCTGTCTCTCTGTCTCTCTCTGTCTCTCTGTCTCTCTGTCTCTCTCTCTCTCTCTCTCTCTCTCTCTCTCTCTGTCTGTCTCTGTCTGTCTCTCTGTGTCTCTCTGTGTCTCTCTCTGTCTCTCTCTGTCTCTCTGTCTCTCTGTCTCTGTCTCTCTCTCTCTCGCTCTCTGTCTCTCTCTCTCTCTCTCTCTCTGTCTGTCTGTCTGTCTCTGTCTGTCTCTCTGTGTCTCTCTCTGTCTCTCTCTGTCTCTCTCTGTCTCTCTGTCTCTGTCTCTGTCTGTCTGTCTGTCTGTCTGTCTGTCTGTCTGTCTGTCTGTCTGTCTGTCTGTCTGTCTGTCTGTCTGTCTGTCTGTCTGTCTCTCTCTCTCTCTCTCTCTCTCAATTCCTTAATCAATTTCTCCTTTTCTCCATCCTTCGTATGTCCCTTTCCTTCCATCTGGTTTTCAGTTTATTGCACCAATTAATAAATTGCCATCACAGGCGATGCCATTCTAAACGTCATGACCTGAAACTTATAATGAACTGTAGTAATAACAACAGATCATGTTAATATTGTAATTGTAATTGTAATTACTACAATTCCTATAGCATTGTCAGCAGCAAGCTACTTCAAGGATGGTTTTTACACACTGTCAAATGCGACTGACCGTTCCCACATACAGCGCAGTATCGTGAACCTTAAAATGAACTGTAGGCTATTAATGACAAAAGATGATCCTGATAATTCGCAGTTCAGACCTTTCCAAACTTCGCCAAAATTCCCTTGTCCAAGGACTACTAAGAATTCCAAGCTACTTCTGTCTATTTCCCAAGAATCTCGCAGTTGACGAGACAGGTCCTTCGTCACAGGCTGCATCTTCGGACACGCTCTGGTGAGCACATGGCAAAGACCCGTGGCCTCTTCTGTAAAAGAAAATCTCCATCACTTACACGAATAAACGAAAATACAATACACGGATTAACCACAGTTTCACCACAATTAAAGTCAATTTAATTATTTACAATTGAACTCACTGTAACGCATTTCAATGTAAAGACAACTAGCTGTTGTCATGCATTTACAAATAGAGCCAATTTAAGTATTCATGCCCAATTCAATCATTTAACGCAATTCAATCATGACTCGCCGTCTCGTCTTCCCACCGACAGCTAGTGTACGGCCAGTGTACTCATTATAGCTGAGTTGGCTAGGAGTGCAAGTGGAGCAGAAATTTCGAACAGGGACGGTGAGGGAGAAGATGACCACGTGCCTTCATATGCCGAGACAAAGAAAATGAAGTCGCAGACACTTCATACACATGGCCGCCTCAGGGTTAGATAAAGGGACAGCTTCTTCTCTTCTTCTTCTTCTTCTTATTCCTTCTCCTCCTCCTCCTCCTCCTCTTCCTCCTAATCCTCCTCCAATCATGACTAGGTAAACCCAATCTATTCATTTCATTACCAAGCTGATCGAAAGTTGATCATCATGCCATCGTTGACAAATGAAGTAAACGTGTCTAGAGTATAGCGCGAAAATATATGTAGGCCTACAGTTTCTTCAATCATTGTCAGGCTCTCTCTTCGTTTCTCCATTTCTATACTAATTAGTTCAGTTCATCCCAAGCTGGTCCCCCGGGCCAGTGTGCGTGCGCCCGCCAATGGTGACTCTTACAGCTTACTGCGCATTGTTTTGCTAACTGATGTAATATTATGGAGGCCTTATTCGTTCTTAATGACATTTAACATCCTTATAGGTTAGCGCAGAGGGATCCTCTAGGTAGATATCTTGAAGGGGCGCTATACAAATGTTCAGCTGCTTTACAACAGCATTGCATTTATTCTTTCGTTCATTCACCCTTCCGATAGCACGCAAGATACGAGCCACGTCAAACGATGCTGGCTTCAAGAAGATGGAATTTAGTACAATTGGAATCGGAAGAGGCAGGAGCAGCTCATTTAGACGGCTGAGTGGTTGCTTGGCTGCAGTGGTGGCTGCCTACCCGAGTGATGCTTGACGAGGTCTTCGATGGATGTCGCTCTGTACTTGGTCGTGATGTAACATCCGCCGTCGCCTGGATCACGGATGCGATAGTGTTTCACGATCTGATGCCCTTCGACGTCTAGGTCGACGACTGACAGGCTATAGGTTCCTACAGCAAAGAACAATAGGACTCAGAAACAGAGTCCCAGTCCCTACGTACGTATTCAGACGAATACATCCAGACACGCGCATACAGACACACGTATTCAGGCATACACATGCACACACGCATACAGACACACGCATATAGACACACGCAATCAGACACACGCATATAGACACGCATACGGACACACGCATACAGACACACGCATATAGACACGCATACGGACACACGCATACAGACACACGCAAACAGACACACGCATATAGACACGCATACGGACACACGCATACAGACACATGCAAACAGACACACGCATACAGACACACGCAAACAGACACACGCATATAGACACACGCATACAGACACACGCATACAGACACACGCATACAGACACACGCAAACAGACACACGCATACAGACACACGCAAACAGACACACGCATATAGACACACGCATACAGACACACGCAAACAGACACACGCATACAGACACACGCAAACAGACACACGCATATAGACACACGCATACAGACACACGCAAACAGACACACGCATAAAGATACACGCATACGGACACACACACATGTAGACACACATGACAAACACATAGAACACACATATAGACATGCATACAGACAGAAGCATAAAACACACGCAAAGAGACACACGCATAAAGACTAAGACTTCCGGGGCCCTAAGCCAAGAGCCGGGTCAAAACATCCGGGACCCAAGCTCCTAACCCCAAAGCAAAGCCAGTTGCCAAAGTAGGCTACGGGTAACTGAACATACAGTTCTAAACGTACCTGTACATGATAACTTGATAAGCTATGCTTTTCTAATGAAAATATAAGCCTGTACAGACTGTGAGTGTAAGTCTGTGACTAGGGTCAGTAATCTCAGTATTCAGTAAGTAAGTAGTAACTAAAACTTACTAGAGTTGAAAAAACGTTCAGGATAAAGCGCTACATTATTTAAAATTATACAAAATTAGGAATTTGCTACAACAATCTGATTTAATTTCTCCGCATTTTGGGGCCCTTAAAAACGTTGTGGAACTTAAGTAAGTAAGTAAGTACTTACTTAAGTTCCACAACGTTTTTAAGGGCCCCAAAATGCGGAGAAATTAAATCAGATTGTTGTAGCAAATTCCTAATTTTGTGGACTTGTGGACCCTAAGCCATGGCTTATAGTTGGCTTATGCCTTAATTCGGCACTGCTCCCAGCCCAACCCCGGCGGAAAAGAACAATTTTTCTTGAGTTTATAGAAAGTGCATGCAGAACCCCTAGACTGCAGATAATTATAACGGGCAGATCTGATCAAATATATCAATAAAATTATTCGCCTTGTTCCTATGACCTTCTCTCGTATGTTCTTTTTCTCACCTTAAAATTGTCCTTTTTAGCCGTGCTGGAGTCGGGAGCGCCTCTGAGTAGTTTTTTAAGGGGCGCTACACAAATGTTCGATATGAATCAATGAATGAATAATTATGGGCGCCCCTTGAAGGGACGCTATATAATTCATGAAGGGATGAATTATATATATAATTATATATAATTATATATATAATATATATATAATATATAATATAACTGAACGGAATAAACATACTTCTAAACATAAGCCTTTATGCAACAGACCTCAATTAAGTAGGCAGGTTATTAGTAAGGTTGACATTCTAGCTGTATTAATGACACAGTTGCAGTGCATTGTTCACGTCTGTTAATACACGTCATTGCTAATAATGCCTTGTGGGCATCTAATGCGAAAGATGACAGGGAAGAATAGAGAACGTTATAAGACCCCTTGAAAGTCAATAAAGTCCGCGAGGAATCGCACCATACAACAAAGCTAAAATATCAACCTTTAATAATAGCACAGACACACCTGTATGCGACTGCGTGTTCGGCTTACCTGTTGGCTGTTCAATTGAGGCACTCCCTTAACGACCACATCACTTGGGAAAGCGAACTTAGAAACACACCTGAGCTAATTAGTCTAACGCATGCGCTTTTTGCTCAGCCAGTTGCAAGAGTCATCACCAAAGAGATGAAATAATATAAAATTGTTATTACAATATAAAACTGTAATAATATAAAAATGTTACAATATAAAACTGTTATAATATAAAACTGTTACAATATAAAACTGTTATAATATTAAACTGTTACAATATAAAACTGTTATAATATAAAACTGTTATGATATAAAACTGTTATAATATAAAACTGTTATGATATAAAACTGCTATAATATAAACTGTTATGATATTAAACTGTTATAATATAAAATTGTTACAATATAAAACTGTTACAATATAAAACTGTTATAATATTAAACTGTTACAATATGAAACTGTTACAATATAAAACTGTTACAATATAAAACTGTTACAATATAAAACTGTTACAATATAAAACTGTTACAATATAAAACTGTTATGATATAAAACTGTTATAATATAAAACTGCTAAAATATTAAACTGTTATGATATTTATACTGTATTATTCTATAAAAAATATATAAGACGCCTGTGCATAGTAACAAGTAGAAGGTCACAGACCTGGTACTGTGTCTGATTCTCTGATAAGGAAAGTTCCTTTGGGACTGTCTCCATCAGTCAGTATTTTCTCGGCGTCTTTTCGACCAATCTTTCCATGAAACCACCTGCAATATACATATTCCCTAATTAATTTACTGTTTTGGTTCAATGGTAAGTAAGAACTCCGGAGGTAGTCGTGCAATTGTAAATACCCGTGTTCAATTTCCAACGTTACAATACCTAAATGATACACGCGCACACTGTAACTGAAATCGCAAATTTTAGTAAGCTTGTAATTTGTTACTTGCAAATTTCTTAATTGTAATAAACAAACAAATAGTACTGTTATTACAATTACAATTGGATCTTGACCTTGAACCGATTATGACCTTACCCGTCTATCGATTCTGTTTTGACTAAGCAACGTGAATAAGCTGGATCCCGTGACTTCGCTTTTTGGGTGCTGCAGAAAGCTCTGAATTACTATTACGATCACGATTACGAGTCACGTCCAGTGTTGCCACTCAGGTTTTTGAAATAACCCTAGATTTCCTTCTGAAAAAACCCCAGAAAACCCCAGACTATACAGACTGCAATATTAGGCATAAAATGTGGAAAATAAGAAAGTAAGTATGCTACTAGCAGGGCCGTAGCAAGCTATAGCCTAACTGCGTCCTGTTCCTAGCGTAAATTTAGCGCCCCCTCGAAGATCGACTTAACCAATAAAGACCAAATTTTGTTATCTCTGTTGAAAGCTGAGAGCAGACTAAATTATGCAAATTACGAAAACATACATATACATGTTATAAAACAATGGATGTATGTGTTTGTTTGTGTGTGTGTGCACGTGGGTGGGTGTAGAGACAAATCATGCCAGTTGGCTTTGACTTCTGCACCCATTTTGGTCTATGCCATCACCTCTCGACAGTCCATTTAGTCCTAGAAAATAACTTGCAAGTTTTGCTATATAGTTAAAGCAATTAGGCCCCTATTCAGCGGGACTTGTCCCTTCGGGTGTGCCCTTTGCTCCCTCATACCATCTCTTCATAGATAAACTTCTGCAATAATTGTTTGTGAACTTTATATACTGTAGTTTCATGCTGTTAATTTTGTTTTGTTTCTGGGATCAATAAATTGATTGATTGATTGATTGATTAACACACCCTGTATTGAAAAAATTAATGGTGTGGAGTAAAAAATTAGATAGCGTATAAGCTTTTACATTTAATCACAATATAAATATGTGTATTATGCATGCAAAATGCCAATGGTCAGAAATATCCCCAGATTTATGCATATTTTGCCAAAAAATCCCCAGAACCCCAGACGGAGGCCAAAAACCCCAGATCTAGTGAGAAAACCCCAGCTGTGGCAACACTGGTCACGTCCGTTGCAAGAGTGTCTGGCAAATCTAGACAATTGTTTGAATTCTAGATGTTCGTTGCTAGGAGCTGTGTGCGGGTGATTGGACGCGTTCAGTGACCTGCTTAGGAACGCGCTAAGGAACGCGACAATTGCCTAATTAATTATTCATCTGCTTCGAACAAGAGCTGGATTATGCAGTTAGTGCCATCATCGAAATTGCACTCATACTCATTTATATTCAAGAGAAAGTACTGCTCAATTCATTGGATTCTTTTGTCTTTTAGAGAAAGTACTTCTCAATTCATTGGATTCTTTTGTCTTTTAGAGAAACTACTCCTCAGTTCGTTGTATTCTCTTGTCTTTTTATATGGCTATTTTTCAACAACACACGGCTGTTGAATGTTGATCCTATGGCGCAATAGAGTAGTGGCTAGCTTGCTGGACTGTTAGCGCAGAGGTCGAGGGTTCAAATCCCTCTCTCGGGTGAAGATCGTTCCATAATTCTGCCCACCTGCGTCTCCTAGCAAACTCATCTGCCAAAATGTACACGGTTGGCTTCTGTTTACCGATGCTGTGTCATAACGATGATCAGCGTCGTCCTTCTCCTTGAGTCCGTTTCATTACCTTTTAATTAAGATAATTATAATTAACGAGGCCAGGGCCGTAAATCTGTTTCAAAATGTGGGGAGGGAAAACTGACCCTTCGGCAGTGTGTAGGCCTATTGTTCCATTAAGAAACCCACTACTGAGTTAGTTCAGTTACACACTAGTTTAAAAATTAAAGTTAAATGTTAAAGACATTTATATCATCTGCAGTTCTGCACCCTACATTTGAATGTTTATGGTAATCATGTAAGATAGGACAGAGCCTATGTCCGCAAACGCTTGAAGATAATTCTTGTTCGATCGTGGTTTCATTGTGTTAGGTCAGAAGTGCTTCTGCTGAGCCTCTCATGGGGTGGCGGTATAGGCCTATATTTGCAATTACCATTAAGACTTACCATTACTAAAACATCCAATTATTGGGCCAATCATAAACTTCAGTCTCACTGTGAACAGTTTACTGACCTATCAAGTTTCAACTCTGTGAACTGACCCTCTGTCTCTGTCTTTCCACACTCCCTCCCTCCCCCTTTCTCTCTGAAGCCAACGCACCGGTCATTATATACTTAGGCATGTACTTCTAATCCCCTATAAATCATATTGGAACCCATGCCATATGTTACTGTGGGCCTATAGGCTATATATATATATATATATATATATATATATATATATATATATATATATATATATATATATATATATCTGTGCTCAGATCAAATAGCCTTCTCTTCTGTCTGAAACTGGCCAATGTCTTCCATTCTGTGATCACCCTCTCTAAGAATGAAATATAGCACCTGTCACGTCTAATCGTCCTTCCTCTTTGGATTAATGAAGAAGAAAACCTATAATTGTTTCAACAACCAAATGTATATTTGTAACAATTCTCAGGCCAGACGATATAAGGGGGCTTAGGGTGGCATAAAGGGCACTGTAGGTAAGAGATTCCTTAGGCCTAAGTCGTGACCGTGATTCTAAATACCAATCACCAACGGTATTACAAAGAAACATAAGAATTACAGTCAATTTTGCCCAAAAAGATCCTTTTAAAACCATTTTTGTCGCCTGAGAAAAACGTGCAAAAAAACAGCGTCCACGCCAACAATTACAGAAGACAGCGTCTGCCTGTCATCCACCATAACAAGTAGGCCTAACAACCGTTTGTGAATGAATGAACGAACGAATGAATGAATTGAAGTAAAGTTTGTCCAATCGTTGCATTAAATGAAACTAGCAATTAAAGTGTAAATTCGAATTCAATTAGACGTTACATAAAAATAATAATAATACCGTGGAGCCCGGTGCGGCGGAATGGCGCGTGGTGGGAGGGCGACGAGACAGAGACCGGTAGGCGAGGGTATAGCGTATACTGTCGGCAGCGCATTGATACTGAGTCGAAGTCCATCGGCGAACGGAGGAAGAATGCAGCGTGTATAGATGAATAGGCCTCAGTTTCCCTCAGCGCCAATCTGTATACGCCTCCCAACTCCTTTGTCCTACGGACTTGGAAACTCCCAGTCCGACCGGTTACGAGTTGGACTCCAATCACTCCATATCCCGGTCCACTTTCCAGTCCAAGCAAAATATTCAACCTCCAGAACTCAGTCTTCCCCTCTACTGCCCGCCGTTGTTCACCGCCAATTTTCAGCTCCCCTACTCTTGCAGTCCCCCCGCTGATGTCGTCCTTGTCCCGTTCGGCCTTATTGACCCAGGAGGTCATCGGGGTTGTGGGAACGGTGAAAAGCGATACCACTCCGCCCAGGGATGATCAGGGAGGAGGTACTCCCCAGTTGTGGGTTCGCAGTTGTGGAATATATATATATATACCTATATATTATATATATATATATATATATAATATAGGTATATAACACTACAACAAATTTTCGATACCCTCCCAAGGAACAGTTTGGGGCAATTGGGGCTGGTGCCATAATATTTATGACACAGCTTAGAAAAATGACACAGCTTAGACAAATTTGTGGGGAGGGAATTACTTCACGTTCCCTCCCCAAACTTAAAAGTGGGGAGGGAATTCCCTCCCTTCCCTCCCCGTGATTTACGGCCCTGAACGAGGCCATTGTAATTAGTTCAATAAGTAGCACGGACTCACTCGAATATGTTGAGGCTGTCCTCATAGGCAACGTATGTATTCGGAACATATCCTTTTTCCCTCGTCGTCAGTTTCACCGCAAGCAACCAGTCACCGTCTCTGTCAAACAACAAAAGATTTCCGTAACAATATAACGCACGGCTCCGTTAAAACGACCCGCTGTATCACGAAATCGTTGTCTATTTGAACAAACGAGATTTACTCATTGTATGATGTACGACTGTAACAGTTGACCTAAACGACACCCACCGTAACAGCTACTCTGCCCCTCTGATCCTCTGGAAACCGGACTTCCTTCGGACTACCCTCTCGGACAACCCTTCTGACTAGACGCAGCGCTCGTGAATAAGCTGGTGCCCTGCGCTTGGCTTTCGAGTGGCGCTTTAGAAGTTTGAAGATTACGATTACGATTGAACAACCCGCTATGACACAAGAGTCATTTCAGTTATAGACTTATTCGCATCTTATCTTCACTTCATACTGTCATTTCTCTGTAACAACCCGTAATAAGTGAATCCAACACAACGACCAATTATGGCATCAAGTCACTGTTACTGTTAGGTAACCACAACAGAGATGGGCAAGATTAGTTAATTTGCTCTTCAATTAGAATTAGAATTAGCTGCTGAAATTTGCTATTCGATTAAAATTAGAATTTGCTGTTTGTCTAAAGATGTCTGATCAATTAGCTAATTGAGTGTGCACTTCTGAACTATGCAAGAAGGTCAATATCAAAATACTAATAATAATAATAATAATAATAATAATAATAATAATAATAATAATAATAATAATAATAATAATAAAAATAATAATAATAATAACAACAACAATAGCAACAACCTTAATAATAATAATAATAATAATAATAATAATAATAATAATAATAATAATAATAATAATAATAATAATAATAATAATAATAATAATAATAATAATAATAATAATAATAATAATAATAATAATAATAATAATAATAATAATAATAATAATAATAGCACTAGTAGTAGATTACATGATGTTGTAATAACAGTTGATAATAAATTTAACAGGTTTCGAATATAACTGTTAACTATAATCTGTCCCACTGCTCATTTTACAGTGGCCCCTAGGGAGCTGAAGTAATCCTTATGTGGGAGTCTAGCAGATATCGAACCCGCGTCCTTCTGATCTTTGTGCCAGCATGTTATCATTCAACCATCTCCCCGTTGTCCAGATTGTAATAGCAATTGTAATTGCAAGTTTCTCTTCTTGCTTCCACGTCGTAACAAAAGATCCTCCACGTCTTCAAACGCACTTACAGGCCTACAGTCTACTTCTATACAAATGCATGCGTTATAGCTCAAATGTAGGCTATCTGTCTGGGCCTTTACGGAACGCATTGGGAAGAGCATTAAACTTACTGAATTAACTGCCAGCTGCTTCGTCAGCGGTAGGTCATTGTCGAAAGACTTCATAAATAGAAGTTTCAACAATGCACTGTCTTGCATTGAGGTAGACAATTGGATCTCGACAATCTCAGCATACGATCAAGTCTCAGCGTCAATGCTATGCCCTCTATCTGTTGCTGGTCTACATGACTATGCTTCTCACAACTGTTGACAACTCGACTGTTTTCGTATACAATTTATACACGGAAGAAAGATTTTCTTGTTGAATATCTTCCCGCATAAGCCAGTGATAGAGGACGTTTGCGACGGGGTATACACAAAAGGGACAACGTGTGTCGTGCTAGGGCCAACTGAGCCCCCCCCCTAGCGTGCGGTGTCAGTATGTGAGCACCAACGTACATTTGGAGGTTGTCACGTTATTGTTGTGGTCATTTTTAAGCTTCAACCGAGAGATCCTTCGATCTTATGAGGATCACCCCTCTGACATGTTTTTCTTCATGACATCTAAGTGCACCATACGATACTTGTATAATATATTGTAAAGCCGAAAGGAATAGTATTTAATGCCTGTAAATTGCATTGTATTTATTTGTATGTATGTATGTATGTATGTATGTATGTATGTATGTATGTATGTATGTATGTATGTATGTATGTATGTATATAGGTATGCATGTATGCATGTATGCATGTATGTGTAATACTCTGTATGTATGTATGCTTCAATGCTTCAATGTATGTATATATGTATGTATGTATTGTATGACTTTGTATGTGTGTATTTATGTATGTATGTGGGTGTGTATATGTGGCCACTATATTAGGGCCTTTGAATTACCTCACAAAAGCGCTGCGTACACCAGAGAAAAAGTTAATAAATAAGCGAACGGTGCTGAGATAACTGGAAAAGTCACCACTGGTGAGCTCTCGCAAGCACGCAGAGCCCAGCCGATGGATTCCCATCCAGAGCTGATAGCAAATACACTGCTTGAAGTTCCTGGACTACGTATCGTCGTTGTTTTTGCATATAAGTAACGTTATCTTGATAAGCATGACATCTTGTTATTTACTATTTTATCAAGGAAATTCATAAAGCGACACCCAAAAACTAATAAGTCCGAAGTAATATAAATAATTAGAGGCGCTCTCTGCGCTGGTATATATGATGTTAAATGTAATTACAACTGAAAATATTACATCAATTAGCAGAACAATGCGCAGTAAACTTGAAGAGTCACCAGTGGTAGAGAGTGACATGGGGAGACAATCTCGTCCCAATCCCCGCCCCGCAACAAGTAAGTCGTCCCCATCCCCGCCCCATCCCCGCAGGGTTCCTCCTCATCCCCTCCCATCCCCGCCCCATCCCCACAGGTTATCTCCCCACAGGTTATCTCCCCATCCCCACCCCATCCCCGCAGGACTACATCACATTCCCCGCAAAAAGTTTACACCAATTCAAATTTAAAAAATAACATTTTTAGCTTAAAAATCTATTTGTATTGCAGACTGCAATAGTCTGTTATTATCTTATCGACAGTTTGCATTAACCAAGTCCTGACTATTTCTGACTAGAAGGCTTCAGGAAATAAAAAATTTCCTTATCAGTTCTCAAGTTCTTAACATCACCCGAGTTTCTTGCCGGCTCATTCCCCATTACCGCGGTATTACCGCGAGAGTAAATCTCATTACCGCGGTATTGCCGCAATTGTTGTCCCCATTTCCGCGGGTAAATTCCCCATGTCACTCTCTAACCAGTGGCGGTCCCATGCACACACGTGGAACCAACCAACGGATTCCCGTCGACAGCTGACAGATGGCATGGATGACATGCGGTGTTTTCTAGATCTTGCAATATTGCTGAAAGGATACTCATGATCGTAGAGCATTGTAAGCGTGTAAATGCTATACAAGTCAGACTCGGGACGTTTGATCGGGCATTCCAGCTGATAAAATAGACCCATTGTGTATGTGTGTATTATTGCATTATGGTGTGATTACTATGCATCGAAATGCTCCACGCAATCACCCGCGGGTCACGGCAGATATAATTCCAGGCTTATCTGACCTTGCAGGGTCCCCGAATGGCTGCAGTGAATGCATGAAAACTCCTGCAATCCTGAGGCTTATATGACATAACAGATAATCCATGAACCGTATAGAGACAGAAAGACAGACAGACAGGCAGGCAGATAAAGACAGAGAGAGGAGAATAGAGAGAGCGAGACAGAGAGAGATGCATGCATGCATGCGTGCAGTGTGTAGGAGATTGTAAGAGACAGCCGTTCAGACCACTTCATGGGATGTTGCGCTATCACCGACAGCAGCAAAATAGCAATAGTCAATATAGCAGGAATCATTAATGAAGTTCAATGAACTGCCACATGGTGGCATGTTCATTTTTGCAACTGTATTATAACATTCGTGTAGTGAAAATGCCATGGCCTAGTGCTCAGCGTGCTGGACTAGCAACCAATAGGTCTGATGTTCAAATCCCAGCGAGGACTGAAATTAAGTTCGAGGTTTCTGTTAAGATATATTGAATACACTGACCGCACACTGTCGTTTGGGAAGATCATACGGCAGGGTGGAAGACTGGCCACCTTCATATATACCGGGTTCAGAAAAATGAAGTCGCTAACAATTCATACACATGACTGCCTCTCGGGATTAGCTTCAGCCTTAATGGACAGCTTTTTGTCTTCTTTCTCCACTAATCAGAAGCGAGATGCGTGGGTGGAGACAGTGGGCAAAAGAAGAATAATGACTATAGAGGTGTAATGAATGGGACTTGCATCCCAATGGAGTCTGTGTCGGCGAGAGTCTGCAGTTGCTCATTTCCCTTGCAAATAGCACTCTGTCTGTCTCATTTCCGTTGGTTGGGCTCTATTTTTCTGCGTGGGCCAGCCGCTGGTGACTCTTCAAGTTTTCTGGGTATTGTTTCCCTTAATGATGATATTTCTGTTCTTGTGACATTTAACGTCATTTATATCCGTAATTTGCCTGCTTACTGCCGCCTTCTCAAGTCTTCTCTGTTTAGCCGTGGCTGGGCTGGGAGCGCCTCTGAGTAGGTTCCTTGAAGGGGCGCTATATAAATGCTCGGAATGAATGAATGAATGAATATCTAGCCCAGAGAACGACTCTGAGTATTTAAGTGGTGCTATATAAATTACCCTAAAACTAAATGAAATATATGAAATAAATAATGTCGAATAAAACAAATGATGTTAAATAATGTTAAATAAAATAAATGAAATAAATAAACAATAAATAAAATGGCGTTAAATAAAATAAATGAAATAAATAATGCTAAAGAATGTTAGATAAACTAAATAAAATAAATAAAATAAATAAGATAAATAAGATAACTGCAGACATGATAACAATATCTTCCAAGAAACGAACAACCTTTCCACGAGAAAAACATCGCTTTACAACACATTTTAAGATGTGAATATGGAAAGCGGAAGTCAATCGCATTACCAACATGAGACCATATTGAATTTTACGCTTTGATGGATGTCCTTTCATAAGACAACCAAGGTAGCCTACAACTCACTCGTCTATGATTTCCATGACGTCTCCCTTCTTGAAGTTGAGGTCCGTACCTTCAATCGACGAAGGGTCTATCGTCGATACGTAATCATAGAGACCTCGGATAATTTTCTTTCCTGAAACAGGCACAGATGATAAATTCATGAGTCCAGACTTCTTTCAACAATTCCTTTGAAGACCTCTACAGGGCTTCAGATATAATTATGGGTGGCTAGTGGCGACACTAGCGTGCCAAATGTATGACGTGGTGGGATCGTATCTCTTAAAAGACAGAGGAGGCAGTGGGGGCCTGAGGGAGAAGGCAGCACTTTTTAATAATGTCCAGCAATTTGGTGTCTATAAACATGTACTTAATATCATATAGAGCAAGTTGAAAGAGTCCTTGCCGTTCCAGAGAGCATGTATACCAATCCGTGGATAACAAGCTTCTGGCCAATATATAACAAGGCTCAGACGAAGCATCCGTCAACAGCTGCCCATGGGTTGTCATTAGGGAGAGTGGGTTACGAGAAGAAAATCCCTCAACAACGACGAGGAATCAGAGACTAACATGAGATTGCGCCGAAGACCAATTCTGCATCGCTCGAAATGAGTGTCGTATGTCAAATATATGGACCAGAGTGTAATGCAGGTTTGTGTACAGGTTAATAGAGATAGATAGATAAGAAAATATCCTCACAGTTGGACTGAAAACATATATGTGACCCATTTTCACGAAACCAGTCGGAAGTCGCAATATTCCGTTTCGAGAAAACGAGCAAAAACCCGATCAAAGTCAATTTTTTTTCCATTCTTAGATTATTACAGATTATTATTTAAAAATATATATTTTATACAAAAACGCATTAAAGTTTGAGGAAAAAAAACGTTTAAGGTTATTATTTGGATGATTTTGTACAAGTCATGGTTTTAAATTTCGTGCAAACGCACCGAAATTACGCCATTTTACAAGCTCTTATCCATTCTAGTTTTAGCAGTGCAACCTTGATGTTTGGTATCGTTTGAAAGCTCTGTCTTTTGTCTAGCCAATGGTGTCGAGATAATTGCCGTATTCGATTCAAACTCAGCCAATAGCATGGTTCAAAAATACAGCCCGTAAAACAAAGTTTTTTACTATATCCATCTAGTATCCTATAATGCGTCTTATGAAGCAGTTACCTCTACAAATATATAGTCCGCGTTCATTTTACAACATAGCGTCCGTTTAATGATGCAGCGCGCCCGTTTCTGTTGCAGCCAATGGCAACGCTGGCCAATGGCAACGCTGCGTTTCGGAAAAGGGGATTCCCAGATTCGAAAAGTTTAGTCCCCGATTCTATAAGCTAGCCTTTTTGGGGGAGCTGAAATTTTGATAGAATGAAGTGTGTGCGAAGGCGAGTCTGTCTGCCAAGTTTCACGACGATTGAATGATTGTAAGTGATCGAACTAGTCGTCGCAAGATTTGACTTTTTAGCCTGTGGCTCAATCAATCAATCAAGCAACCCGCAAGTTAAACTAGATGGATAATAAAATACAGCCAATAGTAAAACAAAGTTTTTTACTATATCCATCTAGTATCCCATAATGCGTCTTATGAAGCAGTCACCTCTACAAATATATAGTCCGCGTTCATTACGTCGCCCGATATCTATATTTAGAACGTTCTAAATATAGATATCGATGGGAAAAGGTGATTCCCCGATTCGAAAAGTTGAGTCCCCGATTCTATAAGCTAGCCTTTTTTGGGGGAGGTGAAATTTTGATAGAATGAAGTGTGTGCGAGGGCGAGTCTATATGCCAAGTTTCACGACGATTGAATGATTTGAAAAGTGATCGAACTAGTCGTCGCAAGATTTGACTATTTAGCCTGTGGCTCAATCAAGCAAACATTCAAGCAATCAAGATTGCAAGATTCCCGCAAGTTAAACTAGATGGATAAAAAATACAGCCCGTAAAAACAAAGTTTTTTACTATATCCATCTAGTATCCTATAACGTGTACTCTGAAAATAGTCCGCGTTCATTTTACAACATAGCACGCTTAACGAGGCAGCGCACCCATTATTGTTGCAGCCAATCACAACGCTGGCCAATCACAACGGTGCGTATCGGAAAAGGGGATTCCCCGATTCGAAAAGTTGAGTCCCCGATTCTATAAGCTAGCCTTTTTTGGGGAGCTGAAATTTTGATAGAATGAAGTGTGTGCGAGGGCGAGTCTATATGCCAAGTTTCACGACGATTGAATGATTGTAAGTGATCGAACTAGTCGTCGCAAGATTTGACTATTTAGCCTGTGGCTCAATCAAGCAAACATTCAAGCAATCAAGATTGCAAGATTCCCGCAAGTTAAACTAGATGGATAATAAAAAGAACCAATAGTAAAAACAAAGTTTTTTACTATATCCATCTAGTATCCTATAATCCGTCATATTAAGCAGTTACCTCTACAAATATATAGTCCGCGTTCATTTTACAACATAGCGTCCGTTTAATCAAGCACCGCACCCGTTTCTGTTGCAGCCAATGGCAACGCTGGCCAATCACAACGCTGCGTGTCGGAAAAGGGGATTCCCCGATTCGAAAAGTTGAGTCCCCGATTCTATAAGCTAGCCTTTTTTGGGGAGCTGAAATTTTGATAGAATGAAGTGTGTGCGAGGGCGAGTCTGTCTGCCAAGTTTCACGACGATTGAATGATTGTAAGTGATCGAACTAGTCGTCGCAAGATTTGACTTTTTAGCCTGTGGCTCAAGCAAGCAATCAAGCAAGATTGCAAGATTGCAAGCAAGCAAGATTCCCGCAAGTTAAACTAGATGGATAAAAAAAGAACCAATAGTAAAAACAAAGTTTTTTACTATATCCATCTAGTATCCTATAATCCGTCATATTAAGCAGTTACCTCTACAAATATATAGCATTTTACAACATAGCGTCCGCTTAATCAAGCACCGCACCCGTTTCTGTTGCAGCCAATGGCAACGCTGGCCAATCACAACGCTGCGTGTCGGAAAAGGGGATTCCCCGATTCGAAAAGTTGAGTCCCCGATTCTATAAGCTAGCCTTTTTTGGGGGAGCTGAAATTTTGATAGAATGAAGTGTGTGCGAGGGCGAGTCTGTCTGCCAAGTTTCACGACGATTGAATGATTGTAAGTGATCGAACTAGTCGTCGCAAGATTTGACTTTTTAGCCTGTGGCTCAAGCAAGCAAGCAAGCAAGCAAGCAAGCAATCAAGATTCCCGCAAGTTAAAGTAGATGGATAATAATAAAAAGAACCAATAGTAAAAACAAAGTTTTTTACTATATCCATCTAGTATCCTATAACGTGTACTCTGAAAATAGTCCGCGTTCATTTTACAACATAGCACGCTTAACGAGGCAGCGCACCCATTATTGTTGCAGCCAATCACAACGCTGGCCAATCACAACGGTGCGTATCGGAAAAGGGGATTCCCCGATTCGAAAAGTTTAGTCCCCGATTCTATAAGCTAGCCTCTTTTTGGGGAGCTGAAATTTTGATAGAATGAAGTGTGTGCGCGGGCGAGTCTGTCTGCCAAGTTTCACGACGATTGAATGATTGTAAGTGATCGAACTAGTCGTCGCAAGATTTGACTTTTTAGCCTGTGGCTCAATCAAGCAAACATTCAAGCAATCAAGATTGCAAGATTGCAAGCAAGATTCCCGCAAGTTAAACTAGATGGATAAAAAAAGAACCAATAGTAAAAACAAAGTTTTTTACTATATCCATCTAGTATCCTATAATCCGTCATATTAAGCAGTTACCTCTACAAATATATAGCATTTTACAACATAGCGTCCGTGTAATCAGGCACCGCACCCGTTTCTGTTGCAGCCAATGGCAACGCTGGCCAATCACAACGCTCCGTATCGGAAAATGGGATTCCCCGATTCGAAAAGTTTAGTCCCCGATTCTATAAGCTAGCCTTTTTTGGGGAGCTGAAATTTTGATAGAATGAAGTGTGTGCGCGGGCGAGTCTGTCTGCCAAGTTTCACGACGATTGAATGATTGTAAGTGATCGAACTAGTCGTCGCAAGATTTGACTTTTTAGCCTGTGACTCAAGCAAACATTCAAGCAAGCAATCAATCAATCAAGCAAGATTCCCGCAAGTTAAACTAGATGGATAAAAATAGGTCTCACTCGTAAACAAAACTAAGTCAAGTTGCTGTCACGTGATGAGACTGAGGTTTGGAGCTATCGGATTGGTCGGCAATTCAGGCTGAGGCCGACCATGGGCCGAAGTGCATGAACGTCGAGTACAACTGGCATGCGCAGTGACCTTATGAATAATGCAAATCAATAATAAGAGGCATCGCGTTGTTTTCAACTTTGTTTTGAAAGAATCAAGATCGAGTTTGCTGGTCAAATAAATAATAATTCATTTAAACCAAAATTAAGATAAGGCCTGACTATAATTATCGCGAAGCTTCTTAATTCAACGAAGTCAAACACGGACAAATTGAACGCACTCTTCCAAGATTATCTAGGCCTACTGACAACCGATGATGATTGTCAAAATCCCGACGGCCAACTTTAGACGCATTTTTCTCCGTTAAACAGTTTTCATACATCCATGTAGTTATTTAGCTATAACTTCAGTTAGGATTGAGCTAGAATTGTGTGTCCACAGTTTAACGGCAGCTTATGACAACATTGGCCGTTGCCGCCGACAAAGATTAGTTTTGGCATATTACAGCTCTTAGAGCTTTGACAATTCGAGTATAACACACCATTTTAAAGAGGAACACCTCCTCTATATAACAACACCAAAATTATAATTCTAGCTCAATATAACTGAAATTATAATATATTGGTGTTGTTATATAGAGGAGGTGTTCCTCTTTAAAATGGTGTGTTATACTCGAAAAGTCAAAAATCCGACTTGCGACTGGTTTTGTGGTGATGCGTCACATATACACTGTATATGCATATTATATATCATGTATAATTATGTGTATAAGTATATGTTATATATATAATATACATGTACACATATACATGTACACATGAATACATATATACACATATGTAATGTATATAAATACATAGTATATGTATGATATATATATAGTTATATACACAATGTAGCACAAGTTATGTGCATATATGCCAGTGCTCGAATGAACGTCACTGCCAATTCACAGTTGCGGAGAGCAGAAGTCACAAGGTACACTGATTACATTAGATTAATGATTAGAATTACAATAGATTACATTAGAATCTTTCGCATAATTTATTAAGTAAATGTCGCGCGTAGTAGGCCTATGTAACACAGAAATGTTAATCTGTGTATTGAAAATGCGCAGCTGTACATCTTTGTGTGTACGTGTTTATGTACATGTACGTATGTTTGTATGCATATATAGGCTACCTTGTTGGATGGCTTCCTGTATGTCGCCTTGTGATACGGTCACTTGAGAGGGCAGATGAGGAGGAGAAGGCGAAGAAGGCGAAGAAGCAGTATGGATTGATGGACTTTTAAGACGTGCTTTGACGTATCTGTCCGGTGGTTCATTGTCGCTAGGATCGCCACTGTCGACGTTTTTCTTGCTTATTTTTCTGCCCGTATCTCTGACGGACGGTGATTTATTTTTGGAGACTCTTGTTCCCATTGTCTATGGTCTCATCGAGCAAATTTCAGGTTTCAGTTTTTTCCTCAGAATTGCAGAACGACTCCAGAGTATGGCTTTCATATGGGATTTGGAGAGAAGCGGAGTTCAGAAGGGGAAACTCACATTGTTCCTATTTCAGAATCTGCAACAAACAGTGCATGTAAATTAAGATCGATGCGAAAGACTTGGATGCGATTTAAAGTGCAAGTTATCTAGGAATTGAGCAATGAACGTTACTCCCTTCTACTTATAGTTCGGCAATGCAATTCCATTTCAGGAATTGCATTTATTGCATTGCTTACTATTAAAAATGCAATACATCTACTTGATAATAATAATAATAATAATAATAATAATAATAATAATAATAATAATAATAATAATAATAATAATAAAGTTACCAGTGCGCCTTACAAAACAGCTAACAACAGTCGGGATAAACCCTGGCGAACAAATGTGATTTTAGCATGGATTTAAAAGATATTGCCTTCTTTTCGAAGTTCAGTGTTGCACAAACGACCACATCATGAGACATCGATGGCGTAATGGAACTGTCCGTTATGGACTTGCTCAAGGTTACCTACATACTCGTTCCTTGCGCGCAGCTGATTGGCTTGATCTTTTCGTTCCTAGGACTAGGACTGCCTTGGTTCAAACGACGGGCATTTGCTGTGGTTGGTCCCTCTACTTGGAATGACCTTCCCCTCACTAAGGGCTAAACTAATGACTAGTTTTTCCTCTTTGGTCTCTCGTTCTTTAAAGACGGTTCTTCTTCCCTGGGGTTTTCGTGCTGAGAGCGCCTCTGAACAGTTATTCTGAGAGAGGCGCTGTATATATCTATAGATTAGATACGATAGTGATCGTCTGAATGTGTGTAGGCTCGAAACCTATTCTCCGCGTTACAGGATGTTTACCTTGTATAACGTATAAAGTGCTGCTTCAAATCAATCAGTCTCACTCAGAATACTCGAAGCTAAATGTCAGTATAAGAACAGACAGTTCTTCAGTGAGACAGTAGCGCCCTGGTAACAGTTACTTAAGGTCACCGTTTTGGGTCTTCGACGTGCACAGGGAAGGCTCTATGAACGGATTTCCATTCGCAACTTACAATTAGCGCGATGTCCAAGATTGTATCGATTTCAGACAATGTATGGATGTCCAGACATAAGGTGTCGTTCACTTCTGCCCACACTTCTCTTTACTCCACTGCAGCGGCCAAACGCATATCGCATTCTGATAACATGTGATGCGATGAAATTTGTTGTAATGTGATGGATTATATATACTAAGCATGTAACTATGTATGTATATTTGTATGTATGCATGCATACAATGTGAGCATAGTGATATGTTTCGGCGATGTGGATAAGACGGTGGCAAACAACGTCGAGAGCCCAGGGTTAGTACTTGGATGATTGATCATCCGTGAAATAACTGAACATCTGGGCCAACTCAGCCGTCCATCCTTAAGGGCTGACAAGTGTTCTGTTGCAGCCGTCCATCCTTAAGGGCTGACAAGTGTTCTGTTGCAGTCGTGCTTCAGCGATATTTACTTTATGACCCGCGATCTTTCTGAAGAGCTTCTAAAGAGGCGCATTAATAAGTATCCTAAACTTACAACAAGTATCTTGGAACAACAACTAGTATCTTACAACAACAAGTTTCTTGCATCGGATATCTTACCACGTTAATACCACTGGACTATTATGCACAAAACTCTACGCATGAATACTGTTTTGAGTTAAAACTTATGTTCGTCCTTCCGTCTGTCTGTCTGCCTGTCTGTCTGTATGCCTATTTGAACTATTTGCATGCATATACAGTATGCTATCTAAAGAAAGCAGTTTCCTCTATTCCGGCTACAATAGAATTTCCTGAGCAGCATCGTTCAACAGATTCGTAGCGAAACTTCGAGAAAACTCATCCCAGCAAGTCAAGTGGTCACCAAAAGAAGTATGTATCGATGTATATAGAATGTATGTATGTATGTATGTATGTATGTATGTATGTATGTAATATATGTATGCAATGTATGTGTATATGTATGTATGCATGTATGTATGTATATATGAATGTATGTATGTTTGTATGTATGTATGTATGTAGGTATGTCTATGCATGTATATATGTATGTATGTATATATGCTTGTGTATTCATGCTTGTGTATTCATGTGTGTATGTGTGTATGTATGTATGCATGTGGGTATGTATATGCACATGTATATATATGCACGTATCGATGCATGTATGGGTGTATGTATGTATGTATGCATGTGTGTGTATGAATGTATGTGTAAAGATGTATATATATGTATATATGTATGTGTGTATGCATGTATGTATGTGTGTATGTATTTTATTGTATTGTATTTGAATACTTGTTATAGCGCCCCTACCAGATTTCCCATTCAGAGGCGCTCCCGACTACTGCGCGAACGCTGAATCGGAGTTTCACGCCGAAGCGCATGAGCAATTGCGAGTGAAGGACTTGCCCAGGGTCCCTACGCGGCGACTTTTGAGGTGGATTCGAACCCGCAACCCTCCAGCTGCAAGGCACCGAACATACCCCTCAACCACCGCGCCCCAGTTGTATTGTGATGTGTTGTATTGTGTGTTGTATTGTACTCCACGTTTATAATGCGACCGAGCCACCCGCAGTAAAGATCCGAGAAATTAATCTTTGATAAACCGACCCGCCTGGGAAGCGAACCCGGGGCGCCGGCGTGACGAGCAGGCTACCAACCCACTCGGCCACTCAGGATCCTCAATGTATGTATGTATGTATGGATGTATATATGTATGTATGTATGTATGTATGTATGTATGTATGTATGTATGTATGTATGTATGTATGTATGTAATGTATGTATGTATGTATGTATGTATGTATGTATGTATCTGGACTTCCATAGAGTGCATTTACAAGAGCCTCTCTAAAGCGCTGTGAACATGGATGTCGCTTATTAGACAGGTGCGTCTTAACAAAGGACAATATTGTTTACTTTGGCCGAATTAACAGGAATAGTTCAAACGTCGACAGCCTACCAATGCAAATACTACTATAAGACGAACAGTTTAGTATCTAACTATTCTTTTCGT
Source organism: Aporrectodea caliginosa (assembly GCA_020284085.1). Taxonomy (NCBI): domain Eukaryota; kingdom Metazoa; phylum Annelida; class Clitellata; order Crassiclitellata; family Lumbricidae; genus Aporrectodea; species Aporrectodea caliginosa. Next base: position 765,510 of record JACEVL010000520.1, read on the forward strand.
TCTTTGACAGAGATTTTATAACTTACCTATAGGCAGATTTCCTCCAACCTCGTTGAGCTCTAGCACTTCAACTATTATTTAACAGTGTTAACTGTTCACATTACTGGCATAGATGTCAAAGAGGAAGTAAAACCCAGCAGTGGTTATTTGTACAGAGGCTTACGGAAATATAGTGTTGACGGCAAGGTAAATTTGTGAAGATTCGGTCTATAAATAGAAAGAGAGACAGAGAGAGACAGAGAGAGACAACGATAGAATGAGAGAGTGAGACAGAGAGACAGACAGAGAGACAGACAGAGACAGACAGACAGAGACAGAGAGAGCGAGGAAAGAGAGGGGAGAGAGGGGGAGCGAGAGTACATAATGTAGGCTTCCTGCTTTAATGAGCACTGAAGCATATCGTGTTCTGCGCAGAGTCATAAAACTTTAGACTTATACAAAGTTTTTATATGACCCACTTTAGGTATTTCCAAAGACTACCATTGATTCAATGAGGTGTTTGATTCAAAAGCGAGCCTTCCGCCTCACTCGACGGATGATTTGATATTCTAGTGGTAAGCCTAATGGACTACCAACCGAGAGTTCGGGGTTGCAATCCCAGCCAAGGCAGATATTTGTCTCAAGATTTCGACTTCAATTAGCCAGCTCAGCCATAATGAGGACACTGACTGGACTCTGTCGGTGGGAAGATTAGACGGCGATGGAGAGGATAGGCCATTTTCCCTCATATGCCGAGGCTAAGAAAATGAAGTTGCTAACACTTCATACCGTGGCTGCCTCTCAGGCTAGACTAAAGAGTAAAGAACCTTCTTCTTCTTCCTTCTCCTCCTTCTCCTGTTTCTCCTCCTTCTTCTTCTCCTCCTCTTCCTCTCTTTCCATTGCACAAAATACAGTTGGTAGAGGTAGAAAATTATTGTAATCCCACCCGTAAACATATTCGTAATCGTAACCCTCACAGAACATTTATAACGCGTCGATTTTGGCAGATACGTTACAACCAAGTCCAGCTGTACAATATACTTCAATAAGAAATAACACAGATTCGAAAACAGGTAACACGTTCATATAAACAGTTGCACGAATAGACACCAATGCTGACCAGAGCACATTGGAAATCAGAACAACAAGACATAAAGAGTCACGCGTCAACATTATGGCATCTTAAGTCTGTTCTCAACGCTTCCGACGGAAGCCCTTCTAAGAACCGGAACCGGAAATAGACCGACGCATTCAGACGGAAGTGCAAAATGATGTTCTCTATCTATTCTTCGTTCGATGGAGTTTATTTGGAGGATGGGATCATCTGCAAACCTCCGCCGACACTCAGACGAATTTCAGACGAATCTCGGAGCATGTAACGAGACTAACGACCCATCCTGCGCTATATGTCTGCAGCACAAATAAACCGATAGGAATGTTACAATGGAAGTCGTGTGGGTGTATCTATGTATGTATGTATAAATGTATGTATTACGCCTCTGAGTAGTTCCCTTAAGAAGCGCTATACAAATTTAAGTAATGAGTGCTTGAATCATGTGCGTATGTATATATGTATGCATGCATGTGTGTGTAGATGTATGTATATATGTGCGTATGTATGTATGTGCGTATGTATGTTTGTATGTATGTTTGTATGTATGCATGTGTGTATGTATGTATGTATATATGTATAGATGTGAGTTTGTAAATAGATAATTACAGGCATACAAACATGCCTACATGCATACATACGTGCATACATAAATATTATTATATATAGCCAGACATATAGACACACCAGCAGGCAGACATACACACAGACGTGTGAGTGAATCTGTTTCATGGTAAGTACACTGACACCGAGTCAGATAGTCAGACAAACAACGGACTGATAAATGCATAATAGTCTAGTGAATACACGCGCGCGCACAGACATAGACAGGGCCAGACAAAGAAAGAGAGAGAGGGACACCGAAAAAGACAGAAAGTCAAGCAGACAAGAACAACGACAGAGAGAGAGAGAGAGAGAAAGAGAGAGAGAGATTTTTACAAGGTTAGCTTTCGAAAGAGAAAAAGCGCGATTTATATAAAAAAAATGAGCATCAGAAGCACAGCGGAAACAGTTTCAGCAACCGAGAGGAACAGCATCATCATCAGTCCATCAGTCAATCATAGACAACACGGCTTCTATCACCTGTTGTCGAGGATAATAGTGTCAATCGCATAAATAATCGTCGTCACCTGAGAGCGCTACAGGTCAGACAGATCTTCCTTCCCAAACAACTGGCAATCATCTCGACTGACCATAATGGGACGAAAATTTTCGCAGTAGAAAACCGAGAAGTTTTGAAGCATTTTTAAGACTCTCAGGTTTCTGCAATTTTTTGACACTGTATCGAGGTCTTGCTCCTGAAACCTGAAAAATGAAAATGACTTACATGTACTGTAGTTTTATAGACAGCACGCCTACGGTAAGTACAAAAAGGGCATATAACAGCTGACTTGAATTAAGTGATTCAGGTTCAAAACTAATACAATAGACTTAAATGACTTACTGTTAATGTAGACCTGTTGTACTTAGTTTAGGACTATTGTACTTAATGTACGCCCATTGTTTCTATGAAACAATTTAAAACAATTTAAGTCTATTGTGTTAGTTTTGAACCTGATTGACTTAATTTAAATCTGCTGTTTATATGTCCTTTTTGTACTTACCGTAGGCCTGCTGTCTATAATGTAGGCCTCTCCTGATTAATGTAGACATAATTATCCTGTACTTGAAACCTACAGTTAAAACCTGCAGGATCAGGAACAACCATTCCCATTAATTCTCATCTACATGTATTTTCGATGGTAGGCTAATTCTTATGCATTTCAATTCTAGAACGCTTGCATTTAAGTCGCGATTTTGTTTCTAAAACAACCCTTTCGCGATAACTTTTTAAATGTTGAGGATGTTGCGTTTCCAATATCAGGTAATTTCAGACCTTTTGTAGCTATTCTTATTAATTTATCCTGTGATCTGTATAAATTGTCAGTGTCGTCGGTGTCGATGTCGGTATCAGGGTCCGACTAAAGCGAGGTGTTACAACCGGTTAATTCTCCCAACGGAATCAACAAATCATCTTCGTCGTCATCATCATTCGTCATCATCGTCATCATAACCATCACCAACATGACCATCATCATCAGCAGCAGCAGCAGCATTATCACCAACACCATCATCATCATCATTATCATCATCATCATCATCATCATCATCATCATCATCATCTAAAAACAACCACTACCATCATCATCATCACCACCACCACTATGCGACCACCATCGTCGCCACTACCACCAGCATTGTCGTCACCAGCTCAATCATCGTCATCATCGTCACCACCTCTTCATTAATCCAAATGTAAGCATGATAATGTTAGCAGGGTTCGGGTAAGCATGAAACATATACATGATTGATGCATGTATAAACATTATACCTGTAGGTAAGCTTAATTATACAGGCACATATGATGCAGCAACCACGATACAGGTAGCAATTGCCTGTAGCCTATAATAGCAATACATGAACTTTGCATTATTATAGGCAGGAATGCCTTGCAGCTGCAGTCGAATTCGTCAGATTTTACAAAACGAATGCGGAATCGAGCATAGGCGTAACCTTTGGGGGCTACTGGGGTACTTTCTAGACCAAAGTTACGACCCTGGTATCGAATCCCAACCACTGTCACAAAACTCGGAAGAACGGACACTCATACATGACTTACTGACTTATGGCCTTGGCGATGCTCCCGCACGCATAAGCCGCGCGTTTATGGAAGACCTCCATCCCTCTCTGTTGTATGCCCGATGCATAGCCTCCTGAACCGTCCAGCCCATTTCTCCACAGTCCTCCCTTATCATATCCATCCATCGTTTCTTCTGCCTTCCTCTTTTTCTTTTCCCGTGCACATATCCGTTGAGAGCTATCTTCGGGTACCTGTCATTTCCCATTCGGGTTATGTGTCCAAAGTATCGCAGCCGTCTGTTCTGTGTCCTGCTGACTATGTCGTACTGAATGTTTAGTCGTTTGTGAATCCCTCTATTCCTTATCCTGTCTCTTCTTGTGACTCCCTCAATCCTTCGCAAGCACGCCATTTCGAAGACCCTCAGCCGCTGTTTATGTGTTTCCTTCAGTGTCCAAGTCTCCGAATTGTACAGCAATGCGCTGAGCACCAGCGTTTCATACATGATGTTAAGACCAAACGAAGCCTTCTTCTGTTCTGAATTTCTCTGTCTTCTATCTTCTATCAAATAGATTCTATCTACATCAATCACAAGCGACCACAGATGATCGAAAGCGTCCTGACAGGCGCTACATAAATAAATATCAAGGTATGCTGCTTCACTATCTTGGGGATTTTACCGGCAACCAACGGTTTAAAAAAATGCTGCATGCCTACCTGATTAATGGAAATTAGCTATAACCTACCCTGCCAGATATTCTTTTTCACTGTTAGTTAAGGTTTTCGGTTTTTTCTTTATATTTTCATAGTGTTTTGAATCGAGTTAATCATTTACTGTGTAATATGTACTATACTGTTTGCATTGCTGTACTAAACTTGATATTGCACTGTTTATCAAGGTTTTAGCTAATTCATATTTCTGAAATGTTGTTCTAGGTGTCCCTAGTGAGCGGGATCTTGATCCCTTTTGGGACTCCTCTTGCGGCCAATCCTGATACTTTATGTTGAAATGTTATGTGTTTTTTTCATTTGGCTTCAATAAAAGAGATTTGATTGATTGATTGATTGATTGATTGAAAGAAGCAGTCGCCACGACAGTGATAATATATTACTATCAGACCACATTAATTTTATTCATAAAGTCTGGTGCGATGACGCCATCTGATGGTTGGTAATAGGACAGTCTTTCGTCTTTGACATTTCCGAGGTTTGTGCGTTAAACCGTTTAGGCAATAAATTGTTGTCCTGATATCGATACTTAATTTGAACAGTTCCACATATGCCATGATGTTTCCTTACTTTGCCTAGTGCCGTTTATTTTCTTGGCCATACTACAGCTTTCTTTGTTTCGTTCCCGAAAGCTCTTTGAAATTAATTTGTTCCTTTGTGGCTTTGTGTTGTCGGTTCGGAAACGGTTCTGAGAAGTTGCTCTTGATCTGGCACTATACAAAATTTATGTGAACATAAAACTACAATTATCTGTTTAGCTGTCTGTTTTGTGTTTCTGTGTGTATGCATGTATGTATGTGTGTACACACACATGTATGTATATGTGTGTATGTATTTATGTGTGTGAGCATGTATGTTTTTGTATGTTTTTTGTATGTATATAATATATATGCATATACTTATGTATTCATGCACATGTCAATGTATAGACATAAATATTTAGCGCATTTTGGGGACGTCATAAAAACGCTGCACGCACGGCAGAAGAGAAGATTGGTTGAATTTGATCTGCGGAACCACGGCATAAATGAATATATCGCCATAGGCAGCCGAGCGCACAGATCACCATCCTGGTTGACTCGATACTAGAAGAACACAGAACTCCCTGATGTATTCTGTTGTTATACAGAAGTCATTAGCCAGATGAAATCAGAGAAAATCGGAACTGGAGAAAAAGGAGGAAGAATGAGAAGAAAAGGAAGAGGAGGAGAGGCAACAGGAGGAAGAAGAGTAATAGGAGGATGTGAAGGAAGAGAAAGAGGAGATGGAGGCGAATAAAGATGAGGATGTTGACGAGAAGAGGAGGAAGAAGAGGGAGAACGCGAGGAAAAAGGAAGAGGAAGATGAGGAGGAGAATATAGAGCAGGAGGAAGAGAATGAAGAGGTGGAAGAGGCGGAAGAAGAGGAGGGGTTGGACGAGGAGGTTGAGGAAGATGAGAAGAAGGAAGAGGAGAAGGAGGTTGAGGAATAGGAAGAGGAGGAATAGGAAGATAATGGGTTGAGGAAGAGGTAGAGCAAGAAGAGGCTGAGGAAGATAAGGACAAGAAAGAGGCATAGAAAGTGGAAAAGGAGGAATAAGAAGAGGAGGGTTGAGGAAGAGGAAGAGCTGGAGGAGAAAGCGGAAAAAGAGGAGAAGGAAAGGGAAAATAAGAAATCATTGTCGAGAGCCATTCTCAGTCGAAACGTTCCTTTCTCCTGTCGATGAAAGAAAATCATTTCGATGTCTCTATTGTTTTAGGTCGTTGCCACACAAATGACTGAACGTCTGTCTCTAAGGACTACTAACAAACGAAGCAGCGTTTACGACAGCTGCACCATCCTACTTCACCCGATTTATTTCCCATTTAATTAGGCCTCTTCAACCAACATTAGATATTTATAACGCACACATCCTCACACACACACACACACACACACACACACACACACACACGCACGCACGCACGCACACGCACGCACGCACACACACACACACACAAACATACAAACACAAACACAAACAAACAAACAATGCATACACGCACACATACAGTGCACACGCACACACACCTTCATACACCCTCACACACACACGCCCATACCACACACACCTAAAAACACCTACACACCTACACACCTACACACCTACACACCTACACACACACACACACACACACACACACACACACACACACATACACATATACATATATATTTATTTATATATAAGCAGACCGTTGTACACGTACACAGTAAATATGGTTTTCGATGACGTAGATTTTAAACAATGTCTGCATATAGTATAAGCCGATTCATTTTATCCGTGGTACAAGTGCATCGAATGAACGATGTCGTAAACATGTATGATTGCATTTCTATAGGGACGATGGATTGGCCCGATAAAGGCGGAACGGCTTGATCATAATATGACTATAAATATGTATATATATAAATATAAGTATATACAAATATATATATATAATATTATATAAATTTTATATGCGCATGTGTAGGTGTGTGTTGGTGTGCTTGTCCTTTGCCCTCTACGTTTCATGCCTACACACACACACACACACACACACACACACACACACGCACACACACACACACTCACACACACACACTCACACACACACACACACACACACACACACACACACACACACACAAAACACACACACACACACACACGCACTCACACACACACACCACACACACGCACACATATATGCATGTACATTGTATAATGTATAATATACCGTATGACCTACGTAAACTTAAGCCTCTGGGTTCCTGTATTTCTCCCCACAGACACATTATTCGTGTTCATTAATATTTCGCACCCTTTGAAGCCGGTCGAGGCTTATTTAGAGGCGGAAGCAATTAGATTTGATTAGCCAATGCTTCAGGTTAATTGCAACGCATCACGTTTTAACATGATGAATGACCTGCTATCAAAATTAATGGCAATGCGTGCAACACGGCAGCAATTTTTGTCCTGCAGTTTTTAGATATATGATCAAAGTCTCAAAATTCAAACAATGGTTGTCCCCATGTTATTATATATATAAGGCGATTGGACATTTCGGCCTAAAGCAATTCGGCCTAAGACAATTCGGCCTAAGACAATTCGGTCTAAGACAATTCGGCCCAACACAATTCGGTGCGGGACAATTCGGCTCAAGACAATTAGGCGCAGGAACAATTCGGTGCAAGACAAACTATGATCATAACTGACAAGAATTTTGCAGTTGGTTTTAATAGCTAAAAATTATGTTAATGAGCGTCTTTGCCGAGTGATTTCAACTGGAAAGTATAGAGCACAATTGTTAAAATCTTAGAATCTCGTTCAATTATATTATATACTTGTTAAAACAACAGTTTGCAAAGAATGTCGCTGCGCCGAACTGTCCGGTGGTGAATTGTCCGGTGGTGAATTGTCCGGTGCTGAATTGTCCGGTGCTGAATTGGCCAGTGCCGAATTGTCATAGAACCATGCAGGCCTATAGCGAATCTTAGCTGTAAATCCTATATTCGGATAAGTTCTTTAAAACTTTACTCGATAATAAAAATGAACCTTCTCCGAAATTTAGCATCTCGTCTGTATTAAGTATATATCCTGTAGGACAGGTAATAGCGCTTCATAAATGCATATGACTAACAAGCAGTCTTTTTTTAGATCTGACAGATAATTATTATAGCGACAGGATGCGGCATTCCATAAATAGATAGGCAATCCTAAGGCCATTGGTTTGTCAGCTTTAATGAGCGATAAATGGGAAGTCCTTAAATAGCTCATTTAAGTCAGTTGCGCATGCATCGGTGGAGGCAATATGAAGGAATCGAATCGGACGAATTCTATATCCGTTCCGGGAATCAGAATATTTGTAACGAAGTCTTACTAATAAAAATGTGTCTTTTAATAGCGCGGCGGATTGCGTATACATTGGCGGACTGAAATAATTTCCTGTCTTATTAGAGATCTATAATTGCCGTGTAAAGGAAGACCTTAGACGCTGCATGGAGTGCCTTCATACGGATATAGGCTAAATAGATCTACAAATAGCCTACACTGATAATTACTTGATCTTTTTATCTGTTTTTCATATGATATATCATCATCACGGTACGGTTTCCGATTGGTGAGAAGGCTCGGCCTCTTACGCGGAGAGTACGGGTTCGATCCTCTACTCAGGCGGTCACTGTGTATAGGGCCCTCATTCACAATTGCTCTGCGCCACCGATGTTCTGTCGTGTGGTTGTGTCACTCGTGTGCACTTCTGAACTTTGGAAGAAGGGCATAATTTTATCAAAATACAGTTGTATTGTATCATCAGTTCCTATAACGCTAGCCATTTGGCGGCAATGAGTACGAAATAAGTAATTTCCATTATCCTCGGTCATTTGTCAAGTCTCCCTTAGTATTGCATTGTATTGTATTTGAACACTTGTTATAGCGCCCCTACCAGATTTCCCATTCAGAGGCGCTCCCGACTACTGCGCATACGCTGAATCGGAGTTTCACGCCGAAGCGCATGAGCAATTGCGAGTGAAGGACTTGCCCAGGGTCCCTACGCGGCGACTTTGAGGCGGATTCGAACCCGCAACCCTCCGGCTGCAAGGCACAGAACATACCCCTAAACCACCGCGCCCCAGTTGTATTGTAATGTGTTGTATTATATTGTATTGTACTCCACGTTTATATTGCGACCGAGCCATCCGCAGTAGTGTTAGTGAGTTAGTCCAAGTGATGTAATGATGCTATGTTGTCTATCCAACGTAGGCTACACTTGATCTGCCTTTGTTTCTGTTTCCTTCGAATCTAGCATGTAGTGCATTGTGTGATTTTCAGTCAACTGGCATTCTCTCTGCAATGTCCAAACCATCGGAGTCCTCGTTGAACGACTTTTGTCTATCAAATGTTTTTGAATACCTAATGATTGTCTTATGTCATCGTTTCTTATTTTCTGTAGTCTTGAAATCCCTACGATCTTCCGTAGCCAACTCATTTCTGCTGTTGGCATTCGTTTCTCATCTTCCTTTCGCATTGTCCAACATTCCGATCCGTATAGGAAAATCGGTTGTATCATGGTCTCTTATATATTCTCATCTTGGTTTTCTTTGTTCATATAATATATGCTGCATGCTCATAAATCTTGCATATTATATATATTCACAGGTAAATGAAGATGTAGTCTAGTATTTATGTAGACTATATACGTATGTAATGTATATGCATATGTATGTATATGTGTATATGTATAAGGTGTATGTGTATTTGTATGCGTGCTTGTATCTATTTCTTCTGCTTTTCTGTATTCCGTCAGGTGTGTGCCGACGATGAGGTTTTTCGAGATGGCTCCATTTCTTTCTGTTTCTAATAGTATCCAGGGTCGTTCTCATGTCCATGTCTTTTTCTGCAGTATCTTGTCTCACGTTTTCCATCCATGTCTTTGTTTTTCTTCCTCGACTCCGTGTTCCCTCCACGTGGCAATATAATACCCTTGCTGGTAATATCATAGTCCATTCTTATACTACATGACCAAACCATGTCAGTCTTCTTTTTCTGATCCTGTCTACCAGTTCTACCAGTGCTTCCCTCTGTCCCACATCTTCCGGATTACCTCATTACCACATCCTGTCTCGTCTGGTTCTCCCTGCTATTCTTCTTAGCCAGCTCATTTGCGCCACTAGAATCCTCCTTTCGTCCTCCTTCCGTAGGCACCAACACTCGGATCCATACATCAGTACTGGAGTGACAAATGCTCTGTACAGTTTTATTTTTGTTCTTGTTGATATGCTGGTCGTCTTCCACATCCAACTCAATCTGTGAAACATCGCTGATGCCAGGCCAATCTTGCGTCTTATGTCCTTTGTGCATATTCCGTTATTAATCCTCCAAGGTACACCAACCACTATCCGTGACTTGCTCCAGCTCCTCTTCATCCAATCTCACCTTCAGCTCTTTAAGTTCTCCGATGGTCATTGTCTTGGTCTTTTGTACATTTATTCTGAGTCCAAACCTTCTCCTACTGTCATGTACACTGTCTTTCAGTTCCTGCACTTTGGTACGGCGATTCTGCTACCTAGTCAATATCATCAGCAAAACGAAGATTGCTCAGTATCTGTCCATGTAGTGTCACTTCAACTTCGGCAGAATTCATTGCACAGCTCATTATGGTCTCAAGAAGCAGGTTAAACAAATCTGGCGACGATCCTCATTCCTGCCTTACACCTACATGTATGTTGTGATCTTAAGCCACTCCGATTGTTCTCCATCCACTCTGACTACACTCATTGACTTGCTGTATAGATCTTCTAGTATAGTATCACCAACTCATCTGGAATTCCATAGTTCCTTAGTACCTGCCATAATCCTTTTTGCCATACACTATCAAATGCTTGTTTAAAATTTATGAAATTATTGTACAAAGTTCGATTTCTTTCGAAGTATTTCTCTGATAGCTGCCGAACAGTGACGAGTTGATCTATTGTACCTCTCCTACTCTGAATGCCACCTGTTCCTCAACCACCACCTCCTCGACATATTTTCCTCCGACGTTGCTGTAGTATCATCGTTTATACTTTTCCAGGAACGCTTTACAGACTAATGCCTCGATAATTACTACATTCCTTCTTGTCATTTTTCTTATGTATTGGTACAATTATAGCTTTCCTTCCTATCACTTAGACATTTCTTTTCCTGATAGATCTTGTTGCATAACTCGTGTAACATTACAACGGAACATTCCTCTCCGCTTTGTATCATCTCTGCTGTAATTATTATTATCCCTCCCGGTGCCTTCCTCTTTTTCAAGATTCATACAGCTGCCTCCACCTTCTCTCTCAGGATATCCTCCACATTTTCATGTCCATTACTTGCTGGAAATTCATCCAACACTGTAATTCATCCATACCTACATAAATACGTATATGTAATTGTAGGTGTAAGTGTTTGTGAACGTGTATTTGTATGTTTATTGTGTCTAGTATATGCATATGTTTTCGCACATGTATATGCATGTTTGTAAGAGGCACTGAAGTGGATATCTGTCGATAGCAAGCGTTTCATAGAAAACTTCTTAGAAACGCTGCTGATTGTGTTCGCTTTTTTTCACAACATTGTAAACATATTTTGCACAACACATCAGCCCTACATAGAGCACTCCTGTGACGTCTGGAATCACATTTCGATTTCTTCTGTTACATACGTCGCAATTAACATCGACTCAGAAGCGAACAAATAATAACATTCGTCGCAATGACGTCATAGATGTTGTCTCAGATGGGTGTGTGGCGCCCACTATTATGCAAGTGCAGGCCTGTCTCCAGTTGCAATCCATATGGAGCTCATTGTAGGCTGGGAAGCGGGCGAAATCGGATGAAATGTGGATTATCACATGGACGCAAACGGATATGGAATTATCGATATGTGATGGGAGAGAAACCTAGGAAGCAGAGTGTAATAACTTCCTTAGACAATTCTTAGAACTGTTGATGTAAAGTCTAGCAGGCTACGGCGGGAGAATTATCGATTTAAGATTTCGACAGAGGATCTGATTTGGGATGGCTTGACTGCTGTCCAATGCCTGGCACTCCTTATGGAATCACTTTTAGCGGTTCCCTTGTTCTTCCTGCTGGCAACAAAGGCGAATTAGCGTAGATCACGTCAGAGTAGAGAATCTGAGCATTAGAGAAAGGCAGAGCCAGAGATGGTATCATAAGGTAGAGACATAGAGAAAGAGAGAGAGAGAGAGACAGAGAGAGACAGAGAGACAGACGAACAGAACAGACAGAGACAGAGACAGACAGAGATAGACAGACAGAGACAGAGACAGAGAGACAGAGAGACAGAGACAGAGACAGAGACAGGCAGACAGGCAGACAGACAGAGACAGAGACAGACAGACAAACAGACAGAGACAGACAGAGACATAGATAGAGACAGAGAGAGAGAGAGACAGAGACATAGACATAGAGACAGAGGGGTAGAAAAGAGAGAGGAGTAGAGGGAGAGAGAGAGAGCGATACGTCGAAAGGTACGAAGACCTGAGACAGACAAAGAGACAGTCAGACACTCAGACAGACAGACAAACAAACAAACAAACAAGCAGGCAGACTTACGGATAGACATACAGAAATACATACAATGTCATACAGGCAGACAAACAAACAGTAAGCCAAACCGACGTGCATTCAGACAAACACACTGACAGACAAGAGCATGCACAAACCGTGCAGTAATCCAGTCCTAACAAGAAATTTTTACTGGTACGGCATTCCGGTCGTCAAAAAAGAACAGGAACACCGCTCCGGCAGACAGACAAACAGACATATACATGTATACATACAGACAAACATGCATACAGACAGACCGATGTATAGGCCGGGTGTGAGAGAGGGAAGTGAGACTATTGCAACAACGAATACAGAAACCGAAACGTATTTGTGCAGAGTTAACTAGAAAGACAAACACGACGTGCAAGACAGCGAAAAACAGACACAGAAAGACGTACAACCAGCAGAAAAGACAAAGCAATGCAGAGATACATTCATAAACCCACAGCAGCATCTACGCAGATAGAGAAGGCCATGTAAAGAACCAGATTCAACAGACAGGAAACACTCAACGATCATAGAAACACTTTCGATGGAACAGACGCAGGCAGACCAACCTACGGAGGCATCGAACGGACACCGAACGCTGGCGCTGAGAAACACGGAGGCCACCATCGGAAAACAATCGCAGGGAAGCGACCGAGCGGAAAAGCTAGCCACGTGCAGTCGTGCACCGTTCGAATGCAGATGAACGGTTCCTGGATAAAGCACGCAGCGTTCGGCGCGATTTAGCGGACGCATCCACCCGACCTAACAGCCGCCGTTCGGACGAGTACCCCAGCATACCATGGTGCTGTGCGTCTCAAGTGTTTTTATCAGACGACTTCGCTGTTTCGCTGCTTGCTAAGCACTAGAAAACTGTGAGTGGCTATCTGTAACTTGGTAAAGAATTGCTTCCTGCTTGTTCTGTGCGGTCTCACTAGACCAGGGAACAGCGAAAGGAGAGGAACGTATATATAGGAAAGCCCGATTGAAAAATGACTCGACTGATTTTCTTCTGGATTAGATTTTCTCGTTTGCTGTAGCGTCGATGTCACGTTCGTTCATCGGAGCAAGAATCGATTTCTCTCATTTTGCAAGACTGCAGAGCCAGGAAGCAGCTGGTTATTAAGATATCCCTACAGCAATTTCGCTTGGCTCTCAAGGTACAGAACCAGGAAGCGGCTGGTTATTAAGATATCCCTACAAAAGTTCGCTAGAATATATTGCAAGGTACAGAGGTACAGAGCCACTAAGCAGCTGTTGAATAAGATATCCCTATAGAAGTTTCGCTTGAATCTTTTACAAGGTACAGAGCCAGGAAGCAGCTGGTTGTTAAGATATCCCTACAGAAGTTCGTTTAACATATCTGGACAACCTATCTAAAACGACGAAGCGCTCGTGAATAAGCTGGTGCCCTGTGCTTGGCTCATTTCAGTAACGCGCTTTAGACATTTGGAGTTTACGAATACAATTTGCGTTTACGATAACAGACTTAATTGCTATGAAAATGTGAATAATCTTCCTGTGCGCCACGTGCGAATGGATACGGGAAACAACCTAAGCGATGAGTCAACACTCGACCAGAACCGGAACTCCTCATCGTCGCTGCCTCCTCCGATCAACCTCGAGGACTTTCTGGGTCCTCGTCGCCAGGACCTCGTCAAAGTCATTCCAGTGACGATCATCTACGTCGTCATCTTCTTCACTGGAATCGTCGGCAACGTGTCGACATGCGTCGTCATCGCCCGCAACAAGTACATGCACACGGCCACCAACATCTGTCTCTTCAACCTGGCCGTCTCCGATCTCCTGATGATCCTCCTGGGCCTCCCGCAGGAGACCTACTCCTTCTGGTCCGCCTATCCCTGGGTCCTCGGCCAGACCTTCTGCGTCTTTCGCACGATGGCCGCAGAGACGTCCACCTACGCCTCGATACTGACCATCACGGCCTTCACCGTCGAGCGGTACGTGGCTATCTGTCACCCGGTCAAGGCCAGGGTCCTGTCCGGGCTACACCGCGCCGGGAAGATCATCGTCCTCATCTGGGTGATTTCGGCGACCTGTTCCATTCCCATCGTTGTCCAGTACCAGGTCGTCTACATCCCCGATGCCAACGGTCAGCCGATCGCAGACTCGGCCACCTGTAACATCCCGAAGGACCGGTACCTGTCGCACGCCTTCGAGGCGTCAACGTTCCTCTTCTTCATTGCGCCCATAACGGTCATCAGTGTCCTGTATGGACTCATTGGACTGGCCATTCGAAGGTCAGCCTTTGACCAGGACAGGGTCCGATGTGTCCAGTCATAGTGAGAACAACAAGGCCAACGCTGCTGGTGAACAGAGGGTTAATCAACATGCCAGGGCTCGACTGTCTGTTATCAAGATGCTCGGTAGGAATCCACACTTAACTCAATATGTGCGTGCTCACGAATGTATATTTCATGTGCATGTATGAATGTGATATGTGTGTATGTATGACGGATGGACGGACGGACGGACGGATTGATGAATGGATGGATGGATGGACAAACGTATGTATGTATGCCTATGTATATTGGGTCTCCTGAGTATCCATACTTGTCTGCCAATGTACTGACTTGTGTATTACTTGTTCTGTTATGGTTCATCATCATCATCAGGATCCATGGATGGAAAGCCCGTAGGTGTCCAATGCAAATTTCGTCATCTGTTTCCATAATCCTCTGTCTTGCGCCAATACACTCAAACTGTGTAGGTCTTACTTGTCTGCCAATGTACTAACTTGTGTATTACTTGTTCTGTTATGGTTACCAAATAAAAAATCAAATCAATAAATCAATATAGGTATGTAATTATGTATCTATGTTTGTCAATCAATCAATCAATCAATCAGAATTTATATAGCGCCCCTTCAAGATCCCTACTCAGAGGCGCTCCCGACCCAGGCCATACGGAAGAATGCAGTCTTCAACAGTTGGTGAAACTGAGAACAGTTTGGAAGGTGTCGTAAATCTAGTGTTAGCCCGTTTGTATGTATGAATGTATGTATGGATATAGATCTATATGGTTTTACATTTACGCTACATATACATGTATGTATATTTATATGATTTTAGGTTTGAAGAAATGTATTATTCATGTATAATATAATACATAAAAATTCGCATGCTAGCTACTGTCACCTACAACGTTGCTGCTATGTTGTATAAAAGTCTAGTGATCACATTCTCAACCAAGATGACGCCAATCATCGTCGTTATGACGGCGTCGTTAAATAAACGTTATAAACCCCCCTTCTCAACCAAGAGGTCTCGAGTTCAAATTCCGACTTGGCACGTGACTCGCCATGAATGTATTTTGATTCTTAAGTTACAGTGTTGCGCGATAGCCTAGTATTTCAAGTGCTAGGCTGTCAGCATGAGATTGAGGGTTCAAATTCTGCCAGTGCAGAAAAGTATCTAAAGATTTCTGCTCTGCCAACACTCTCCCTGCGAGCAACCCAGCTGTTAAATGACATCCGCCTAACAATATATGTGTGAGACGATCAGACAGCAAGGAAATCGACTGTCCGTTACCCCCACGCCATCAGCCGAGGCTTAGAGAACCTTTTCTTCTGTTCCAATTAAGCTTCAGTTAACCAGTCACTTTATCTTAATCAACGGTTGCTCATTTCTGCGACGTCTCTTTCTTCTGAAATTCATCGGAGACCTGACAGAGAAGAATGACAGTGGAACAGAAGGGATGTCAGTCATTGATGGAGAACCGACAAAAAGAGGTCAGGAGGATGGCATCGACGGTTGCTAGGCAACCAACTAAAGAGCGATGGATTGAGCAGAGTGATGCTTCGATGCTGCAGGGTGGAAGTAAGAGACGCCAGGAAGAAAATGGATGGCGTGGATGGATGGATGGACGAACGGATGGACGTATTGATGGATGGATGGATGGATGGATGGATGGATGATGGATGAATGGATGGATGGATGGATGGATGGATGGATGGATGGAT
The DNA here is from genome assembly GCA_020284085.1 of Aporrectodea caliginosa. Classification (NCBI taxonomy): domain Eukaryota; kingdom Metazoa; phylum Annelida; class Clitellata; order Crassiclitellata; family Lumbricidae; genus Aporrectodea; species Aporrectodea caliginosa. The sequence continues at coordinate 782,010 of JACEVL010000520.1, forward strand.
GGATGGATGGATGGATGGACGCATTCGACGGACGGATTGATGGATGAATGGATGGATGGACGGATGGACGGACGAAACGGGCACAAAGACAGACAGATAAATAAACAAAAAGATAAAACAAAGAGATTAATTAATCGATGTGAATAGGCAAACATGCAATAACCTGTTGATCCTCCTCCTATCAAGATGCACATATACCTGAGGACGAATAGATCAGATTTGCAATTGTAATTTCGATTGCAAATTTATACATCGCCACTTCAACAGACACTCATCAGAAAACAATCGAACCAAATGGTAGTCAAAAGGCTGACGGAAAAGAATGACCGAGGAGTTCATGACGTAGGTTGTTAGGAAATATATTCGAGTAGGGTTGGCCGAAAATAGCACAACTTCGTAGGTGGACCATAGAAATCCGGGCAGGTGAAACAACTATAGGTCCTCTTGCGTAGCAACGTGAAGAAAGCTGCGACCAATGTTGAAATAAGCTGAGACAAAAAGCTTCTTAAGGTAAGATGGAGACACAGCTGCTAGATAGTTGCACACAAGGATCAAAATCTCACCCTTCAGACATTGCAGGCACCTTTCATTTATGTACCAAAATAACCCACCGAATAAAGATCAACCTCTAAAAAATTTCCGACTGGTCTAGGTGCGAACCCGGTACCTTACCATCACAGACCACATTCATTACCATTGAGGCAATGTTCGAACAGCCGTGGCTTCATAACAGATAGCAAGGTAAACACCGAGAGCTAGGTTTTTAAAGGCGCTTTATAAATGCATCGATAGATGACGTCCGAATGTTGTCCCAATTATCTTCCTGGCTTACTTATCGTGTTTTCATTACGAAAGGTCTCGAACGATGGTTTAATATACGATGTATTTATAGGCATAAACCATCGAGTTTATTATGTGCCAACAAATGCGATATAATGGCTATCAAGTTGGGCAATATGTTTATCTATAATTATGATTCACACAAACACAAATAAAACAAACGCACGCACACACGTACGCACGTACACACGCGCTCACACACACACACTACACACACACACACACACACACACACACACACACACACACACACACACACACACACGCACACACACACACACACGCACTCACACACACACACACACACACACACACACATATATAATATATATTCTCATTGCTCATGCGTAGTTATGTCATGTGCAGGTATCGTGATTGGTTTGTTTAGTCTTCCACGGTGCAAGTATTATTCGAGTATGAAAGTCGAATTCTGAATCAGTACTGTATGCAGCCCCACCACTGCCGTAGTCGGGTGGTGCTAGTAGGAAGCCTGAATAAAGGAGGAGGGCGACGCTAATCATCGTCGGTATGACACACGCGTCATTAAACAGGAACCGATCAGCATGGCGCTATAAAACTAGTACTTTTTAATTATAATGATCGGGACTGTTATTCATAATTTCATATGCAATATAAAGTACGGAATATAGAGTACGGTACATGGATGATATATATATATAATATATATATATACATATATATACGTATATAAACCCCTCTAAATGTAAATTCTCATACTTGTAATACATGTATATAGATATGTATACATTTGCATGTACATACAATTCATATATAAATTGCATGGATGATATTCTTCGAATAGTAGGCCCAATCTAAGAACATGAGGGATTATTTCTACCTCCGGTGATAAACAAAATGATATTGTTATGCATGCAATAAAGGAGTTCGAAGAAAACATCTGTTGTGCATTCGTAGTATGAGAGATAACGATGCAAAGCTGCCATCAACCAAAGTAGGATCTGTCTTCGTTTACCATTTCCGCAACGACATACCTGTGCTTGAGACGCAGGTATGTTATTTCGGAGAAGGTAAGTATATATGCTCATTCTTGAACCGGTTGCAGAAGTTCCACACTCCAGTGTACAAACATCTTAGGGCAAACACAAAATCAAAAGAAGTAGAGTATTCTTCCTATAAAATTTATAGGAAGAATGCTGTACTTCATTTAATATGTTCCTCGGACCGTGGGAATAGGTAGTTGATTTCCATGGTGGAAGCAACTTATGTAAAACTACAATTATATCGTAAGCCATTCTGAAAGAGAGCGACGTAAGCTGACTTCCCCATGTATATTTCATTGACCCAAAGACTAGACAACCTACATGTTGTGTCAATTAAATTGACATGAGGAAGTCAGCTTACGACGCTCTCTTACAGAATGATTACGTATGGTGCCTCGGCGAAGATAACCTGAGCGGCTTAAGTTGAAGACCATCATTAGACAAGGATTTCTTCTTCTATCGTCTAAGACTGATTCCTCGTAATTCTTGGTCAATACCCTCGAAATTTGCGCAAATAACAATGCATTTATATAGCGGCACTGTTTTGCGACAGTCGACGCTTGGAAAAGAGCAACGACATTCTTGAGCAATTACACGGTATTGGATTGTGTAGCAACATAAGGAAGAGCAACGTCCTCCTTGTTTTCAATACCTTAATCGCTGCACAGTCTCCCAGTATGCCCTATAGGCTACAGGTTTCCTTGATTGATGCTGTACATGTAAATGGTTAATTTATCATTGGAAACTTTCAATATTGTAAAAGAATTACATAAATCACATTTCACAGATAACAGATTCGATAAATTGCATTCGACGTGGCCCACTTCTGCAGACAATGGATGTATTTTGAACGTTTCCCATAATGACTTCCACTTATAACCATTTCAATTAATCGCAATCACTCCTTCTGACAAAACATGCATTCGACATAATAACAGCCAACAACGCACAACAAAATAGAAACCATAATGGATCGTAAATGACGTTTCCTGTACCAATCCACCCACCGCCCAGCCATCCGTCCCTCTACGTTTTATTGTGATCGCTTTCTCCTGTTGCTGCTCATTGTGTTAAGTGGTCGCCTTTGGCTGCGTATGTGCGTCTCTTTGTACGGGTGGTGTCGCTTAGAGGTCTGCGGGTAGAGCATTTTTGCTACCCGACCCGTACCCGTAACACAGAACCACTACCCGTACCCGTACCCGACCCGTACTTAAAATTACTACCCGACTCGACCCGTACCCGCGGGTATACCCGTACCCGTGCAGTACCCGTCGCGTCATTAGCACGCCTTCTCATAGTCCCTGTCCCTACCAGGCATAATAAATAGGCTGATGATGATGATGATAATGATGATGATGATGGTAGTAGTAGTAGTAGCAGCAGCAGCAGCAGCAGCAGCAACAACAGCAGCAGCAGTAGTAGTAATAGTAGTAGTAGCAGCAACAACAACAACAGAAACAGCAGTAACAGTAGCAGCAGCAGCAGTGGTAGTAGCAGCAGCAACAGCAAAAGCAGTTGAAATAGTAGTAATAATAATAGGCAGTCAAATTATGGAACCTGTCGCATGCAAGTATCTCAATTGCATTGAACATTTTATCTCCTAGGTCCATATACTGTCACCTAGAACACTTAGTAACTGTTAATATCAAGTTGCAGACCCGGTCAGGCCCATTATGCGATTACATTCTCTATTACATGTAACGGTGACATTGTAACCCCAAAACTTCACGTCGGTACGGGTAAAACCGGGTATACCCGTACCCGTAATGACACTACCCGTACCCGACCCGACCCGTGAAAAGCGTACCCGACCCGTACCCGACCCGCGGGTACGGGTCGGGTACGGGTAAACTCCCGCGGGTACGGGTATACCCGCAGACCCCTAGTGTCGCTGCAATCTCTGTTCGCAAATGCTCCGATAGCCATATGCAAGGAAAGCTCGCATGCTCTCGTGAAAAACAGCCAGCCGACGCAGGCCATACGAACTGGTGGGTCGAGGTTTTCGATTTGGGGGCGCAAAGAAACTGGAAGATAAGAGCCACAGCTGCTTAAGAAATTTCTATAGTCATTGGTCTTTTGAAGGTTCTATGTCAATAAAACCCGGGGTAATAACCATTTGGCGAGAATCCTCTGGCCAATAATTTTCATGGCCAATTGGCTGGCCTCCGAATAAAATTAACCCTCAGTTCAAACCTCCGGTCAATATCTTCCAAAATTAGCAAGTAAGAACATTAAGAACTGTTGAACATGTTTTTTTTAAACTTATACTTTGCACCTCTGTAATACCTATATGTTAATAGGAAACGTTGGGTAGATTAAATGTACTTTGTTTTAGTACTTTCAAAAATACTTTAGAAGAAAGATTTAAAAGATAATAAAAACTTTTACAATTATTTCTCACGACATACTATCTAGTTGGAGACATCGAACGGATGAAGTCATTTTTCAATATTACAGCTATACCATTGTGTTGTTCGAACATAAGCTTAGCCTTATGCAGTATGGATTAGCCTTTTACAGTATGGATTCTCACAAGATTAGAAGTTATTAAAGATTACAATTTCTTTGAGTTGGCTTATATGTATTTTTGAAGGCTAGCGTCATTTTATTTAGTTACATCTATCACAAGAGCCAAATCGGGTACAATAGATGGCTTAATCTATATATATAATCCAAAGTCAGTTTTTTGTGTCCTTCCGTATGTTTGTCCATCCGGCTAAAGGCTCCGAAACGGAACGCTTTAGCGATTTACAAAATTTTTCAAAACATTATTACGCCACGTCTTGATCAACGCGACTATTTTCAGCTCGCAATTTTATTTAAACGCCGATATATGGACATTTTAAATTATCAACTGCTTCGACGAGGCTATCTTATAATAGCATGGCCATTTGTCCACGTCACACTGGCTAAATATGCAATCTTAAATTACGTCACGCCTGCTAATTATGCAATCTTACGTCACACAGGCTAACGGCAGACTGAACTTCCTCTATTATTTAACAAATAATACGCCTATTATAATTTAGAGATAACCCGTGTAGTACGGGGAACAAATAATACGCCTATTTAAGGTAGAGATAACCCGTGTAGTACGGGGGAACAAATAATACGCCTATTTAAGGTAGAGATAACCCGTGTAGTACGGGGAACAAATAATATTGCCTATATATAAATTTGCTTTGCCCGTGCACTACACGGGCAAAGCAACTACTATGTTCACCTCTAAATATCGTTTCCATTCAGATATATGGACATTTTTTAAATATTTGAAGCCCATCAGCAAATATAGTAAGTAAGTAGCCTTTATTTGCAGCCGTTAAAAATTACGCCTGGGCAAAACCCGGGCGAACGCCGGGTAAAAATGCTAGTAATGGAATAAAACAGTATTGAGGCTATGCAACTGGGATCTGTAGTAAAAGTAATTGTAATTGTAAGTAGCAACTTGCAGATATCAGTAACAGACGACACAAAGTTCAGTACTAACTTCAACATCTATTCAGAAGATGCTTATATATATATATATATATATATATATATATATATATATATATATATATATATATATATATATATATATATATATATATATATATATATATATATAGTCTATGCTGTCAACAAGCGAGCTTCACGAATAGATTACCGGAAATGAGGTACCTTGCGCTTGTCGTGTGTACACATCGGCGTGATAGGCTCCGTTTGCGCTTCTGAATAGCTCTGCTGTGAGAAGCGCTTTACAAATGTTCAGATTAGATTAGATTAGATTAGATTACCGGAAACGGACCTTCCATATATCTTCTAACTTAGAATAATTTTGCCTAATTGAAATAATATGCAAAATATATTGCAAGACCTATATATATTTAGCAAGATCTGTATTTAATTATCTAGATCTATAGCGGCTTTATGCACAATCAAGCACCGATACCCGACCGACGCCAAGCGGCAATTAAGTCAATTTGTGGGCTAATTAAATGCTAATTAAGTTTCTTGAACAAACCCAGTTTCTAGATAAACCGGAATTGATAACAAAAGGTTCTTTATTGTGGAGTTACTCGCTGAACATTGACCTGCATCGGGGTATACTACAGAGAGTAAACTCAATTTATTGGCCAGGGTTACTGGCCGGGAATTATTGCCCAGGTCCCAGGGGGGTTATTGGGTATATGATTCTGTGGACCTTAGTCTGCTTTCCTGTGTGCTAAATTATTCTGGACTTTGTATTTAATAATTGGAGATTAAGATCTATTTCTATATTGTCAGTCTTTCTTGTCTTCAGTGTAGAGTAATATGCTTTACTTTTGTCAAAATGTTTTGGGGTGTCGTTGCACCTTTACAGATGCCACGATTTGTTTGCGCATAAAATTCCAGGAAAGATACATATACTTTGCAGATGGCTAAATGGACTGCGGTGCTTTTATCATGGCCCTACAACTTCTTATCAGAAAGGGGCATCAGCAGAGGTCCTATGGTTCTTCCTAAGTCCCTGTACTGCTGTTCTGGGCCAAAAACATGTTTGTTTTGTCACGGTTAATTGTTTTCCCATTATCGCTTTTCAGTGTCGTCTCGACAAGCATACCGATTAACTGCTCCCGATTGGGTTGTTTTCCACTCGATATAAACGACAAATCTGATTGATCGCTTGGACAAGAAAGTGTACCACGGTTCAAATGGCGAGCACGGAACGACGTAGCCTCAAGTGGAAAGCTTACGAATTACTGCGCGATTAAGTTCATCCTGTTTTTATGGTCATATTTACTCTTTAGGTACAAACAGACTCAGGGACTTGGCATTCTTAAAATATTTACATGCATGCATATATGTTAGGCCATATTTCATTATCGTACCCAAAATATTCAGAGGATTGAGTATGTTGCAGGGAAGGGCCCGATTAGTTGAACTGCTAATCGATTAGAATTAGAATTAGCTGATGAAATATGCTAATCGATTAGAATGAGAAGTAGCCAAATTTTGTAAATAATAAGTTAGAATTAGAATTAGCTAATTGTCTAATCGATTAGCCAATCGATTAGAATTTAATCGATTAGTTACCCCTCTCTGGTATGTTGGTTAATTAAGCAGTCTGCTGGTCAATGAATTAGCCTAATCAAGAAGTTAATGCAACATTGCATAACATCGCATCACATTGCATTACAGTATACTATTTTAATTCACATTTGCGTCACATTGCAGTACATCGCAATCGTACATCGAATTATGCGAGTCGGTCGATCAGCCAGAGAGTCTTCAGGTTGGCCATTGTCTAAGAACAAAAGGGATGATGATGTTGAGGGAGAAAATGCAGAATCTATCTCCGTGAATAGCAAATTGATGCCAACACGAAACAGGAACGGCGTGAACAGAGGATGATGTTCGGTGGCACGTGTGCAAAGGCTTTTGATCTTCCGAGAGGCATCTGAGTTCACATGGATGTGATCCTTGGTGATGTTGCTAAGCAGGGAGGCAGCAGCTGTAACTATCGATATCCACTGAGGTACAAATAACGAAATATAGAAGAAAATAGAGAGAAGTGAGAGAGAGAGAGACAGACAGACAGACAGACAGAGACAGAGACAGAGACAGACAGAGACAGACAGAGACAGACAGAGACAGAGACAGACAGAGACAGACAGACAGACAGAGAGAGGAGATGAGGGAGCGGGAGACAGATAATATAGGCAGAGAATGAGATCGAGTGTGAGATAGGAGAGAGTTAAGGTAGGATGGTGATATGGGGAGATAGAGAGACAGAAGGCACAGAGAGAGAGAAGACATAGATATATAGACAGAGACAGAGAGAGAGACAGAGAGACAGAGAGAGACAGAGAGACAGAGAGACAGAGAGACAGAGAGACAGAGAGAGAGAGAGACAGAGTGAAAGAGGAAAGAAAGAGGGTATAGAAGTCAGAGGGATAAATAGAGTGAAAGTTCGAGAGATGAAATGAAAGACAGAAAGCGAACGAATGAAGAGTGAAAGAGTTAATCTCAGAGAGAGAGAGAGAGAGACAGACAGACAGACAGACAGACATAGAAAAAGAGAGGGTAGTAGAGAGGTAGAGAGGATATCACAATCCGATGGAAGCAAAACATAAATTAAGACATGTGTAGCCAAAGGCAGAAGCGGACTAATTGAGTCTAAGTGAAACAAAGTAGATCTGAGAGGTGGATAGGCAGCTTAGAGACAGACAAAAAAGTTGGATAAACAGACGGAGGGAGAATACTGTAAACGAGAGGAAATGAAGAAAGAAGAACAGGAAAGAAATGGACGAAAAATCAAAGACTAGCGTGTGTGTTTCCTTTTTAACGACTAGCTGTGTGGTAACACAGACCATTAGCGTCGCCCTCCTCCTTTATCCAGGCTTGGGACTGGCACTGTCAGAAAGCGAACAGTGGCGGAGTAAAGACTAGCGGAAAAAGAGAAACAGATAAGGAAAGACTAAGTAGGACAGAGACATCGGGAAGAGGAGAGATCTATGGCGATAAAGTTGAATGTAGGAAGAAATGAAGGAACACGAGAAAGAGATAATGTTGTCTCGCCTCTGAGCAAACGGCAAGCTAGACCTCATCTTCGTAACAATAACACGGAAGGTTAAAAGCATGCCTAAGACTATCACTTACTGCACACCATCTGAAAACTGTATAACGCTTAGTGTCAGAATGAGAATTTTCTACCAACACTCAAATGTTCTGCAGGTTCTGGACGATTACTGACTGCAGGTTTTGGATAATGAACTTAAAATATAATAACTCAAAATGTACCTAATAATTACAATAATAATAATAATAATAATAATAATAATAGTAATAGGCCTAATAATAATAATAATAATAATAATAATAATAATAATAATAATAATAATAATAATAATAATAATAATAATAATATCTGTCCATGCCACACGTCGTTTCCTGGAAACTATGGACAAAGACTGCATTCTCGTGAAACTAGACATCTCCAACGCTTTTAACAGTCTTTGTCGAGCTCGTATGATGTCCGCAATCAATGAATTAATTCCAGAAATTGCACCATACTGTTATCTGTCTTACGCGGAGGAATCTCAGTTGAAATTTGGTACCTACAGCATACAGTCCGGAGTTGGCCCACAACAGGGAGATCCATTGGGCCCTTGCTATTCTGCTTGCCATTGCAACCGACACTCCTCAAACTATCTTCACCCTTAGCCTTCGGCTACCTCGATGACATCTCTCTGGGTGGACTGACGGCTGGAGTAGCGGAAGACATTGAGACCCTAGAAGAGGAGTGCGCAGGTCTGGGCCTGACTTTCAACAGAGAGAAATGCGAACTAATAGCTAAAGACTCTCAACTGACCAACCACAGATCTTTCAGACATTTTGGATACACCGATCCAGACACTGCAACACTGCTGGGAGCACCGTTGTCCACGGGCGCGGCCTTGAAACAAGCCCTAGGATCACGAGCGGAGGAGCTAGACAGAGCTCTGGCTAGATTAACCATAATAGCACGTCAGGAGGCCCTGCTGATTCTTAGACACTCGCTGGGCACTCCCAAATTAATCCACACTCTGAGATGCGCACCATGCGCGAATCACCCAGGATTGGTAACATATGATCAAATCCTGAGGAAGGGCCTTCAGAACATCCTAAATATAGACTTTACAGACATGCAATGGCAACAATCTACCTTACCCATTGGGTTAGGCGGACTGGGCATTCGAAGGGCGTCATCGCTGGCACTTCCCGCTTTTCTAGCATCAGCCGCGGGCACCTCCGAGCTCCAGTCAAACATCTTATGCGTACTGGACAGTCAACCGGATTTGCATTACACGAACCTATCCACGCACTGGCAGACAATAACTGGGTTGTCGTTGACGGAATACTCTCCAGCAAATATACAAGCCAAATGGGACAACCCGATTCTTCTAAGAGAGCATTCGGAACTACTCCTTTCCACCACAGAGCTGAGCGAACAGGCGCGCCTGAAAGCCGTGTCCTTCCAGCACGCCAGCGATTGGCTGCATTCTCTGCCAATTACATCCTGCGGCCTCAGGCTCAGCGATGAGGCCATCAGAGTGGCGGTTGGCCTTCGTCTGGGGGCCAACATATGCCAACCTCACGTCTGCACATGCGGCGCACTGGTTACCGCTAGAGGAACACACGGCCTCTCTTGCTCTCTGGGATTTGGTCGAGTAGCCAGACACGCCGCCATCAACGACCTGATCCATCGCAATCTTATCAAAGCCGGTTTCCCAGCGGTAAAGGAGCCACGGGGCATGCTGCGATCGGATGGTAAGAGACCGGACGGCACCACGCTTATACCATGGAGAGCGGGCCGAAACCTCGTGTGGGACGCAACGGTGGTCGACACGCTAGCGCCTTCCTACCTGCAGGCAACGGCCGTGACAGCAGGAGCAGCAGCTGAAATAGCTGACAACAGAAAAAATCAAAAATACCAGACCCTTCTTGACACACATGACTTCATTCCGCTGGCTCTGGAAACTTTAGGTCCAATTAACTTAAGAGGCCTTGACTTAATCACAGTGATGGGCCGTCATCTGACAAAGGCGACGGACGACGTCAGAGAGACGACCTTCCTCTTCCAAAGACTGTCGTTGACAATTCAGCGCTTTAACGCTGTGGCCTTCACCGGTTCTTTTGTTGACCCTATGCCCGAGATGGAAGAGGGATAGCCCTTCCAGTTACACTAGTTTTTGATATAATAATAGTAATATTAATAATAATAATAATAATAATAATAATAATAATAATAATAATAATAATAATAATAATAATAATAATAATAAAGTTAAGGCCGATGAGGGTCCCACCGAACAGCTGACCAGAATTAGAAGACAACAACAATTTCTGTTATTTCGAAAAGTTGTTTTGCTTAGCTGCGACGATCGATAGTTCGTTACAATATTGGCGCATAATAATAATAATAATAATAATAATAATAATAATAATAATAATAATAATAATAATAATAATAATAATAATAATAATAATAATTAACATTAACAGCAATGGAATTGATTTTATTAGGGACTTGGGGCGCCTCCTGACCCAAACCACCGGGACCCTAAAGAAACGAGTTACCTTATCCAACGCTTTTCAGTCTGCATCCACGGATTTAACGCCGTTGCTTTCAGAGGCACCCTTTGAGCAACCACAGCTTGTCGAGTGATCGGCCGATCCAGACCTCACGGACATAGTTTTAATAGCCTGAGGGAATAAAACTACCACGGGTAAAAATTATAATAACAATAACTATTATATTAATTTGTATTATTATTATTGTTTGATGCTTTGTACAATGCTGCGCCAGATCTTGACGAGTCCTGGCTGTCACAGAATGGTTTTGTATTCTCCGGATAATTTGTTTACTTCCAAAGGGATCTGAGATACCTCGGGGCTCAAAATAGTAATAGCAGTGAATAGTTGTGGCGGCAGCGGCGGTGGTGATTTTAATAATAATAATAATAATAATAATAATAATAATAATAATAATAATAATAATAATAATAATAATAATAATAATAATAATAATAATAATAATAATAATAATAATAATAATAATAATAATAATAAACCGTTCCAGAAAACCATCTTCCTTTCTCCGGATAATAGTTTTGATAGCCTGAGGGATTATTACTACCTCGAGGTCGAAAAAACTCGAAATAATAATAATAATAATAATAATAATAATAATAATAATAATAATAATAATAATAATAATAATAATAATAATAATAATAATAATATTTGGTATATTTGGTATTCAAATAATACTAAAAATAAATATCATCTATCTCTTTTCAAATTTATTTAAACTTTGCGTTATTCATCACATTATATATCGCCTTTAAACGAGTTCCTCGAAAGAACTCAAACTAATAACAAACCATGTTCCAATATCACAGTCAGAGAGACAGAAAGAGCCGTCGCAATTAAGATAATTTAATTAATTTTTGTTTGACATTTCTTCTGTGATCGTGGCGTCTCTCTAATGAGGACACGAACAACAGAACAATGCCTAGTGCCGCTTTTAAGGCGATGCGTCCCTTCTGTTAGCAACTGGAAATGAGGCTAGTAATGCGAAGCCAACTGCTATAATCTTAAAGGAGAAGATGAAGCTTCGCTTCTTGAGGACACGAACAGCGTATAGATAGACATGCATGTTACTCTGTCCGCATTTCGTGACTATGTCTTGCAATTGACATAATCCACGTCAACTTACAAGACAGCACATTATCACGAGCCTTTAGTCAGTCTAATACGGCGAGGCAATCTGCGTAAAGATTCGAGATGGAGATGCTTTAACTCTGGATCGTCTCTGGCCAAGTTGCGTGACGACGTGTCTTGCCTTGGGTACAATCCACGTCACAGTAGACAGCATCACAATATAATTACTTCTTAATAACTTCTATAGAGCCGGTGTCTAATGTGCAAAGCATCAACCAATGGCACACAAAACTCTTCCACATCCACATCAGTCTGCTAAGAGGGAGAGACAGTCTATGTGGTAGATATGCATTAGGCCTACATTGCATTTCGTAAATCAGCGTAGGGCAGTGCAGGTATACGGTGAAATAAGGAAAGGCAGTGTGATTTTCCTTACAGATTTTATTTTAGTTACAGTTGCAGTTACACTTGTTACACTAGACTTACAGTTAGTATTATTTTTCATTGATAGTTATAGTTAATAATTTTTTAGCTACAGTTATAGTTATCGTTAACGAAATCGCTTTATTTTCGTTAACGAACATTTTCGTTTCCGTTATTGTTAAGGAGAATCACACTGAGGAAAGGCAACATACGGTATTGTAAGGCTGGGCAATGGCAAGTCATGTTACATTAAAGCTGCATGGGTGGATGGAAATAGGGTAGGGTTATGGTTAAATCATGACAAGGTGTACGTTTAAGGTTAGGGTTCAGGAACGGGATAGGTGAGAGTTTTAAATTCAGTTCAGCCGATGGCTAGTCAGGGTGGTAGTTATGGTTCAAATTAAGGTTAGGGTTAGAGTGGGGTTAGGGGTTATGGTTGAGATTGAGCTTAGGGCTAAGGTTAGGTTCGTGGCTATGATTAACGTTAGGGTTGGCTAGGATTAACGTTAGGCATAACATGACATAACATACCAAGGGTTTCAAGTGGTTCAGAAGACGTGTGTAGTCTGTGTTAAAAGCATAGCAAATTAACCTGGAACGCTTAATAGCGCAATTTTCCTAGCTTCCTCTTAAATGCAGTAACAGTTTCCACTGAGAAAGCACTTTCATCCTGACCTCTCCACAAGTCCACAAATCTTGCACTGAAGAACATTTGCCATGATGTTCCTTTCGGTTTCTTAAATAATTTATACCTATGACCCTATAGATGCCGAGTTTAGTGCTAATTGAAAGAACCTCTCCCACTGAGTGTTTCCTTTCCAGTGATAATCTTATAAGCCTCTATTAGATCTCCTCTGCTCCATCTCTGTTGAATGTTATTAGTCTGCATCTTTCCACGTTTCTTCATAATCAAATCCGTGTAGTCCCAAATCATAATTTGGAGGCAGCTGAGACCTGGACGGCAACGAGGGATTGGAGTAGAAACCGGGTGTTTTCCAGTGTTGATGCTTCAGAAGAATCCTATGAATCTCGTATACTGCGCAATTCATAACTGCATTTAATCATTTAATATAGAGGCGCAATATGTGGGCCACTGTCTCGGAGTTGAACGAGGCAATAGAATCCAGATGTTTGGCCAATTCCACGTTGTGATGGCAAACAGAATGACACAAGAGGAGCGCTCAGTGCAATGACCTCTTGCCCCAAAGGAACTGGAAGAGAAAGTTCAAGCAAACATGAACCTGGACAATGGGGGCAAATCTCTGGGCAATAAACTACCGACTGCACGCTCCTGGGAGACGAGCCCAACATCAGTGTCGTACAAATTGCAACGCTTCAGATCGGAGCATGCAATTGTTGGGGCTGCTGATGCTCATTATGATGATGATGATGATGATGATGATGATGATGATGATGATGATGCTGATGATGATGATGATGATGATTACATCAACTGCTACCAACACCACCAACAGCACAATTAATTACCATCATACCCACAACCACCACCATCGCCATCATTACCGCATCTAGTCGCTCTCCTTGTTCCCGGCTTTCGCACTCTTCTTACTTCCGAATGATGACTATGATGTTGATGTTGATGATGATGATGATGACGACGACGACGACGATGATGCGATGATGTTGTTGATGACTTTAGTTGGAGTACGGTGTGCTACTGGTTTCGCGGAGGAACTACGATCCTCGCAACATCATTCTGAATCGCTCAGTGACTTTATTCTAGTGAATTACGTCGGACGATGATTATTATCTTCAGTCGAGGGTGACATAATTCCGCTTTGGATAGAATGATAACGGCTTTGTTGTGACTCAATGGACGCCGACGTTGCGCTGGTGCAAAAACAATCAAATCCGACCGCCTTTCATCCGACATCTGCCGTAAACCATTGTTGTCGATGACTTTAGGTTGGAGTACTACACGTGCTACTGGTTTCGCGGAGGAACTACGATCCTCTGAACTCAGTTTCTGAATCGCTCATTCTTCCGAAATCTTTACTTTCTAGTATCAATTCTGAACGCCCTTTTTCGCCTTATTGTCGCTCTAATATGAGCTCTTCGTTTCATGGATTATTATCTTCAGTCGAGGGTGACATAAATTCCGCTTTGGATAGAATGATAACGGCTTTGTTGTGACTCAATGGACGCCGTCGTTGCGCTGGTATCAAAAACAACTTCAAAGCCTCCGATCGCCTTTCATCCGACATCTGCCGTAAACCATTGTTCTCTCGGCCATTTCTCTGTTGAGGTCTGAAGCACTACAAGTAAACACTGATTTCATTGCTACGAAATATCTAATCTAATCTGAACTCCAATTCTCTTAACTTACCCTCTATTCTTCCGAAATCTCTTACTTTCTTCTATCAATTATTCTATCCTTCGCACGCCCTTTCTCGTTGTCTGCTTATACTACCTCTCATCTCCTCTCTTCGCTTCTCTCTATTGTCTTCTATTATTATTTTTACATGTACCTACCTCACTGGGTCTCGAAATTTGCAGCTGCTGCCTCCCTGTTCAGCAACATCGTCTTCTCATCATTAGGGATGAGCCGATTATCCGTTCGGAAATCGGTTTCGGCCGGATTTTGCACTAATCGGTATTAATCGGAATCGGCGATCCCAGGACTACCGATCCAAATACCAAAAAAGTAATAAGTTTGACCAAAAGCAATTCCGTTTTCCTTTATAGTAACCTGTTTTGGCGAGCTCCTGTGTTAATCTGTAATCTTTAATTATAGTTAAAGTTAAAAGTCCGTGTAAATAATAAAATTGTTACCGGTACTCGACGTGTCAACAAAATAGAGGACAGTCAGGCTTTTTTCTTATGTCACGCGGTTTCAAACTTTCAAATGTTAATTTCTTTTAAATAGTTCAGTGCATGAACTCTCGTTGGATTTACATCTCGCGAGAACATACAAGATTTTGTTTTCATTTCTGTTTTATTAACTATCCGGATCTGAATCGGAATCGGCGAAAATGGCAGGCCAACTATCCGGAATCGGAAATTGGAAAAAATGCCAATCAGCTCATCCCTACTCATCATCATCTCCTTTTCCCAATCAAAGGATCAATCAATGCATTCTATAATATGCAACGCTATTCTATACGAGGATTGTCATCAATCATCATCACAATTATATGAAACAAAGGTTCTCTACCATTGGCACTCCCACAAGACACGCCCCCACCAGGTGTCTTGACACATGTCACAGGAGCATAAATCCAGACCAACAGACCCATAACACGTGTCTGCAACATCTGCATGGCCTATCTATACATCCACTACCGCCAACCATTGCCATTATATTGGCATTCGAATGAAGCCGGCAATTATCCAGCGCCCGATCGAGCTTTTGATTTACTACAGCGGAAGTCCGTATCCGTCTGCGCATTCCATCGGCTTCCTTCCTTCCTTCCGCACTTCCTTTTCCGCCTTCCCCGAGTCTGTTCAGTTCAGTGCCATGTCTTCTCGTAAGACCTCTGTGCCATTGGTCTACTAGAGCTGATCAGTAGTAATCAGTGGACCTCCTCTGCCACTCCTTCAAAGCCGATGACCGGACATGGACCCGAATACGTCGAGGGATCATTCATTCATCTCTCTGTCAGTCGAGGGATCATTTATTCCTTCGTCAATCAATCGATCACGCGTTCTTCCGTCGGTCAAGAGATCACAGGTTCCTTCGTCAATTGATGGATCATTCGTTCCTTAGCCAATCTATGGATCATTCGTTCCTTAGCCAATCTATGGATCATTCGTTCCTTAGCCAATCGATGGATCATTCGTTCCTTAGCCAATCTATGGATCATTCGTTCCTTAGCCAATCTATGGATCATTCGTTCCTTAGCCAATCTATGGATCATTCGTTCCTTAGCCAATCTATGGATCATTCGTTCCTTAGCCAATCTATAGATCATTCGTTCCTTAGCCAATCTATGGATCATTCGTTCCTTAGCCAATCTATGGATCATTCGTTCTTTAGCCAATCTATGGATCATTCGTTCCTTAGCCAATCGATGGATCATTCGTTCCTTAGTCAATCAAAAGCGATCAATCGTTCCTTTGTCAATGGAGGGATCAATAATTCCTTCGTCTATCAAGGGATCAATAGTTCATTCGTCGTGGAGGGATCATTCATTCCTTCGCCAATCGAGGTATCTATCAGTTCTTTGCTAATCAAGGGATCAATCTTTCCTTCGTTGAGCAAGGGATCATTCGTTGCCATTGTATAATTGGGCTACCCATCTGATTAGGTTACCCATCTGATCGAATTATTCTTACAGCAGAGCAAAATGCTTGAGAATGCAATTGCGAAGATGTTTCGTCTGAACAAGTGAATGTACGAACATCGGATAAGAAATGATCCCTGTCTTTAGCATCTGATCATGAAATTATTTCGTTCTTTAACATGAGATTAAGAAATTTCCCCTGTCTAGCATCTGATGATAAGTGACCCATGACTTTAACATCTAAGAAGAAATTATTCCTGTCTTTAACATTTGATAATAAATCATAAGAAATGATCTATGTCTATAACATTTTGATAAGAAATTATTAGACACGATCCTCGTCTAAAACACGTGATAAGAAATGATCCATGTCCTTAACATCTGATAAGAAACGTTTCCGGTTTTTAACTAAACCTTGGCGATTCCTTTTTCTCTGCTCGCCTTTTTGTAAGACAGGTGATCCATTATTCTTTTACCCACATGTCCTTTGTCTAACCCATCGACCCGAACAAAAATGAAACATTCAGATGATCGATCTGTCGGCCATGACTTTGGTTCCTACGGCCAGTGACTGCTGTCTCTGCAACTCAACGCACAATAACCATTCGATGACAACGACGATGCCACAGTTTCTTTGTTGTATACAGAACTCCATTTATAATCAATTACGATGGAGATTGACGAGGCATGATGGACAAAAACAGAAACGCACTAGTATGTATATTATGTATGATTGTATATATGTATGTGTGTTTGTGCGTATGTATGTATTTGTGTATATATGTATGTGTATGTATGTGTGGTATATATGTATATATTAATGCATACATGTGTTCGCGTATTATGCATCTATGTGTGCGTATGTATCAATTTATGTATGCATATGTAAGTACTATGTATATATATGCATGTGTGCATGCATGTATTAATGCATGCACGAATGTATGCATGTATGCATAATTGCATATACAATACATTTGCATGTGTGTAATGTGTATGCATCATAGAGCCCTTAAATTTAAGTAGTCCATGGTACATGTATATTATGTACATGTATGTATGTACGTATGTATGTATGTAACTATGTATATTGTTAGAGGTCCCCTCTAGTTCTGAGCTAACTAGATAATATAAGTCTAGGTATGAGAAAATATCTCGCTTTATTTACAAGTGCTAACAGAAAAATATACAAACGTATTCCATGTGTAAACGTCAAACGTTAAACGATACAGGAAAACCATTGCAGCTCCTCGTTCAACATCAACATCAAGACATCAACGACAAAGGATAGAAAAACCTTGTGCGGTTTTGACCTTTTTAGCAACTACTCAGGCAGAACATTGCTGACCTTAACAATAGCCTCTGCCTATGTATAAATATTCTACTTATCAAGGAGCGACATACAACATATATATATATATATATGTATGTATGTATGTATGTATGTATGTATGTATGTATGTATGTATGTATGTATGTATGTATATGTATGTAATGTATGTATGTATGTATGTATGTATGTATGTATGTATGTATGTATGTATGTATGTATGTATGTATGTATGTATGTATGTATGTATGTATGTATGTATGTATGTATGTATGTATGTATGTATGTATGTATGTATGTATGTATGTATGTATGTATGTATGTATGTATGTATGTATGTATGTATGTATGTATGTACGTACGCATGTACCTATGTATGTATCCAGGAATTTTCAATTTTCTGTACTAAATCTCAATTTAATAATGCATTAAGGCCTCAGGCCATTTTCCATCGTCCAGGGACGACGTTATGTTATTAAGCAACAAATCAGAAAACGAACCTGATACTTGTCTTGTTTTCTCGGCGTCTACCGTATCTGATTACATGTTGTATGTTTAGTTTTTCCTGGCTGTCCAATGTCCATGCGACTTGTCAATTACCATCCAGACTAAGCCATTGTAGCTCTAAATAACTGTCTCCTTGTCTGTGTTGTTCGTGTCTTCCTTGCCTGCTTTCTGGCTACTTTCCCGTCTGAACATCCGTCCCTCTCTCAGCTCTTGCGCGTTTGCGCTTTCGCTTGCAATTCGTGATAGAGAAACTGAAAAGATACATCGCGTTATGAAGTCAATTTCTCGCAAATACTATAATAGTCCATATGTGTGGATCTCATCACATGGTAGGCTACTCCAGAAAAGACGATTGATATTCAGTGCGAAAGAAACACCTGTTCGCAATGTCCTATTGCGATTGACAATGTCATGTGCCAGTGGTTAAGTACATACCATTCAGTGCTTTATCATTGCTCTTCCCTATTGTCTTTTATTCAGGCAACCCTCTGCATTGGAGTATTTTTTTACCCATTACTGTCTGTCTTGTCTAAAGACTGTAGACTACATGTTTCAGCCTACTTCCTCCTATAGCCTGCTCAACAGCCCTGTCGAAAAATTTCGGTTCTGAAGACGTTCCTTAATTCTGTGTAGAGTTTGCTGAGACTTAAAGGAGGCTTATCGCATACATGGTATTCTACCATGCATGCAATAATCAGAGACGACAAAAGTGGAGCTGATGCCTCACTCCCCATGCCTTTCCCCTTCTCCCAACCCTCTCCTCTTCTCCAATCATTATCCACTGGCATTTGACATCATCTGAGTCCTGCTCGCAATCTCTCCTGTGTAAGCCCACTTATTTGTTCAGTCGGGAGTGAAGAACTCCTTCCTAATTCATCGACAGCTCGGCTGGAAGCGCAGTTATGCGGAAACACAGAATTAGAATGTGATGTAAAATTATGTCAATCTTTAAAATTCTCAGCTCCGCGGAGACAGACTTAAGGCTTACCACAACCGAGCTTAATACCAGCGCCATATAAAATCAAATCCGCAATAGCCAGGTTTTTTCGTTCGTTTCGGTGCCTGGGCAGAATCCAGAGAGGTCAAACCGAGGAGACAGCATGGTGCTACGGTGGAATTCGTTTGTGGTAGCAACGTTGCAAAATCTCTCAAATCACACTTTTAAGCTGTGACTGGGATTGGAGCGTCTCTCAGTGGATCGCATTGAGAGGCGCTATATAAATTCTCGGAATGAATTAATGTTGCGAAAGAGGCGTTTCTATATTTTGTGCGCTTCGAGCAAGTCGACTACTTTTCATTTAAGTTGATTTTCCTTTGACAAATAAACATACTTTAACACTTTCCGGAATGTTAGGCATAAGCGTGATCGAGCTGGATAATTAGCTGGCCTAAGCACTGGATAATTAGCTGGCGTAAGCATTGGTCGTTCATTATCCATTGTTCCATTCTTAAGAACGCCAGCTAATTAGGACTTCCATGCGCAAGGGTTGCAGCAATTGAGTTTCGAGAATTAAATAGTATTGTAACCTAAACTATGGGGCCTGCATTTTTATGGACGTACGCTGCTGTGACGTAAATTGCGGAGGTTTTGGGGAGATAGGTGCAGAGGGGGGAAACGTTGTTGGGAAAGGCAGTGAAGGGTTGATCGGAATCATGAGGCAGGGAGCCAGTACTATTGTATTGTATTGTATTGTATTGTATTGTATTGCATTTGAACACGTGTTATAGCGCCCCTACCAGATTGCCCATTCAGAGGCGCTCCCGACTACTGCGCGGACGCTGAATCGGAGTTTCACGCCGAAGCGCATGAGCAATTGCGAGTGAAGGACTTGCCCAGGGTCCCTACACGGCGGCTTTGAGGTGGATTCGAACCCGCAACCCTCCAGCTGCAAGGCACCGAACATACCCCTATACCACCGCGACCCAGTATATTGTGTTGTGTTGTATTGTGTTGTATTGTACTCCACGTTTATATTGCGACCGAGCCACCCGCAGTAAAGATCCGAGAAATTAATCTCTGATAAACCGACCCGACCGGGAAGCGAACCCGGCGTGACGATCGGGCTACCAACCCACTCGGCCACTCCGGATCTCTGGAAGGTGGAAGGAAGGGACCGAGAAGTAATCGTATTTCGTAAACGACAAATTTCTAAAGCGCTACTCAGAAGCTAAGCGCGGGGCACCAGCTTATTCACGAGCGCTGCGTCATGCCTACGGATTTTCCAGAGACTGTGAGGATCCACAAGATAACGTAGGCAATAAGAAGGCAGCAGAGAGCGAGAGGAAATAGAGAAGTATAAAAGTTGTTGAAAGGGACGAAAAGGAGGAAGTGAAAAGGAACAGGAAATTGGAAGTGTAGAGCCGTAAAATGGAAATCTACACGACCGTATAAGCCCCTAATCGACGATAATTGATTCCTCCATGGAATAATATACTCTTTGGCTTCGATCCTTAACTTTGTTATGGTCTATGAATGAGTTCATCACGTATAGGGGCCCTACATATACATGCACAACTGGGGCGCGGTGGTATAGGGGTATGTTCGGTGCCTTGCAGCTGGAGGGTTGCGGGTTCGAATCCACCTCAAAGCCGCCGCGTAGGGACCCTGGGCAAGTCCTTCACTCGCAATTGCTCATGCGCTTCGGCGTGAAACTCCGATTCAGCGTCCGCGCAGTAGTCGGGAGCGCCTCTGAATGGGCAATCTGGTAGGGGCGCTATAACAAGTGTTCAAATGCAATACAATACAATACAATACAATATTATGTATGTATATTCTATGTATGTATGCATGTATGTATGTATGTACAGGGTATACATGGTCGTACATATGTACATGTAAGCTTGTGCACTTGTGCATGAGTAAATTCATTGTCGTTACGAGGCTTTATATAGCGCCCCTTAAAAATTAATTGACGATTAATCGATTAATTAATCGTTAACTTCCGCAGCCCTAGTTTTAAGTGGTTCAGAAGAGAAGTATAGTCTGTGTTAGAACCGCTGTAATTCAACCTGTAAAGAGTAATAGCCCATCCCTCTTAGCTTCCTCTTAAAAGCTGCGATAGTATCCACTGAGACAGTACCATCACCCGAACCATTCCATAAGTCTACAACTCTTGTGCTGGAGTACCACTGCCGGTTAACCTATAGATATAACACTTCACGGCCTATCTCTCTTTGCTTCCTCTTAAAAGCTGTGATTGAGTCCATCATCCAAACTATTCCGCAAGTGAACAACTGTTGACAGACAACAAAGAACAACCAGAATTCATTCATTCATTCAGGAGATTTATATAGCGCCTCTTCAAGGGAGCTACTCAGAGGTGCTCCCGACTCCAGCACGGCCAAAAAGGACAGTTTTCAGGTTAGTATAGAACGTGTCAGATAGCGTTCTTGGAAGCAGGCGCAATTCCAAGTGCAAGAATGCACATAGCGGGGCAGCAAGACCCTCTGACGCTGCCACTTCTGCAATATAAAGCATGTTTTCATACATTGTATTGTATATGTTGATATTTGAAACGGTTCTATTGTTCAACGCACCGAATAGACTCTGCACTCGTCAGCGAGCGTATAGCGGCCACCAGAGCGGAAATTGCGATGCGCGCCAAACAATGGAACATTACCATAAACGGAAATCTTATCTCCATCCATCCGATGATGATTCGCGAATTACATCCATCGGATCACCGGATTCTGTCCTGTAGCCGGAAGACCGAAACGGACAAAGCAACCTGGCTATTGCGAACTTGATTTTATGTAGCGCAAGTGTTTAAGCTTGTCTCCCTGACGTGAATTTTGTGCGGCGCTGAGAAGTTTAGGAGATTAACATTACATTACATTACATCTATTTACTCTGAAACAGATCTTGAACACACAGCCGCATAAGCATACGTGTCACAAGTAGGGAAGGTCCGATTAATCGGACGACAATCGGTTCGGGCTAGATTTTGCACTAATCGGTATTAATCGGAATCGGCGCATCCCAGGACAACAGATCCAAATATCAAAAAGGTAATATTTTTGACCAAAAACAATTTCGTCTTTCATTTATACAAAAGTAGTAGCATGTTATGTCGACCTACTGCGGTATTCTTTAATCGTTATCATTGAAAGTCCGTGTAAAATAATGAAATAGTTCAGTGAATAAACTCTCGCTTTGAATTACACTTAGGCTACATCTCTTGGTTTAGCTTTAATTATTAGGCCATATATTGCTGAAAAAGCAGGCCTAATATCCGGTTACTATCCGGAACGGCAAAAAATGGCAATCGGCCAATTCCTGGTCAGAAGCACAACGCGAGTCTAGACATTGCGCAATATTGCAGACGTCGAATAGTCCGTATGATTAAAACGTTGCGTATTAGCCTACATATTGCAGAGCTGATTAGATTGTATGGTGTAGAGTTACCCATATCCCAAATTTAGCTAGATATTACAGTACTGTTGTTTTTATATTTGGAATATTCATATCAACAAAACGTCTGCACTTTATCCCACATGCTGCTGAATTTGTTAAATAGATAACTCGGTCTAGTTCAATGTAACATTAGATATAGCGATATGGAAATGGAGATCCAAATAGGACTTCAACTGGCCTGTCCAAACACAGACAGCGAGAGAGACAGACAGACAGAGAAAGAGAAGAACAGTTCGTGACCTAAATTTAGTTGTGATAGTTGAGGTCCAATGCAACTTTTATAGTAGGTCTACTTTAATTGAGTCAGGTATTTACCTGACATCGTGCATTATGCATTGCGTCTACTTCTACTTCCGCATGATTCTGTTTCTCTGACTCTTTCTCTCCTGTCTGTCTGTCCCCCTCTCTCTCTCTCTCTCTCTCTCTCTCTTGTCTCTCTCTCTCTCCCTCCCTCTCTCTCTCTCTCTCTCTCTCTCTCTCTCTCTCTCTCTCTCTCTCTCTCTCTCTCTCTCTCTCTCTCTCTCTCACTCTCACTCACTCTCACTCATTCACTCTATTCAACCTAAGCTGTAAAGATGCATGTAATCATATAGCAGTAGTTGTGCAAACTCTGACACGTATTTAATTCATCGCCAAATATCAATGAGCTTCACAAAATCGTATATTGCAATCGTAACTTGTAATCGATCATTTATAAATCGCCTCTCAGCGATTCAGAGGCGCGTCCGACCCAAGTCAGTGCCATCACCGATAAATAAAATGGACCTCAGGCTTTTCCGAAACAGGAAAAGAGTAAGATGCACAGGGATTCACACCATTCTCTATGCGTCGTCTTGGCGCAATATAATCCCACGACAACCTGCCTGCGACAGGATCAGCAACAGCTTGGTTGTATACTGCTGCCAGTAGCTCTTCCTCAATCTTTTCTTTACGTAATCGCGGTTTATGGCTTCCGCGAACGTGATCTTTCTGATCCCACGATCGCCGTGCACCTAAATCTTGAAAATGTTGGCTATTTTATGGCGCTATAAATACTGTCATGATGTGGCGCCTGTAGGAAGTGGAGCCTAGAATGCACCGAGTAGCAGGCGTATTGTGAGAGGGATGACCACGACAGTAGTGGACGACCGCACTTGATACAATACTAATTTGATCTGCAGAATATGTATTGTATTATAGGACCGCGGCTATGGGTTAGATTTATAGTCCACGTGTAAACACGACATTAAAATATATTTAGGTTATGCGTTCATGTTAACAATAACTGTAATATGTAACTCCGAAAGACGTTGTAAGATTTTAGGAGGTAAAGTGTATTTTGGTACAGATTAAGTTTTAGTAAGGGGGTGCTCGATAGTGTAGTGGTTAGCGTGCTGGACTGTCAGTCGAGAGGTCGGGTGTTCAAACCTTCGCCAGGGCAGACAATAATGGTTCGAGATTTCTCCGACACCTGCGCCACTTGCCAACTTAGCCAACTGAGTACACCGACCGTACACTGTCGGTTGGAAGATGATACGGTGAGAGAGAGGATTGACCAATCGCCCTCATATGCCGAGGCTAAGAAAATGAAGCCGCTAACACTTCATACCCATGGCTGCCTCAGGGCTAGCTTTATGGAATCAAGTACGAAAGCAGATGCCTGTATTGTCTGTTTTGAAGCGGTGTGAATGCGTTGAAGACGTTTTGGTACAACGTGTATGCTTGGCTTACAGAGAACGAGCATTGTTTTCTCGAAGTATTGTTTCATCACGTTTGCATTGTCATTCTCGGTGTTATTGTACTGCTGAGCAGTTTACCGTTACCGCGACGGTGATTTGGATTTCTTGTTTCTTCAATATCCATTTGACTCGTGGCTTTCCAAAGTCGTATGCAGCATTATTAAACACTGTGTCGCACTTCGAATTTGTTCTAGCAGCAGCAATTCAGTTCTGACTATCTGTAAGATGGCCGCACGTCTCAACGAAGTCAGTAATCTAGGTAGAGTTTAAAAAGAGGTTACGTCACTTGTCCACAAGTCTCCGTTAAAACCCCGTAAGCCACAACAATAAGCCTTGTTAACGGTCAAACTCACTCACTTACTTTGGAAGTCATTTATGTACCACGAAGGGGGGAGGGATAAATACGCTAAATAAATGTTCACTAAAAATATCTAACTCTAAATGTATAAATGTATGCATATATATATACATAATATATAATATATATATATACATAATATATATATTATATATACACACACAAATGCAAACATATTATAGTCTAGATCGTACTAAGATTAGAACTGTCTAAGGAGGACCAGTTATGTTAGACTGTGTAATGTGTGTATTGTCTCTTCAAGAAAACTCCTCTTAGGTTGGATAGTCACTGTTTAACGACCATCTGTCATAACGTCGCCCTACTCTTTTCTCCAGGCTTAAGACTGGCACTACCACAGGTAGGGAAGTGGCGGTAGTGGCTCCTCTTCTTTACAATATCCACATATATATTATGTATGTAACTATGTATGTACATATATTGTACTGATGAGTATCAAATATGAATAACACGATCTCGTGACACGGTCGTGACTATTATTGACAATAACATGAGGTAAACATTTATTGGAGGAATGCTGTACTCCTACTGATTTTGTATTTGTCTTACGATGTCTGTAGACCGGAGTGCGGCTCTTCTGCAACAGGTTATTTAAAGAATATGCTTACTTACTTTCATGATAGATTTTAATATCTCCTCTGCAGAAGACTTCTTTTTAGTGCAGTATTCATAGAAAGGCCAAGGTACAAATATATTTAGATATTTTTCTGCTCTTAAGTAAATAAGAGTCGAAGATCCGGAACCAAATCTGTGATGCGTGGCTGAGCAAAGCCGAGGAATCGGTTCCGTGGTGGTTGCTCTGATGGAATGCCTGTCGAGATGTTTACCAGTTGACCAGGAAATAGGAGAGATCGACAGACGGGTACACTGGAAAAACATATAGGCAATGCGAGAAGTGAACATACAAAGACACACAAACAAAGAAACAAACAGACAGGCAGAAAGAGCCAAATATCAAGAGGCACAGAAACAGATGAACAGACAGAGAGAAAGACAGCTAGACAGACAAACAGACAGATCCAAAATTTCAAGAGACACAGAAACGGACGGACGGGCACAGAGAAAGACAGCCACACAGACAGACAAAGACTAAACATAGAAAGATACAGAAACAGACGAACAGAGCCGTTAGAGAGGCAAAAACGTGAAGAGGCACAAAATAGAGAGATGCAGACGCAAGCACTAACGCACATACAACACACACACACACACACACACACACACACACACACACACACACAAACACACAAACACACACACACACACACACACCAACAGAACGGACAGAGTAGAAGAAACGGAAAGAGACGGATGCACAAAGGCAAACACACACATAGACTGAGCGACAGAATGAAAGAGAACCTTCGTGACATTCCAAAACCAACCAGAGTTAAACGAAACGACAAGCAGCCATCCTAAGACGTACAATGTACAAGAGAGCAGCAAACAGAAAGTGGGAGACAGAAAAACAGTTGCTTAAGACTCGGAATGTTTTTTAAAGTCTGAAATCATCTTTGATTTCTGCAGTCGTCGGAAAAATCTGTTTGTCTCTGGGGGACCAAAAGGTCAGAACATCTCCTCTCATCTTCTGTCTGTCTGTCTGTCTGTCTGTCTGTCTGCACCAGGCCTGTCCTTGTGCCTATGGTTCCATTTGTTGGTCTGTATGTCCTTTTTCTGTCAGTGTCTCTGTGTCTCTGTCTGTCTGTGTTTCTGTCTGTCTGTGTTTCTGTGTGACTGCCTGTCTATCTTTCTGCCTAAATAAACTATCTTTCTGTCCGTCTGTTGTCTGCATATGCCCTTGCGCCTATGGTACAATATGTTGGTCTGTCAGTCAATTTTTCTGTCTGTGTTTCTGTCTGTCTGTCCATCTTTCTGTCTAATTTGACTATATCTGTCTGTCTGTCTGTCTGTCTGTCTATTGTCTGCGTCTGCCATTGTGTCTATGGTTCCATTTGTTGGTCTGTCAGTCTATTTTTCTGTCTGTGTTTCTGTCTGTCTGTCCATCTTTCTGTCTAATTTGACTATATCTGTCTGTCTGTCTGTCTGTCTGTCTATTGTCTGCGTCTGCCATTGTGTCTATGGTTCCATTTGTTGGTCTGTCAGTTTATTTTTTTGTCTGTTAGCATATAGCATCACGCCTGTAGTTCTTTCAGTATGCCTGTCTCTGTGTCTATGTATCCATTTGTATGCACCTGTGTTTGTTTATTTATTTGTTTGCAAATGCCCTTGTGCCTCTGGTGCTATGTGCTGGTCCGTATGTCTGTCTGTTTGTCTATATATCTGTGTGTCTATATGTGTGTCTATCTGTCTGTCTACCTGCCTGTCTATCTATTTGTTTATCTGTCTGTCTGTTTCTTTATCTATCTGTCTGTCTGTCCGTCTATCTGTCTATCTATTTGTAAATCTATCTGTCTATCTGTCTGTCTATCTATCTGTCTATCTGTCTGTCTATCTATCTGTCTAACTATCTGTCTATCTATATGTAAACCTTCATAGCCTGTTTTGCTGTCTTTCTTTATGTGTATGTCACATCTGCAAGCTCTCTAATCTCTTCGTTTTTATGTCATTCTTTGTGCCCATCTTTAATCATGTCTCTGCCTCTGTCTCTGTGTATGTGTGTCTCTCTCTCTGTCTCTGTCTCTCTTTATATGTCTGTATGTATTTCGTTGCCTGTTAACTCTGCGTCTGGTTCCGTTAATCCGTTTGAAAGCGACTTCCGCTCCTAATTCCAAACGTGAATCTGCCTCTCCCCATCTGGGTCTCACATCCACACACCCACGCACTCACACACATACACACTCATACACACATACATACACACACACACACACACACACACACACACACACACACACACACACACACACACACACACAAACAAACACACACACACACACACACACACACGTTTCAAAATCTATATACGCACTTCAAATAAAGGCGTTATATTGTCACATGCATACATACATTCATGCGTGCATACATGCATACATATATACATACAAACATGCATACATACATACATACATACATACATACATACATACATACATGTATACATACATACATACATACATACATACATACATACATACATACATACATACATACATACATACATCCTTAGATTGGATTAGATTAGATTAGATTATTTTAGATCATATTATATTAGAATAGATAGGCCATGTGAATATAAGTTTACCACATCTTCCACGAATATTATGGCACACCTATTGTCGGATTACATAGGTTCTCAACACCTTCCGTGAATGCCATGACACGCATGTGTTGTCGGATTTCAGAAGGGCAGCATTAAGACTATAATTGCGGGCCCGGGTGCTGTGATTACCTTTCAAAGGTAACACTGACAACCACCGGTCCACCACGCACATATTTATAAAATACGGCTAGTGTTCTTTACAAAGTTTACAGAAGCTCTAAGAACGTATAGGTCTAACCTACACAGATTGCGGGCATCCCTGGAGCTCGTGCCTCCCTTCCAATCTCCCTCTCCTCTTTCCTTCCATCCCCTCAACTAACACTTGACAAAGTTTGCCTCTGCTCTTGATATCGACCGTGAAAAAGTCGACGTGTTTACTCAAATCCCGGAATGTACATGTAGGTGCCAACGGAACTGTTTATTCGCCGACAATTCCGTTGGAATTGAATGAAAACAAACCAGATTGGAGCAAGGAAAAAAGCAGTCCCTTAAGCAAGCACTAAGGCAGAAATTGGTATAAAGTGTTAACGACTTCAATTTTTTAGCCTCGGCATCTCCCTCGCCGTCTCATCTTACCACCGGCAGTGCATGAGGAATCTGAATTTCGAATACTGAAATAAAAGAATAGCTCGTGCTTCACGTGTAGGCTAACTATGCAATAGACGAATACACCCACCATACAGGCAAATGTATACGTCTATTATACATGAAGGTACGGATGTATGTGCGCATGTATGCATGTATGTATTCATGTATGATGTATATATATATATATACACACACATATATTTGTACACACGCACGCATGTAAGCATGTATGCATGTAGGCCTACGTAAAACTCCTATCAGTTTTGATAAACTGAAACCTGAAGGAAAAAAACTACAAGCCAAAAATATTTCTGATTAGGGCCTACATAATAATTATTTGTAATAAATAAATCTTCTTTTTCGGTAATTCAAATTTTTCGGCAATTCCAGGTATTTTTACTTTTACCATTCCACGAAACTGTTATTATCCAGGGACTGACTGCTCTAAATCAAAAATCTTAATAATAATAATAATAAATAATAAATTATTCAGTTGAGCGTAGGCCTAATGTTCTGGCTGGTTCCTGAACCGTTCCTCATTGGGTTGTGACGTGGGGTGGACCATGAAGTTGGGGTTAGAGGGCGCCGAATGTACGCTTTTCGTGGAGATTGGGCCGACCCTGTGTAGTGTTAGCTGAGGGAGCAGGCTGACCTCCGAAAGTAGATCGGAGACTTTGCAAATTCCATTTGTTACATTGAACGAACAGAAGTGTAACGTCTTCAGCACATTGTCTCTAATAATCTTCGTTTGATTACAAGTCGTCATAGGATGAATGGATGATCACAAGTTGCTACAGGAGTCGAATTTAACTGTTCGGCAGCCATGCAAGGCGCCTTTCACGTTCCTCTGCTCATTTACCAACGCAATCTGGCGAATGAAAGGCTGAGTCGACCTTTGGGATGGTTGCTGGAAGCAATCTCGCGTCCATGCTGATCTTCTGCTCTTCATGTCAGAGTGTTACGATTACCCTAAACCCCATTTCCTCCGCTTCCTATAATCGCCTTACTTTCTTCTCCCTTATCTTCTTGCCGCCTCTCATCGTCAGATGGAAATACTTGATTTGCCAAAAGCAACACCAGACAACTTTAAAAAACCAATCTGTCTGACGACTTATAGCTGCAAAACCTTTAGGCGTCTGAACATTTTTGGGCTTAAGTTGCAGCTGAGGTAAGTTCGACGTTAACGACCCGGGCAGCCATAAGATGTTGTTAAACACAAGAAACAGATTCTGGTGGTGTCAGTCCCAAGCTTGGATTAAGGAGGAGGGAGACTCTTATCATCTTTTTCATGATCCCTGCAGCTTCGTTAAAAAAGTAACTAACTACCTATACCTATGATGTTGATGACTCCCTCACCGTTCGTTCTCTGATTGTGCAAGTCCCAAGCCTGGACAAAGGAGGAGGGCGACGCTAATCATCTTTGTTATGACATAGCGTCGTTAAGCATATGCTAACTAAATAGCTTCTCTATGACTTGTTCCTTGAAACTGTAGGGTGACGAAAAGTCATCGTTAACGGCCTTGGCAACAATAAACTTGATATAACCACTGTGTTTCATTTGCCTCAATCCTTAAATCAAATACACAAACACTCAGGAACGAATATAAGAAAACCACTCTGGTACTTTTAAAACGCTTTGATCGATAGAAATATGGTCGTCCTACGATTGCTTGGGTCGAGAAATAACTTCATAGCAATTGCCAGCGATTCTGAAAACGTTTCTCACTATACTCCATTACTCCGTGAACGGTTCACGGTTGTCAAATACCAATGAAAAATAACCGAGGCTATTCTTTTAAATAAAACTATCTGCAAACGACAGGGCCGATGAGAGGGGGGGTCAAGGGGGGTTGCTGCTCCGGGGCCCGGTTCTATGGCAGGGGCCCTGGCAAGGGCCCGGAAATGTCTAAAACTTTGTTCAATCTGAAGAAAGCTGTGGGTTTTGGCCCAATGCAGTCTGTATATGACGGATGCTTCATTGCTTCGTGAATCATTATACATGACATACAGGGCAACAGACGTACATTGTATGTGTGGTGTCTGTTTAGGCAAGGACTTCTTAATAATATCCAGAGTTCCGTGGTTTAGGCCACCCGAATCCCAATGTGTCATCGTATTTGACCCACAGTAGAAACGAACACAGTTGTACACAAAGATACTTTCTTTCTGATGCACAACAATTTAGGGCAAGGGATGATTCCTTTACCTCGGCTTTATCACTCATCTCCAGGGCGAAGGAATGCTGAAAGTAATATCTGCCTTGTATGTCTCTGTGTCTCTGTCTGTCTGTCTGTCTGTCTGTCTCTGTCTCTCTCTCTCTCTCTACATGTATTTCTGTATTTCTGTCTCTCGCAGTCTAGGGTATCTCTTTCAATGTCTCTCTACAAGCCTGTACAACAGTGTACAACTGTACACACTACACACGCTGCAGTGTTCATGTTACTCGGTCTATGTAGTTATTCATGTTAAGAAAACACTCAAAACAGTCGCTAATTATAATCCATTCATTTACTTTTTTAAACGATTTTAATTAAATTCTTCAATTTAATAACTAGGTGATTAAGTTTTGTAATAGAGAAACCGATCTATCGAATTTCTTTGCCAGAAAAGCAAGCCAGTAACAAATGTGACTATGGAAATTGGAATGAAGAGGTTAGTTAGCACTGCAGAAGTGCAGATAATTCTATTGGCAATGTCAAGTAAAACGATTTAGTAGCTGTGTCACTCAACACAGTCTAAGTTGTCCAGTAAGAGGATTTAGGGGTGAGAACAGACGTTGGTCATCAGAATGATTTCGCTCTAGCTGTTACTGTGCAAAGTTAAGTAATGCAGACAAATTTCTATAACTGACTGAATTCCATAGCCTATTACACTAGAATTCACATAGCTACACATTGCCTCCGAAAGTTAGACAGCTTATCCCCAGAGTCCTATATAGAAGCTCTCTTGGTGATATATAATATTATGTCATTGTATGAATGAAAACACTACACTCATTCTAAACTTTCCTATTACCACATGTATCAGATAGCGGTGTGTCTACCTGTTTCATACCAATAAACGAATATATTATAGAATCATAATTATATGCGTGGCCTAGCACTTCGCATTACGCACCCTATATGGTAAAATCCTAGCTACGCTACTGCATATAAAGGCCATCCTACAGTTTCAGTTATTTAAGTCACAACTGAAACAGTTGTGGAACTTGTGGTAATATTATAGTTTAATAACTTTAATTTAAAAAACACTGCTTATCAGTATTAAGCATATATTTCGGATTCATCAGCAGTCGGCCTAGAATAGATTATTGATTTTCTGGCAGCCATAAAATCTTTGACTGGATGTAAATTTACGAATTGAAATTTGAGTTATTATCCAAATAAATAGTACTTGAACTTGCAACTGGATATACAGAACATAAGTTATCATAATACCAAATTACCAATATTCTATATTAGGCTATATTCCATTAAGATGATGACAAATTAGACGATGAATTACCATAAGAAATCTGGAGCTCAAAAAAGGAAAGAAAGATTAGCTACTGATGGACGCTAAGAAGTGTCTGCCCCGGGGCCCGCCGTGGCTCTCGACGCCCATGGCAAACGAATATGCGCAGATTTTGGTGTCATAGGAGAGAAGATTTCAGGCTGAATTGTAGGAAAAAGACAGGCAAAACCAAAAACAGTTAGACTTATAGAATCAACTATATGGACACCAGAGCTATGGATTGATTGAAGACATACAGTATCATGTAATGACTAATCAAATATTCGAATTGATTAATGATTGATGTAACTAGGGTGACCATGTTAACGGAACCTTATGTTCCTTTGGGTGTAACTGTATAGTATACCCATTGATACCATTGCACACAACTGTATAGACTATGTGCTTGCATTATGGTGATCAATAATGTATTTTGATTGATTGATTGATTGCACTCAAACGTATCGCGGGGACAGATTTGAACCTAGGTCCCGAACGGGATAAAGACACGTTCCACATAGCCTCCTACTCTTAAAAAGATTGAGACTGAAATCTCAGAGTCTTAAACATCGGCCTTGCCCTATTAGCACCGACCATTACAAGGTCTTTGTGTCAGATTTGTAGGCGACCGGTCAACGTCTAGCTTTCAAGATTAGAGCGAAGTTCTGGGTCAGAGACTGGCTAATACCGAGCTTACAGTCGTTGCCCTGTATTGCGGATGATTTGTGGCAGTTCCTCGATAAATGTTCCCTCGGTGCCTCTGAAAAATCAATGTTCCGTACATTCGGTGTCTGCCGTAATCTCGATTCACGCTAGAGGGAGCTGCATGGTCAGTGTTAAGAGAAACAACGTGGACCAATGGTACTCATGTATATCTGCAGCAATAATTGTTCATTTTATTACTATTATGTCTGTGTCTCTTTGACGTCATCTTAATGCATAACTGAGCAGAGAGTTTATTTTGATAGACGCTATATAAATTCCACATTTAATTATTTTATAAATGAGGAAAAACGGAAAATACTTTGAATGGAATAAGGGAGAAACTTATATGTATGTATGTATTTATGTATGTACATGTAATATGTATGTATGCATATGTATGTGTATGCATGTATGTGTGTTTGTATGTGTGCATATGTATGTATGTATGTATGTATGTAGGTATGTAATACTATGTATGTATGTATGTATTCATGCATATGTATGTAGGCCTATGTATGTATGCATGCATGCATGCATGCATGTATGTATTATATGTATTTATGTATATATATATATATATGTATGACTTGATGGCGTTACATAATACGTGTGGATAACTGCTCCACTGACGTTTTATTCCTACAGCTAGACCTGTCGGAGATGCAGCCTATTTTAGCTGATGATGAAATTGCCTGTTCTTGATAAGTGTCTGCAATGCGAGGATTCCACATAGCCAGCAGATCGCAAAGAGTGCAGAGGCTTGGCTTATCCGATACACCGAGCCCCAGTTTAATCTGAATGCGTATTAGGCATGTATCTGGACTCCTATAAAGCGAATATTAGGGACCCTTCAAACCCGAGTGTGGGTCTGGCTAATCCCGCTCCTTGGTCCTTGATCTCATTCCGACATAGACGTCTCCACTTTTGTGTGGTATTAAGCAAGTAGCTATATCAGGCGTCGTGATTCATGCATGCATTCAAATACCATGAATTAATATAGCCTACTTCTTCGAAAAGTCTGTACCCTGGAATTCACATTGTGCCACAGTATGACACTATAGAGAGCTGTTTGTCTAGACATTTATATAGCGCAGTAAGTTGCAATTTATAGGGACACCGCTAAGCTTGAGAATAATTATAATTAGGGACGTTTATGAATCGAAAACGAATTCGATTTTTTTAAGAGTTCGCTGATTGATTGATTGATTGATCGGTTGATCAAATGATCGTATTCCAAGGCCACCAGGATAAGGCCAAGAGCACTCACATACCCTATAGATATGATCCTTGTGGTCTCGGACCTGGAGGTCACTAGTGGCCTTGGCGTCGTAGAGGAGTCAGCGAGGAGTTGACGGTCGATAGAATAGATGGGAACTGAGTTGATTTTGATCGAATCGATTAGCTATTTGTGGCAAGTGAAAGGCAAAGGAGGGAGCGTAGGAGGGTGTAGCATCGAGACGGTGTGTGTAGAAGAAGAGAAGGAAGAGAAGATTTTGCATTTTCTGTTTCTTTTACTAGCTTTTTACTATAAAGGACTGATCACGATTAGTACAATGTTGCCATCGAAATGTTGAAATGTGTAAAACAAAGTGGGTGACCTGTCTAGCGGAACCATGTGTCCTTAAAGGTTTACTCTTTGATGTCAACATACGAGACTGTACTGGAGATGTTTACCATTGCTATTGGTGATCAATAAAATAGCTCTCTCTGCGTGGCTGTCTCTCTGTTTCTCTGTCTGTCTGTCTGTCTGTCTGTCTGTCTGTCTGTCTCTCTGTCTGTCTGTCTGTCTGTTTGCCTGTCTCTCTCTCGCTCTCTCTAAAAGATGGAGAAAGAGATCGAGCTGGAGAAAGACAGGAAGGAAAGAAAATTGCATAAGAAAGTAAATCGGTGAAAGGAAATAGAATGAACACAGGGAAAGGAGGAGAGGAGGAGAAGGAAGAGGTGACTCATTAACCCTTCAGTCCATCCTTTCATTTGCTCTCCTACCAATCCATCGTCTTATCCAATCACCCTCCAATCCACCCTTTCACCCACTCTCTTTCCCATCCCCTAACACCCGCTAGTCACTCTGCCACAACCACCATTTCACCCACTCTCCTTCCCATCCCCCATTCTCAAACCCTGACTTCCAAGCACCTCTAAACCACATATCTGCCTCCCATTGCGACCAGCCTTCAACCACCTTGCACCCAAACACCCTTTCACCAACTCTCCTTCCCATCCCCCATTCTCAAACCCTGACTTCCAAGCACCTCTAAACCACATATCTGCCTCCCATTGCGACCACCCTTCAACCACCTTGCACCCCAAACACCCTTTCACCCACTCTCCTTCCCATCCCCCATTCTCAAACCCTGACTTCCAAGCACCTCTAAACCACATTTCTGCCTCCCGTTGCAACCACCCTTCAACCACCTTACACCACAACCACCCTTTCACCCACTCTCCTTCCCATCCCCCATTCTCAAACCCTGACTTCCAAGCACCTCTAAACCACATATCTGCCTCCCGTTGCAACCACCCTTCAACCACCTTGCACCACAACCACCCTTTCAGCCACTCCCCCTTCAATCCACTTCGCCATTTACTGATGACACGATATCGTGCGCAGTAAAGACCAATGTCATCCGACGCCTGCATCAACCATTCTCTCCATTACTGCTTCAGTAGCAGCAGCGGCACGATGGACGCAGGTGCAGCAGTGGGACACGAGGACAGGCACAGTGACAAACACACGAACAGAGGCGGAGACAGACAAAGAGACAGAGGCAGATAAAGGAACAGAGATAGAGAGCACGACGGAGAGATACAATGACAGACAAATACAGAGACATTTGTAGAGACAGAAACACAGAGGGGCAGAGACAGGGAAGAGACAGAGAAAGGGACAGAGACTGAGTGAGTTGGCCAGTCAGACAGAGTTTTTTTCATTAGGTACTGTATGGAGAATGTCAGGTATACGTAAGAGGAGTGAGAAGCATATAGACGTTTTGGAAGCGAACAGAAGGAAACAAATACACATACATGCATGTGGGTAAACTGAAGGTCAGAAGGATACATGCATAGAGCGCTGAGTAGGCAGACAAAATGATGTGAGATTGCACAGACGGGTAGGTATATCTTCGTCAGATTGGAGTAGGTATCGTCAGATTGGAGTAGGTACATGTTGGTTATACATAATGATGGGTTAGATAAATGGAGGCAGGTTAGCAACTTAGCAGGCAGGCAGGAAGGTATAGGCAGATATGATATTGGGTATGCAGATATTGTTATAAGTAGGCAGATAGTGAGGCAAGTAGGTAATACAATACAGAAAGTTGGGTTAGACAGAAAGGAAAAGCATGCAGGCAAATAGTGGGTAGCAGACAGAAATGTGAGTAGGCAGGCGGTATGTACTAGGTAGGCAGACAGAAAGGATAGTATAGATGAGACAAACAAATAAATCAAAAAGGTAGGCGGTCAGAAAAGTAGGATGATAATTGAAATAGATATAGAAGTCTTGGTAAGATAGAAAGGTAGACAGGCAGAGAGAATAGGTAGAGATAGAAAGGTAGACAGGCAGAGAGAATAGGTAGTAGGTCACATGGGTCACATAGAAAGACGGCTAAAGCTTGCAGGAAGGTAGACAAGCAGACAGATAGGTAGACAGGCAGACAGAGAGATAGATAGGCAGGCAGAGAGGTAGATAGGCAGACAGAGAGGTAGATAAGCAGATATAAACGTAGATAGACGGACAGAAAGGTAGATAGGAAGACAGATAGGCAAAGAGGAAGGTTGGCAGGTAGACAGAAAGACAGATAGGCAGGTAGGAATGGTAGGTAGGCAGACAGGAAGGAGGGTATACAGCAAGCAGACAGACTACTGGTGCTGAGCATGAACTGTGGCGTTTGTACCGTGATATTGATGCTGTCGCGTTCTCATATGGCGCCAACTTTTCTCTGTCGAATTAGGTCGATGCAATTTGACGGTTTATCTTCTCTATGCATATGTCTCCCTCCGTCTTTCTGTCTACTCCTCTTTGGGTGTTTCCGTCTGTGTATGGGTCTGCTTGTCTCCTTCTATTCGACTCATTCAGTTCTTCCGTGGAGTAATATGGAGCCGACAATTTTTGACCGCGCTGTATCTTCGTCGACCGAATAACTTGCGACCTCATAAGCAACGTCATCCATTAGGCAGGGACGTCAGACGGATACGCTCTGAGAATGGCACTGGCCTTAAACTCTTCTGCGTATTCATTTATGCCTCTGCAATTGCTTCTGTTCCTGTTTATATATCACTGCTTCTGTCTTTGCTTCTGTCTCGTTCTTCGTCTCTGTAACTGCTTCCGTCTCTTTTTGTCTCTCTGTCTCTGTCTCTGTCTGTCTCTGTATGTCTGTCTCTCTCTGTCTCTCTCTCTGTCTCTTTGTCTCTCTTTGTTTCTCTCTGTCTCTCTCTGCATTCTTCTCTCCTGCTGTCTGTGTCTTCCTCTTCGTCTGCTTATGTAACTTCTTATGCCCAGCTGTCTCTTCTTCTCTATCTATCCCTGATCCTTGTTGGTCCGATGTCTTTGCTCGTCTTGCTCTACGATTGTCTGTCTCTTTTTCCTCATCTGTCTCTCTGTCTCTGTCTCTGTATCTGTCTGTCTGTCTGTCTGTCTGTCTGTCTCTCTCTCGGGGTCTCCGCTTCTCCATTTCTATTCCCGAACCTCCGTCTCTTTCGGTTTCGCTGTATACCTGTTTCTCACTCCCTCCCTGCCTTCCACCCTCTGCAGGATCTGCCTACGCATGTAATAAACCACAAAATATGCAGACAGAGTCCTCCTGGAAGACGTGCTCGACGATTCCGCCGGAGATTTCGACTGAGGCGCTGACTTACGGAAGCAGCATAAACGCACAGCCAGGATAGACGACGTCCATTTCAATTTACGTCAGACAAAGATACGACGATTAAATGCCAATTGCAGACGGTCCATCGGGATTCAAACCAAGAAGCGAATGTCGAAAGGCAGGTCGATTATCATTCAGGTCCATGGCTGGCCGACGCAGAAAGAGGGCGAGGGGGCGATGTACCCACTTGGACGACACCAAAAATGTCTTAAGTCTTTGACACAAACGCGCGCATACACAGACCCACTCACACCACAAACATAAACTATAGCAACATTCATACACACACACAGAATTCTGCTATAGTGCTGCTTATAGGAAACGAAAAATAACACTCTTTTTTGTTACACACACACACACACACACACACACACACACACACACACACACACACACACACACACACACACACACACACACACACACACACACACACACACACACACACACACACACACACACACACACACACACACACACACTCCAACACACACACACACACACACACACATACACACACACACACACACACACACACACACACACACACGCACACACACAAACACTCACACACACACTCACACCACACGCACGCACGCACACACACGCACACGCACACATACGAACACAAAAACACATTATTCACACACATAGACAAAGACTGAGCTACAGCGCTGCATGTAGAAGCTGGTGCCCTCGTGCTTGGCTTTCGAGTGGCGCTTTAGAAATTCGGAGTTCACGATTCCGATATAGGAGGCTAAAAAATAGCACGCCATCTTGTTACAAACGCCCACGGACACGCACACACACAAACACTCACTCACACAGACATGCAGACACACGCGCATACAAATATATTATATTCACATGTATACACCCACATAATTCTGCTACAGTGCAGCATATAATATATAGGCAACAAAACAAAAGAACAAAATAGCACACCATCTTGTTGCACCCCACCCACACACACATTATCAGCACACACGCACATACATATATTTAATATATATATTATATATTATATATAATTATATATATTATGTGTATGTATGTATGTATTTGTGTTAAGTCGAATAGATTTTGAATATATAATATAATATGCGTAATCAATCGTAGTCCATCGGACGTGGAATGTTGGTCACTGGGATCGGCTATAATTAGAAAACAAAAGCAGCGTACGTCATGCGTGAACGAACAATCGGAATGACGTCAGGATGACGACAAAGCTATCGTTGACGCAGTTCAGAAACATCAATCACGGACATTGGCGAATGCAAAGCGGAAACGAAGGTATTATCGATAATTACGTTTAACAATATTACTACCGAAGAGGTTCATAATAGCCGCTAATAACCGCCACTTATGTCACGCAACAGTCGTTGAAATTGTCCTCATTATATAGCGCCTTTTCTAGGTCCGCAAATCCGTTATAGAAATGGCCAAGTGCCTACATAAGTTGAATGGTTTTCATATCCGTTCGCCTCTTTTCAGCTGCAATTATTGCGAATTATTTCGTAGAAGACTGTTGCATGTCGTACAGGTGCTAATTACTGTTTTCTTCGTGGAATTATAGGCTTCAGTAATGAATAATAATAATATGAGTGTGCAATTAAAATTGTAAAGTGCCTCTTTCTATGGCGTCCATATTCAGGTAGACTCGTGAGAAGTGCTTCAGACCTGCTTCAAGACCACAATCGAACAGAACAGAACAGAACAGTCTTCAGCCGCTTCGAAATAGAGGCATATATATAATATAATATATAATCTGCTGATTGGCTAGATCTTTTTGTTCCTAGGACTAGGACTGCCTTTGCTCAACTGCGGGCATTTGCTGTGGTTGGTCCCTCTACTTGGAATGACCTTCCCCCTCATTAAGGGCTAAACTAATGACTAGTTTTTCCTCTTTCGACTCTCGTTCTTTAAAGACGTTTCTTTTCCCCGGGGTTTTCGTGCTGAAGCGCTGAATAGTTATTCAGAGGCGCTATATAAAGCTTTAGATACAATACAATACAATACAATATAGACAGTAAAAGAAGTCCTTCGGGCAGATTTCATGGAAGCCTGTCCCAGAATGAGGGGTCGACCACTGTTAAACTAATTATGCAATCTTACGTCACACAGGCTAACGGCAGACTGAACTTACATGCATGTTACATTGGGGCAGTATGCGTGATGGGAAACAACCAGGTCATCATGTGTTGCAGAGCGAATAAATATTATGTCTTGTCTTGTCTTGAGTCGTCCTTGATCCGAGGACAATTTAGTTCCATCCACTTCTCTTTCTTGTCTCTTTCAACAACCGGTCGAATGACAGGCCACGACTTTATGTTGTCATTCATTCATCCATTCATTTATAGAATTTATATGGCGCACCGTCAAGAGACCTACTCGGAGGAGGTTTCATACATACATACATACATACCATACATACGTACATACCATACATGCATGCATACACACACCGATATATACATGCATACATACGTACATACATACACACAGACACACATGCACACATGCCTACATACATACACAGTACACACATAACGTAATAACATACATACATTTATACAGATATATAATATATATCTGCATTTTCTTTCACTTTTAAGCACCTTTTACTCCTAATTGCCATAATATTCAGTTTGCACCCTTTGGCGTTGCTGCTAATGGCATCGCAACTGAATACGGCGCTCATCAACCTGTTGTGAACAGAAGGTAGAGCGCACGATTTCTGTTCATCAGTGGCCGTCCAGGAAGTCGAGGCTGAGTGCATTAAGTCCAGCCTTTCGGATACCTTTGAGACAGCCACTCAAAGGTCAACAGAATACGGACGAACATTCATACATACATACAGAGATACATGCAGAAATACATAC
This sequence comes from Aporrectodea caliginosa, assembly GCA_020284085.1. Taxonomy (NCBI): domain Eukaryota; kingdom Metazoa; phylum Annelida; class Clitellata; order Crassiclitellata; family Lumbricidae; genus Aporrectodea; species Aporrectodea caliginosa. The sequence goes on from JACEVL010000520.1 coordinate 822,803, forward strand.
ACACGTACGAACGTACTTAAGTAAATGCATATCTGAGGGTTTCTACAATATGTGGCACTTTTGCCTCGGATTTTAAAGAAAAAATCAATCACGATTTTTGTACTTTTCAAAATGCTAATCTATTAATATTAATAATATCAAGATGTTTGATAGGCAGCAATGCACAGAATTCAATATTTCTGTTAAAAACAGAATAAAATGTGTTTTTTCAAAATTCATCATGGAGTTGACAAGCGTCACGGATTTCGCGTCACACAGTTGACTTTCACATTTTAAGAGTCTTCAGGCAACAATGAGAAATATATTATCAGTCACTGTGAGCTGAAGGTACACTTTCGCAGCCTAGGCCTACTGACAATGGAGGCATAATTGCAAGACAAAAACCAGCAAAATGGCCCTAAATGGGAGAAGTAATGAGGGAGCATAAAACATATGAAGAAATGAATGAGTTCATTACCAGAAACATTATCATTATCAAAGTTCAACTCATTGTATATCAATGCTTATTATAAGGATGATGAAATGACGACTACAATTATACAGATATCATATGTTTGTTAGGGCACTATATATATATATACCATTTAAGTGCTGCTAGATTTTTGAAAATGTGGATTCCTGACAATCTGTCGACTGCATGGCGTGGGCGCGCGTCACGGAGTTGACCGTCAAGGAGTTGACAAATCGTTTAATTGTCGGCAAAAACTGGCACACGCGTCACAAAATAATTTCAATGATGTTTGCAACAAAGACAGGACTCTATCACATCCACAAAGGACACATTACATTGAAAGTTTTATTTATATATTCTTAAATATTTACGTCACTGAGTTGACCTCAATTAAACATACGCGGTGAAACATTATTGTTAACTTTTCGTTGTTTAAAAAATTAAACACAAGATAAACTTCTCATGTTTACCAGCAGCATTGGCAACGACAAATGACAAATATCAGCTGTTAAACACTGTAAAAACCACTAGCCGTTACAAGTTGGCCACGAGTTTTGTAGCCGTCATGGAGTTGACATTTGGATGCAGGACACTGGAATTTGCTCCATTAAAATTTAATTGTTCACTCAAACAAACTCAAACTCAATATATTAAGCATGGTTTATGTTGTAAACAATGGCGTTACTGAAAATGAATAGTAAATTATACGGTTTGGCTATATGCACAATTGGAAATAAACAGGTTTTCGCCGATTTCGGTACACATCTGGGACAACACAGTTTCTGTTGAAATGCTTCGACTGTGAGGTAATAAAACCACCTGAATAATTTATGAACGTTCCAATTTTAAAATTCTTTTAGTTTTATTTGGGTTGTTTGAAACAAACATACGTTACGGATTGTCACATGTTGTCACAGAAGCTTTAAAAAATATTTTAAATACCGCGGACAGCAAAATGGACACTTATTGTAGAAACACTCATCAAAATACGTATATGGAAACATTCATGCATACATGTCATACATGCATGCATACATACATACATAATTACATATACATACATATGGTACACACATACAGACATACATACATACATATATACATACATATGGTACACACATACAGACATACAGACATACAGACAAACATACATACATAATACATACATATGGTACACACATGCATACAAACATCCACACATTTAGTTTACATTGTTGAAACACTGGATATAACAATGCAATTAAACCCAATACGATTTGTATTGGCCTCAGAGGAAGATATAAATTAGATGAAAAGCAAAGCCCTTCATGTAGCGCCACTATTTCTTCTCTTGACATATCCTTTACGCTGTTCGACTAACGTAATAAACTTCCGTTCTTTCAACCGGTAACGGATATTGCTTAGAATGGCGCCGCTATATAAATCCCATTTCGGTTGATTAAGGCAATCTGCCTCTGATTTCTATTACACACAGTCAATGCCCGTCTGTTGGTCTTTAGCTAAGTAAATCCACAGTCGATATGCCCCTACCTTCCCTATAAATGCAGTAACTGCGCGCACCTGCCGACCGTTCAAAGCCATATCTAACTACATCTGCCGACTGTCGGCTTATGCGAGCAAGTATTATCTCGACTTTTCATATAGGGTCTTTCTTAGGACAGGTTGTCTTTTCTTTTACTTAGACAGGAACGTCGGATGAAGCGCATTAGGTGCAGTAACGTCATGCCTTGTGTGTAACGAGATGCCACCAATGTTATACAATTTAACATGTGTATGTATGTATGTATGTATGTATGTATGTATGTATGTATGTATGTATGTATGTATGTATGTATGTATGCATGTATGGAGGCTTATGTATGTATCAGGACCCGTAATATAGCGCATTTTAAGTATTTCACAAAAGCTCTTATATGATGTCAGGTAGGCCTAGTGTCATGTAGTACTTTTCCCTAATGTTAACTTTTACTGTGTATATGCCTTGAACAAGTCCTTCACTAAAAATTGCTGAGCGTCATCAATCGATGCTTAGTCGTAAGGTAGTGGCGCCTAATAAATGCATAAATAATAACCATAACTAATTTTTGGTAATTATACAGCACCTTTTCTGAACCCTACAAAGGCTCTGCATGTATACTTGTACGTTAGTGAGCAGTTCTCGAGAAAGGGCCGCGTGCGATTCCAAGTGAAAATAAATAAAGTTATGGTTCCATTTTCTTTAGGACGGGATCACTGCTCCAATAAGACAGGCAGTGGCATCAAGAGCAGATTGGGAGCGATCCGAGAGGAAAGACTGAAGCCAAAGAAAGACTATATAAAATTATAGGTAATTCCACAAGATTTCTCCAGACGCCCGAAAAGGTTAGAGTGATCCACAATATCAAAAGCAGCGCTTACATCATGTAGAGGGCAAGTGGCGTAACCTGTCGTGGAACTCGTATAATATCTGATCTGAATCCTTCCGGATGAGATTCAATCCCATCTAAGCCTATTTGTAGTATGACTGAGATTTCTATAAGAAGGTCGCTGTTGGAGTCCGAGAGCAATATCCTGGGCGAAATCTCGTTGAGCACAGGTTGGCCAGTGTCGTTCGTTGTCAAAGACAAAGCCTGGGAGCTGAAGGTTATGATGATACTGACGATAATGATGATGGTGGTGGTGGTGATGATTCTGCTGCTGATGATACTGTCGCTGCTACCAACTAACTGCGCCAACTAAGATAGACGAAGAGACAGACGTAAAAACAAACAGACGGACAGACGTCCAAATAGACGGACGGACGACCAGAGCAGTGGAAACTATAGTTGTCACCATTAACCGCGTATTTATGTAGTTCGTGTATGTATGTATGTATGTATGTATAATGTATGTAATGCTATGTATGTATGTATGTATGTATGTACTGTATGAAAACATTTCGGAGGGTTTTAAGATTTCGGGAGTTTCTATTGAAGACGGCCGCAAAAGTTAAGGGTTTTTTGCAGTGCTTTTTTTCTAGAAAAAAAGGTTCCGGAACTCAACAAATTCAGAACAATCGTAGGGGCACATTTGATGCTAATATTTCTGTTTCATATATATCAGCCACTTGCAGGAAAAATTAAAGTATATAAATACGTTTATATAATTTTTTATTAAAAAAATTAAATTAATCAAATTATTTTTTAATTGAAAAAAGGTACCGGAACGCAACCGTTCCGGCTGAAAAAAAAGCACTGGTTTTTTGTATTTCGCATGTAAAAGCATATAAAATTTTTCCAGAAACTTATTTCGAGGGGTTTGAACCCATAAAACCACCCCCTAAATACGCCCGTGTTCGTTTACTTAGCCTCAGCATATGTTGGCCTCTCCTTCACCCTCCTTCACCGATAGTGTGCAGTCAGTGTGCTCATTATAGCTGAGTTACCTTGAGTTGCACATAGACCAGAATTCTCGAAATGCATGTCTGCCCGTACTGTCGGGGATTTGAACCCCCGAACTCTCGATTGACAGTCCAGCACGCTAACCAGTAGACTATATAGCGTGGGAATGCATGTATTAGTAGGTAAGTAGAGATTTATACGGCGCCTTTAAAGGAAAGATCATCTACCGCATACCGATCGTTGATTTATTATGAGGTCGACTACTGCTTTCCAAAGGAACCAATTCTTTCTCTGGCAACGTCGAAACTGTTTGTCATGTAGTCTCCGCGGCTGTTCTCTTATGGTCTTACCAAAGACACGCCATCAGTCTCTGCATGGTTCTTTCTAAAGGACAGTGAGTTCGGAATGCGACTTCGCTAGAGGTCAATGTAAAAATGTGTTTCCATAGCGACCGTATAATAATGGTCTGGACCCTGCCTGCTTTCGTTTTTCAATGAATTGATGCTTCACCAGCGCTGCCCGTTTAAATGGGTGCTGCGCCATTTAGGAAAGTGATAGAAGATTGACGCCTGCGTACTAGAAATTGATTAGATTAGACTTTACCAGAGTAGATCAGATCAAATGGGACTCAGCTGAATGCGAATGCAATGGATTCGATAAGATCAAAATTATATCAGATCAGATCAAATTAAATCAGATCAAAAGAGGTAAATCAGGTCATCCATCTCAGATCAAGTCAGGTAAATGAGATAAAATCAGGTAAATGAGATAAAATCAGGTAAATGAGATCAAATCAGGTAAATGAGATAAAATCAGGTAAATGAGATCAAATCAGGTAAATGAGATCAAATCAGGTAAATGAGACAGAATCAGGTAAATGAGATCAAATCAGGTAAATGAGATCAAATCAGGTAAATGAGATCAAATCAGCTCTTCTTTATCGCCGGAGTTGGGCTGGGAACGCTGAGTATGTATAACGGAGGGAGCTATATAAAACCTAGAAAGAATGAATATCAGATGATTAGATTAGATTAGATTGTATTACATCATAGACCAATCACGGACAGTGTGTCGTGCCTTAAGTCGCGTTATAACAGCGTGGACCCACTTAACAGAGAAATTCGTTGACAATTTTCGACGCTACCCTCGAAAACCGATCGATTATTTCATTTTCCGATTCCACTCCGGTTCTCTGTCTGTATGTCTGTCTGTCTTTATCTGTCTGTCTGTCTCTAACTGTCTCTGTCTCTCCTCTATCTCTCTCCCTCTCCCTGTATCTTTTTCTGTCTCTCCTCTCTCTATGTCTCTGTCTCTCTGTCCCTCCCTCTGTCTCTCTCTCTCTCTCTGTCTCTCTTCATTTTCTCCAAAGTAGATATCACAACAAACAGTAAAAAATTAAATCAATTCTGCAATTTTAAGCAAGTCATAATCATAAACCAAATTATCAAACCAAAATTTCAAACAACAAAATAATTAAACATTAATATATGGTCCTGAAATTAATCACTATGCCATGAAAATAAACTTCGGGGTGAGCAATACGATTCCCAGAATCATAGTTTTCTTCAAAACTCTGCAACATCTGATCTCTCATAAATGAAAGTAATTTATAACACTTTGATGCCTTTATGATCTTAACGAAAACATCAGAGGTTGATTACACAATTTCTCCGGTGGATTATTGCCATAGTAGGAACAGTGCTCTCTAAATTCCTGCTTCATTAACTGAATATCCGATATCCATAAGGTTATGTCATAAACGGTCCTTTTCCTCAACTGATTATACTTCGTTGAAAGGGATGCCTTCACCAGTCACAGCTATATTGAACATCGCTACGATAATAGAGCCTTGTAGGCATAAAATTTATGAGGCAATGATTGTGCCATTTAACAAGTAAATCCGATATTAAGGTTGCCAATTGCCTCTCTGAATCAGATAGCTTTACTCCAGCACGTCATCTTAGGTGCACGGTGTGTCTTTCCTTCTAAAAGCTTTACTGCATAAGTGGCAAATGTAGGGTTTTTCTCAAGAATGGATTCTCAGGTGATGATGATTCAGAGTACTACGTCGGGCAAACGTTTTCTGACACAGTTGGCATAGGTATGATTTTTGTCTAGTATGGGTTCTCATATGATGATTCAGAGTACTACATTGGGCAAATGATTTCTGACATACATGTAACTGACACAGGTATGGTTTTTCTCCTGTATGCGTTTTCATGTGACGATTCAGATTACTACTTTGGGCAAACACTTTCTTACATAGCTGGCATTTGTATCGTTTTTCTCCAGTATGGGTTCTCATGTGACAATTCAGCTTACTACTGTTGGTGAACGCTTTGCAACATAGCTGGCATTTGTAAGGTTTTCCTCCAGTATGGGTTCTCATGTGACAAATCAGATTACAACTTTCCGTAAACGCTTTGTGACATAGCTGGCATTTGTAAGGTTTTTCTCCAGTATGGGTTCTCATGTGACAATTCAGAGTACTACAATGGGCAAATGATTTTTGACATAAATGGCATACGTATGGTTTTTCGCCAGTATGTGTTTTCCAGTGACGATTCAGATTACTACTTTGGACAAACGCTTTCTGACATAGCTGGCATTTGTAAGGTTTTTCTCCAGTATGGGTTCTCATGTGACAATTCAGAGTACTACAATGGGCAAATGATTTTTGACATAAATGGCATACGTATGGTTTTTCGCCAGTATGTGTTTTCCAGTGACGATTCAGATTACTACTTTGGACAAACGCTTTCTGACATAGCTGGCATTTGTAGGGGTTTTCGCCAGTATGGGTTCTCATGTGACAATTCAGAGTAGTACAATGGGCAAATGATTTTTGACATAAATGGCATACGTATGGTTTTTCACCAGTATGGGTTCTCATGTGACAAATCAGATTACTACGTTTGGTAAATGCTTTGTGACATATCTGGCAATTGTAAGGTTTCTTGTCAGTATGGGTTATCATGTGACAATTCAGATTACAACTTTTGGCAAAAGATTTCTGACATAAATGGCATGGGTATGGTTTTTCTCCAGTATGGGTTCTCATGTGACAATTCAGCCTACTACTTTTGGTAAACGCTTTGTGACATATCTGGCAATTGTAAGGTTTCTTGCCAGTATGGGTTATCATGTGACGATTCAGATTACAACTTTTGGCAAATGATTTCTGACACAAATGGCATTTGTATAGTTTCTTTCCAGTATGGGTTTTGATATGACGATTCAGCTTACTACTTTGGGCCAGCATTTTTTTCACAGCTGGCATTTGTAAGGTTATGGCCAGTATAGGTTCTCATGTGATTCTTCACTGTATTGCCTTTAGCAAATGATTTCTGACATAACTGGCATTTGAATAGTGTTTCTCCAGTATCGATTCTCATATGACAATTCAGGTTATTAGCTTTGACAAAAGCCTTCTGACATAGCTGGCATTTTTATGGTTTTTCTCCATTTTCGGTTCTCATCTGAATCTTTAGAGTAGGCCTACTACCTTCGGCAACTGATTTCTGACACAGCAGGCGTATGCAGGGTTTCTCTCCGGGTGTATGGCTTTTCAGGTGGCCTTGTGAGGAAAGAGCCTGGGAAATGCTCAAAATACGTGTGTTGAGGTTTTCTCTCGTATGAGTTTTCAAGTGTGGCTATATAATTCTTTTCTCTGCAAATATAACATTTTGAAATGAATTCTTCCACATACTTAGGGTTGCCAGAGACATTGATAGCCTTAGAAGGAAACAGAAAGTCGCAAAGGTTGACAAAGGAGGTTGCATTGAATGTTTCACTCCGGACTCCAGAGTCAGAGGGTCTCTTATAAGTAACCGAAACTTAACACTTTGACCATAAAGTCTCATATACAGTCCAAAGAAACATTGTTTGTAACATTACTCAGATCATGGACTAGAAACTTCTGGGAGAAATTGAGCAGGAATAAAAAAAATTTAAGTAGAGTAGACTGTTAGCCTTGTAGGGCCCGAGGGGAACTTAGAGACAACATGTGCGTTTAAAGTTGTTAAAACTGACATGAAATAATAGCCGATAGCCCAACAGAACAAGTATCATCATCATTATCATATATTCGTTTTTTATTGAGTTAACAACAGGAAAAGGCTATAGTTGTACAGAGAAAAACAGTATGGTAAGAAGTACTAGCCTAAAATAATGAAATATGTATTGGAGTAATAGCTTAGTAAGATTTGAAAAATAACAAATGAAAAATAAGATATTCCGGCGGCTCGGGTTGGGTGCTTGGATCGGGTCATGAGCGCGGCGCACGCCTTATTGGCCGCATACCAAGATGCGACCATGTAACTGTTATATGCGGGATGTATTGCACTGGCTCCCTTTCCAGTAGCGGACCACTTACCGGATCTCTGCCTTGGTTTGGCACTGCCTCTTGGGTTTGCCCTCTGTTTACTTACACGAGTTCTGCGGCTCCACCCTGAGCGTCGAGAGCCGTGGCTCTCCGTTCCTCTAAGCAGGCTGAGCTTCTTGTCCCTCGGTCGCGGACATCTATTATGCAGCGCCGTGCCTTTTCTGTTGCTGGCCCTGCAATCTGGAATGGGCTCCCTGTGGCTCTACGCCTACTGCCGATAACCCTTGCTGCCACGTTCTTCTCTAACCTTAAGACTGCTTTCTTTAGCTGGGGTTGGGTCGGGAGCGCTTCTGAGTAGATAATCTTGAAGGGGCGCTATATAAATATCTGAAATGAATGAATGAATTAATATAGGAAATAAAGTTTCGAGAGTCTTTATAGTTAGGTTAAAGTTGTGAGGTCTAACCCTAAGAGATTAGAAAGCGAAATGTTGGATCGGGTCATGAGCGCGGCGCACGCCTTATTGGCCGCATACCAAGATGCGACCATGTAACTGTTATATGCGGGATGTATTGCACTGGCTCCCTTTCCAGTAGCCATGTTGGGTGGGGCTTCTGAGTGAATTGTTCTCATTAATAAGAACGACCTCAAATGAAGAAGAGTCTCCCTCATTGGCTAGTGCTTTCGTTGAAGGTTAATTTGTTTAAGTCTGTTCATCAGACGTTCTAGGCGGGATTTGTACTTTTAATCCGCTAGCCCCACCACCAGGCTGGGGAGACATGCATTCTTCTGGCTATGATGGTAGAAAGGGTGATCAGCAGCAGAGAATCAGTGAAGACACCATGGTTTTCGAGTATTTTCGTGCAAAGATTGAGGCAGAGACACCTTTAATAACTTTGGTTGATATGATATTAACCTGATAGTTTTTTCTCCAATGGTAACACCAAGAGCCTTGATGGAGGTAGAGGAAGACCAGCGTGGAAGACCAGCGATTGAGGGTTTGTTGGAGAAGTTTGGTTAGGTTTGATGACTTCCATTTCAAGAGTCTTGGTTGAATTTATGTTCAAGTTCTTTTCTTTTGACCAACTGTAGATGTGTTGAAGTTCTGTTTCAGCGGTGTGTAGATAGTTTGATCCCATGACGACGAGTCATCTGCATATTTAGAGAGACTATATATTTTGGGGGTGGATTGGATGGAATAAGAACAACAATAAATCCTGTTGGGCCAAAGACTGAGTCTTGGATTACACTAGCATTAAAGGAGATTAGTTGGGATTTAGAACCTTTGAAGAGTAGGCAGTCCTTTCGTTTAGTTAATTAGCCATGGGGTAGATGCAATCGTGAACAACTATGTGGTCAACGAGTCTTTATGTTGCTGGAAGGTCTTAGCTTGGACGAAAATATGACGGTAGTGAAGCGTGAAGGATTTTACCTCTGGGGTGGATTACAGCAGTTTCCATTGTTTAGGTACAAAGGACAGTTTTGATTGTTAATTAGAGTTGCAGCCAGTGGCAGTTAGTCGAAGAAACCATGCTGAAAGGCCATGTATACAAAAAGCCGGGCATTTTCCAGGATTTTAGTTTTGCCTAACGGACAGAGGACATGAGGCTGAAAAGGAGGACATGTCCTCCTTTTCTAAGACGTCTGGCAACCCTACATTATATTTAATTTTTTCATTAATTTAACTTCTATTTAGGCAAAAATTATTTTCGTCAATCCCGCTTCTATTTAAGCAAAACACTTCACCGATCCAGCTTCTGTTGAAGCAAAGATTTAGTTTAATCAATCCAGCTTCTATTTACGAAAACAATTATGGTAATCCCATAGTTTAGTTTGGTAAATTATTTCATAATTATGATAAATTTAAAATGGAACCTGGATTAATGAAAAATATCGTTTCCCTACATGGAAATGAAATTGATGAAACCATTTGTGTATAAATAGAAGATGGATTTGATCTAAATAATTTATCCCATATGTAGAAGCTGGATTAATGAAAATAAGTTTTTGATTCAATAGAAGCTGGATTGATGAAAATAATTGTTTCCGTAAGCAGAAGCTGGATCCAAAAATGTTCCATTGATGAAAAATATTTTTGCTTAAATAGAATTTTGGTTATTTTCTTCATTAAATGGAAGTTGGGTTGATGAAAAAATCTATGAAATGGAAGCTGGATTGATGGTAGTTATAATGGACGTAGGTAGAATGCTTACTTACCAACTTCAAGTGCGGCATTGAAGACATCATGAGCACCCGTAAATAGGGGAAAGAGGAAGCACTGGAAAAGTGACACAGATTTTTAACCACTACTTTCTGGTGTTTAACAAATTTCTTTCCAGTAAAGCAGTAATGATATTAATGATACACAAAATGAAACTGAGATATTTAACTTTAAGTAAGAATAAAAAAATTTCTATGAAAAATACTCATGTTCTTACTATCCTGTTTTGCATTTTGCAAGCTCTTGGTAAAAAAATTTGGTAATCTATCGTTTTAGCGGGTTTAATTATTGTATTATTATTCAGTATCGTTTTAGCGGGTTTAATTGTGTGAAACGAAAGAAACTAAGCAATAAACGTTTTCATCCCAGCTTCCATTTCATGACGAAATTTTTTCATCAATTGATCCAACTTCCATTTGGTTGGGGAAAAAAACTTTTATCAATCCAACAAGTTCTATTTGACGAAAGAAATATCTTTCATCAATGAAACTTTTATTTAAGCAAAGATATATGCTCATTGCTCATGGATTCAGCTTCTATTTACGGTAAAAATTATTTTGATCAATCCCGCTTCAATTTTGAATACAGGAATGTTTTCATCAATCCCACTTCCATTTAGGGAAACAGTTTGCTTTTTCATCAATCCAGCCTCCATTTAAAGTGACAATATCAAATAATTTAGCACCAACATAATAAAACCCGCTATTCCGATATGAGAATTTCAGAAATAATTAAACCCGCTAAAACGATAGATTACCCTAAATTTAACCGTGGCCATCGTGTTTTGCTTCCTCCTGCAAAAATATATGCGGGCGCCCATAGAAGACATTAAAACTAATTTATCAAGCTAAACTACGGGATTACAACAATTATTTCCATCAATCCAACTTCTATTTAAACAAAGAATTAGTTTCACCAATCCAACTTCCATTTAGACCAACACTTAGTTTCATCAATCCAGCTTCCATTTTGAATTGACAATATAAAATAATTTAGCAACGTGAACTACGGTTTTATCGAACGATTGAATGGCTAACGATACAATATTGAGGCCGATCGTACGCCTAAGTTTCGAAATTTTCTGTTCAATTAACAGTAGGCCCCTACATTCTAATGAAAGATAAGATGTTGATAGATCTGTAGAAATGGATTCATACGTAATAATATTATCCAACGATGACTTAATTTTTTAACGGTACATTAATTTGATTTCTTACCGTATAGAATGGCGCAGAAATTAATGACGTCATCATTAATTGTGCTCAATACACAAACACGGACATGATATTGGTGCAAGAGGTGTCAAATTCTGTCTCAAACCTGCATCGCCAGTTAGTAAATGACCCAAGTCAACATAATAGCCCATTAATTATTATTGCAGGCCTAGTACATGCAATATGCAACATTGTTTAATTTGTTAATTCTTATTAATCAGAAATAGAAATATTTCAAAGAATGTATTTTAGCAACATAATAACTTAAAACCCAAATTACTCAAAACAAGTAGGCCCTATTTTAAGTCAAATTATAAATACTGTCATTCCACTGAATTTTGAAGGCTACAAGTGGGCCTACGCAATTCTTAAATTATAGTATTTAAAGTAGTAGGCTATTGTAAATACTGGTAAAGTATTTCAAATACTTCTGAACTGTCCTTGACCCACACCAGTTTAAGCAAGCGCCACTTTCCTCTACAATAAATATGTTACTGCCATATCTCATCAGCAAGTCGCTTGTCTCTTACTCCTTGATATTTCTGCAGCCTTCGATACCATTGATCACAACATCCATTGGTCTCCTCTGGATTCAGTCCGATCTTTCTTCCCACTCTGTCTCCGTTAAAACATCGGATACCAGGTTCAGTATGGGAATTATAAGAAATAACTGGGGGTTGGGGTTGGACATTGATCTATGTGCAGTTTGGGTGTGAAATGTAGACTTTACTGTGGGATCCTAAGAGAGACTAGGGGGTTGAACCCCAACCCCCCGGCAATTCTCACTCTGGGATACCTCATCCCAATAACCTGTGGTCTTCCAGAAGGTTCCGTTCTCGGGCCCCTTTTGTTCATCCTCTACACTACTAAACTCACCCATCAAAGCATCCTCAATAATTTTTGACATTATTTTTGACATCACCTGTATAGGCCTATGCCCAAAACACACAGTTATTCATCTCTTTGTCGCCAAACAACTTAACCCACTCCATAAGTTATACTTTTCATCTGGTTACCCAAATCTCCTCCTGGATTACATCAAAATCTCCTATGCTTGAACACGCATAAAACTGAATTCATACTTACAGGCCTGCGTGATCAACTTAAGAAAATTCAATATCCACGTATGTTCCTCAGCCTAGACACTGCATCCTTCAACATAATATACAAATTCTCCTGTCCGTAAATAGGTTTAATTTCTGACCGAAATCTTAGCGTCTTCGATCAGATCACTCATCTTTCCCGCTCTTTGTTCTACATATTTGAGACCTTCGCAGAATCCATCCTTTGATCCAGTTCAAGATCGCATCTATATTCGCCACATCTACAGTTCACGATGAAATAGACTACTGGCTTAAAATATCTGAACGAATAGAATATAAAGTAACATCAGTCACCTACAGGAAACTTCAATCCCCCTAGTATCCTATCCTGGGTCTTACGTCAGCTGTTCTCTCTACCGTATAGACTCCGCGTTCATTTTACATAGCATGCGTTTTAATGAGGCAGCGCGCCCGTTCTCTGTTGCGGCCAACATATCTCGCTGTCCAATGGCAACTCTCTGCGTATCGGAAAAGGGGATTCTCCGATTCGAAAATTTATGTGTCCCTGATCTCTATAAGCTAGCCTTATCTGGGGATCTGAAATTTTCTGATAGAATGAAGTGTCTCGAGGGCGAGTCTATCTGCCAAGTTTCAGGACGATTGAATGATTGTAAGTGATCGAATTAGTCGTCGCAAGATTTGACTTTCTAGCCTGTCTGTGGCTCAAACATGACTCTCTATGTCTATCCAAGATCTCTCTGTTAAACTAGATGGATAAATAAAATAACATCAGTCACCTACAACAAACTTCAATCCTGCCTGCCATCCTATCTTCGTCAGCTGTTCTCGGACCGTTTAGAGTTGTCGTTTACAATTACGATTCTCTCGCTCTTAATATCTCTCGCCTGCTATTTCTCACACTCTCCCCTCTGTCTGTCTGTCTGTCTCTCTGTCTGTCTCTGTCACCTTCCTTCTCAGTTTCACTATCTCTCGCCCTCTCTCCTCCTGTCCTCTCTATCTCACTCGCTCTCTGTTACTTGGTTTTTACTGACTCTTTCGCTCATTTTTTGGACAAGAGTCCGATGACACGGCGTCGAAAACGTGACCTTTCTGACGAAACGACGATGTTTTCTAGAAAGATCGAGAAGAAAGGTGGTAGATGCTTTAATACACCGCGGGCCAATAAAATGAAACCGCCTTTCTGTCTATAGTTACGAGAAGAACAGACATTTGGTGTTAATAAAAAGTGGTCAATTGACGATGATTGAGTTGGCGTTTGTATGCACATACGAATGTATGTATGCATGCATGCACATGTATATAGGATTCGTGCATGCATGCTGCCATGTATGCATATTACGTATTTATGCATGTCATTGTGTATGTACGCTTGTTAAAAATATGTGTGTGCATGTTAGTATGTATGCACGTAAGTAAGTAAATAAACAAGTAAGTAGGCCTATATTCTTTATTAACCAATTAGCCTACTAATCACACTTTTGTGCACATGCATCTAATAAACACTATGTAAACGAAAATCGACAGACGACATAAAGACTGGCAGCCAACATCGGTGCCCATCCTTGCATATGTATGCATATTAGTATGTATGTATAGTTGTATACACTTATATAAATTATATTTATACACTTAAGAATATATGTAAGTAAGTAAGTAAGTAAGTAGGTATATTCTTTATTATATCAATTGCATATCTGCACTTTGGTGTACAATACTGTATACATTAATACAGAGTATAAAATTCTTATTATAAACGACCTGCGTGTCGTTGTATTTATTTTGTATAGTCTACATAAGCCTACATATGATTTGATGCTAGTAATGTACCATTTGAGCACTGTCAAACGGCGCTTCACAAAATAAGATATATCCATCCGTGTATTAGGGACGCGTTTTTCTAATACGGCCAAAGATTTCTGGCGCCTTTAGAGATTCTAAATAAAAGAAAATCGCAGACGCTGAATGACCATGGAATGAACAGCGGTTCCGTTGAAAGGGAACACGAGATCCACTGTCCACTGCAGATCTATGATCGCCGCGAGCGACATTGCGAGACACGTTTCTTTGCGATGAAATTCGATTAGATTCTGGTTCCGTCTGACGGAAGGAAAGGCTTTTGTTTAGATGATGCATTCTTTGCAATCATCTGGGAAGGGATTTTTGACCATAGAATAAAGACAAGGCTATACGGATGAGGGTGCAGAAAGGGCGAGATGGAGTGAAAGCGGGAGTGAATAAGGCAAGGAGTGCCGTGTACTGATAAAATCACCATCATCATCAATATTGCTTTTACTATTATTATTATTTTGTCCCTCAGGGACTTCGAAATTATTTGGAAACGCAGAGTAGACAATAGAATAGATCTCTATAATTATTATAATTTTTTGTTAGCCGAGGTAGTTTTGATCCCTCAAGCTATTCTTCTCGGTTTATCAATCACCTTTCTCGCATTCTTTGCCAGAAACTATTACTACTACTACTGCTGCTGCTGCTGCTGCTGCTGCTGCTGCTGCTGCTGCTGCTGCTGCTGCTGCTGCTGCTGCTACTACTACTACTACTACTACTACTACTACTACTACTACTACTACTACTACTACTACTACTACTACTACTACTACTACTACTACTACTACTACTACTACTACTACTACTACTACTACTACTACTACTACTACTACTACTACTACTACTACTACTAACTACTACTACAACTACTGCTGCTGCTGCTACTACTGCTACTACTACTGCTGCTACTGCTGCTACTGTTATCATCAGTATATGTTACCGATGAAATATATGTTCTCAGTTACATTTGTTTATCTGACTTCTGTTGCCCTTTTCCTGTGAGCTTAGACAATCAATGAAGATCTATCGTCACACGAAAACTGCGATGAATATTATGATACATCATGTTAGAGCCAAACAAAGAAGAGAGTGAATGAAATAAATAGAGATAAAGAGACGAAAGGAAAAGGATAGAGAGAGGGAGAAAGCGAGAGCACCAGTAATATACAAAGAGAGTGAGACAGCGATAGCGGGACAGGGACAGACACAAGGTAAGAGAGAAAGAGATAAAGTAACTGAGAGAAAGGGAGAGACGGGTAAGGAGAAAAATAGCAAAATATATAGGTTCACGTTTTATTATTATATGAAGATTTATAATGCGCAAGTTCATATAATCAAATACACGGCTAATGGGCTAAGACCTCTGCCTGCATTAGGATGTGAATGAGCGAGATAAAAGTATGGGGTGGGGTGGAAACAAGCGAAACAAAAAGCGAAAAAGATAGAGGGCAGAAAGAGAGAGGATGAGAGATAATGAAACTGAGAAGGAATGTGTGAGAGACAGACAGACAGAGACAGAATGACGAGAGAGAGACAGAGAGAGAGAGAGAGGAGAGGAGATAGGGTGAGAGAGTCGCCTAGCAAGCGAGAGATATAAAGAGCGAGAGAGATGGAGAGGATAGAAACAGAGAAGATAATGGATAAACCGAGCAGAAAGGAAGGAGAGAGGATGAGAGACATCGGGAGAGGAATCGCAGAATGAAAGAATCTGTCGGATTACACGTAGCTTGGCATCGGTTAACGACGGTTATACGTCGATGCGTATTGGAAGTCTGCGATGTTTGTGTCGTTTTAACGATCCTGTGCTCTCTATATCTCTTGCTCTTAATATCTTTAGCTTTCTATACGACTCTCTCATCCTTTCTCCTCACCTTCCTTCTCAGTTTTATTATCTCAGCCTCATTCTTCTCCTAATGCAGACGAAGAGATTTCGGAAACGTCTCGGGTTTACCAGCGCTTCTCTTTGTCCCGAATTAAGCCTCGCTGACATAATTATGTCATCGATTCTCAGAAATCCAGTCCTTCGAGGGCCCAAAACACGAAACTAGATAGAGAAAATGAAAGTTAGAATGTATGCATAGGCCTACATGTGTGTATGTGTGTATGTGTGTATATGTGTATGCTTACATTCATGCATTTATGTACATGTGCACATATGCATGTATATATGTATGTATACATGTATGTAACGAGGCATGCATCTACATGTATGTCTGTATGTATACATTTATGTATTTACATATATACGTATTTCAATTAAATAATCACCAAGAAAATTATAAAATATACACAGAGACTGT